>BPTQ01000007.1:285054960-285184063 GCA_019973895.1 Chrysanthemum seticuspe
CAGTCCTTCCTCGTCTTTGTTGACTAATGAAAAAGAGCAAAAGACTCGATGAATATTTAAAAACCTTAAAAGGTCTAGAATTGAAAGTTTTGTTTAAGACATTTGTAGGTAAGGTGTTCGTAATATAGGATCAAATTTAGCTAAGAATACATATAATAATGGCGGCTAAAATGCGCTTCCAAAGCAAACAAAAGAAGATCACACGTCCAAATCAAACAGTTCTTCTTCAATGTGTTCAAACCTTCCTCGGAAAGTGCGTTTTTGAGAAGAACCTTTTCTAAATTGGTGGTGAAAAGTGCCTAGGATGGCTCGAATTAAAAACGAAAGAAACTAATACTCCCCTGATTAGCTCGGTAGGATCCGTGAAAAGTGGTGGTTAAATCTTTTCCAAGAAGAGTTTTTGCGTGAAAGGCTCCTTCCAAACTTGTGTAACTTCTTCTTGACAAACTAAACCTGCACACTAGAAGAAAACAAACGAAACCTTCGCGTAAAATCGGCGGTAATAATATACATAAGAATCGATTTAAACTAGGATATAATGCTTGTGGAATGGATGTTTACAGAATTTGTTTTGAAAGTTAAGATCTGGAAAATTCCAAAAATTTATAAGTAGCTCAGAAAACGAGAAAAAGTAATCAGTTGTTTCTGCTCCTTCCTGACGCCGTCAGGTTGCAATCCTGACGCCGTCAGGTTATCCTGACAAAAAATGTTCTGTGATTTTCTGAAAAAAAAAAATTTTGGAAAATTTACATCTTTAGAATCTGGAAAAATTTCTGCAAAAACATCCATTATGACTCGATACAAGCATTTGACTTGAACAATAAAACATATATATCTTTTATTTAATTGTTATTCTCATGTTTACGTTTCTTTTGAAAACGTGTGTAATCCTCCCTACACTTATCCCTTATGTAAAATACCTTTATATGCAATTAAGACGAGGTTAAAAACAAAATAAAGCATTTTTACAAATTCAAACATGAGAATAAACAATCAATAAAAGATATACGACACACAAATAAAAATAAAAACAAATACACATGGGTTGCCTCCCAAGAAGCGCTTGTTTTTGTTCGAGTCACGAGCCTGACTCTACCCTTATTTAACAGATAAAGGGGAAGTTTTCCCTACACTTAAGTTTAAGTGCGGGTGATAGTAGCAATAGACACCCTTAGGGTGGAAATTTGCTACGTGAGGAGAGGGTGATGGGTGATTTATATGCTCAAAGGAGTGTGCTCCATTCATTATAACCTTACCTAAGTCTATTGGTGTAGCGGGTGAATCAAATCTCCCTCCTAAAAATGGATCATCTTCTATCAACTTCAAAAGGTTCTTAGTTAAGGATCCATCTTGACATAATAAACCAGGTTTAAACCCATAGTGTTTCTTGTTATCAACCATGAATGGGTGATATAAGTGTGTAAGGTCATGGGTTACTCCTATATTAGCTTCCACTCTACATGGCCTAGAATCTACCACCTTTATCAAGCAACTACCCGGACTATTTATTTTGATGGGTGGATTGGGGCCTAATTCAATTCCAAGATTCACATCTAAAGACGGAACATTGGGTAAGGTTTTTGGTTGAGGCTCCGGTTCATCAAAATTAGGAACTTCCCTAGGACTAAGAGAGAGGTCACGACAACAAGCATCTAAACCTACATTCTCTAGTGGCGTTTGGTCCAAAGGTTCTCTATCAATTGGGGCTCCTATAGTCTCTTCTACTTCTTCCGGGTAAGTTATAAATGATGTGTGTTCCTCAAGTGATGGTAGGGCTTGTGGGCTTGGAGTTTCCACCTTTTTCTCCATTATATCTAGATCTCCTAAATGTTTGAAATCTATCCCACACATGCAACTAGGTACTTTAGCTTCAACCATCTCACAATCTTGTTTGGGTTTAGGTTTCATGTTCTTAAAAACTAGGTCTTTTTGATCATGATTCCTAAGGTCAGACAAATCCTTCTTATCCATTTCCTCAAGTTGTAACAACTGAAGGTTTATGCATAGAAGGCTTTTCTGAAAAATTCTAAAGATGGTGTCACTAAAAGGAGTTGATCTTGACAACGATCGTTGAATAGAAGCTACACAAACACAAAATATATCAAATCCATCCAATCTTACACCCTTGTTCTTTTGGATATCTTTAAGATCACTCACAAATTTATCAGAACAATAAAAACTAAACCAATCTGCAAAATTCAATTGTTCCTCATTTGTTAATGATTCAAATGCAACTTCACTTGCCATAGCGACAAATGAAAAGGGTTTTACGAACACAAACACAAAGAAGGGGGATAGACTACAAGGAAGCTAATAAAAAGAAAAAAATCTCACTTGATAGGAATCAAGCAAAGAAACCTAAACGAGGTGGACTACTAACTAGCTATTCTATTCCCCGGCAGCGGCGCCAAAAACTTGATAACGCTACACGCGTCGTTCGGGGTCAAGGAAACTTCCTTTTCTTCGAGCAAGTTTTATAACACCCTAGGCAGTGAACCTAATCGTTGTAGTGTAGTAATTAGGGTAAGCCACGGGTATTGATATCGTTCTCTAGGGGAATAGGAATGCTAGTGAGAAGTTACTACGCTAAGGTTGAGGTTGAGGAAGATTATTTTTTTATCTTTTTATGTTTTTTTAGAAATTGAAAAGGTACGAATCTCGGGTATTGGATTTGGGGGGTTGGTATTGCTACCGATTACTCTACTATTATCTAATTATCTAAGCTAAGGTTGTGATAGTCTATGTCTAATTGATGTGTACTCGTATGATAGTTTAAAGATGTGTTTACTTAGGTTTTACTACTCCTTAATTATCTCCTATTGATGGTTGATTTGTCACGTCCTTATTCCTAGTTGCGTTGCGATTCTAAGGCTATAGGGCTTGCTTGTTTCCCTAACTCTTTGAAATTACCAAAGGGTCTTGTTTACAAATCCTCTAGTGATTTATAGACGCCTACTCTACGGTTGTCCTTGATTACTTTATCCTACAATTACCTAGATAATTATATTCTAAAGTTCACAAAGAAAAGTCAAGCATTAAGTACACAACGAATAATCTAGCGCACTCTAGATCATTCGTCAACTAAGATAAGTATCAACCAATCAATATTCAATAATTAAGTTTCATATTCCCTAAGCAAACACACAAATAAATTAGCCGGACATGGAGAACATGCAAGCATACACACAAATAATCAAAGACATAATTAAATTAATGAAGTAAATACTTATCTTGATGTATAATAGGGTTTAGAACCCTAAAATACTGCACAAGAAAGCCTTGGTTCGGTTTTAGGTTTTTACTCCAAAAGACTACACTCAAAAACTGAAAAATTCGGATTCTATATATAAGATTACATCTGCGACGGCGTCACCTTATGTTTCGTGACGCCGTCGTGTCGCCGTCATTAGGGTTTCGTCTTGGCCACGTAAACCTTGCGACGGCGTCACCTTATGACTGTGATGCCGTCCCCTTCAGCTCTGACGCCGTCTTGGCTGCATCTAGGCCGTCTGAGTAGCGACGGCCTATTCCTTTAGAACCTGACGTCGTCCCTTGAAAACATGCAATTTCGCTTTTGAGCCGTTGCAAAATGCCTTCCCGACGGTGTCGCAGATATGCAGTGACGCCGTCGCCTTATGTTTCAGCAGCTTTGAGTGTCTCGATTCTGACTTTGGCCATTTTCTTCGTATATTCGCGCCTTTTCGTCCAAATAAGCATCATTCCAGCATTTTGCCTTCAAGAGACCTAAAAAGTGAAAAGGAACGATATTAAGCAATAACGGATACAAAAGTGATCGAATAAGGGCTTAAATGACCCCTCAAAAAGGTACCTTTTAAAACCTTATCAATTATTGTTCCTCCCAATGTGCACTCTGTAAATCAACCAAATGAACATTAAAGAAAATGACAACCTCATCCTCTTGAAGACATTTTTGAATCTTCCAAATCAGTCTCTACATGAGGATACCTTTAGGAAGAAGGCATTGATGATTGAGGAATCATTTGTTCCGGTTCATTCAGTGAGTCAATGTACATCCTATTGTATGTTTATTCACGTGTTGGGCATTTGACACAAGTTGATTACTTCGGAGTTTATCATTTATCACTTATTTGAGAATGAAGTTGACTTTCACAAAGGTGTGTTCTTATTTGATAACTTGCTCGGGCTTAAGAATTTGAGTTGAAGACTTGGTTTATCTAGTTACTAGCTGTCGGGGTAGATGGTTGAAGACCTGGTTAACTATCACTATTAGGAGTTACGTTGTTTTACTCAGTGTCACACAGAGATGACGGTGTGGATAATCTCAAGAGGTGTTAATGTCTCATACTTTGTTTGAGTAGTGAGTACTAGAGATTTGCTTGAAGCATAGATTCTCGACACCGTTCTTCCATCATTAAGTGCAAGCTTAAGATACAAATGTGGGGAATTCGACTTCAGTTTCAAGTTTGGTATATCGGGTTTTCTTCTTTAGTGGTTACTTCAAGTTGTCTATACATGGGTTGATAAAGATAGTCAGAGAGAGTTTCTGTAGCAGTTGATTATCACAGGATTCATTTGAGCTAATTTGTTGTTCTTCTCTATTTCAAGAATACTTGGTATATATATAATGTGTTGTTGATTCTGAGGTATCAAAACCAGCAAGGGGGAAGGAAACATACATCTAAACACACAACGAGTACACGTGATGAACTTAATACTTCTTCTCTATTGAAGTAATCCCTGGAAAGACAAATGTCATAACCGTAGAGAAACTCAGCGTTCAACTCGTAGCCTTTGGTGTGTTATTCCAAATATTTGGGGGAAGGATGTATTATTCCAACTATTTGGGGGAAGGATATATTATTCCAAACTACTTGGGGGAAGGATGTATTATTCCAACCATTTGGGAGGAAGTGGTCTCTGGATACTTTTGGTATGTGTTATCTTAGCCTTCAGTAGAAAGAAATATGAGAAGAATACTTGGAACGTGTGATGATATTTCTTATCGACATCTTCTATATGATTTATGATAAAGTGCTTCCGGTTAGTGATTCATGTACACAATGTAATGATGATTCCGATGAGATCGCAACCATCAGGGGAGAGATATGTGTACATCAGGGACGCACAAAATGTTCACATGATCGAGCTTAATCAGTTATTCTGGAGTCGACATCCGCAGAGAAGATCAAGTGATTTAACCAGTTATCGTGATGTCGTTGTTTCTTCTCTTGTTGGGTACTTGTGTACATTATGGGATGAATGGGTATATGGAAGATAGCTGGAATGCACTTAGTAAAATGAAGATGTTGATATGTTGTTCCCCTGAATAGACAACTTCTTGCTCAATCTCGAAGAGTAATGTGAACTTCGGGGATGCACAACAGGTTCATGTGATCGGGCTCAATCGTTTATTCCGGATATGATAACCGCAGAAATGATCCGTGTTAACTTGTTACTTCGTTGTTATCGTCTTCTTCGAGTTCTTGAGCTTCATACAATTAGACTGTTTGCTTCACTTCATCTTTTGGGGGGAAATGGTCTTAATTCAAAGATTGTCGGTTTGGGGGGAAGCTACCAAAGATTCACATTTAGAAGGCTCATGTTCAGACGATTTTCTTAGAAGCCTCGAATGCTTTGGGGGTGAAAGTTTAAGAGATGTTGATTTCTTTTTTCTACGACGTGCTGAACGATATCCTTATCTCGGTACTGATTTCATCATTCTCTTAAACTAAATTATCCTCTTTGTACATATTTTATCAAAAAGCAAAATACAAAATTATAAAACCAACAAAAAGAAAATAGAAAAATATAAAATTTTCAAAATCCATAAAAATTAGAATATCTTGAAAAATTCCAAAAATATTGTTTCTTTTGTCATGTTTTCCTGGTTCGATAACATCTACGGACTTTGAATTGTCATTCAATAATGGCACGGGTCTTTAGATGAAGTTCGAATTGAAGTAAAAAAAAATTGAGATGGAGAAAAATGATGGTTTATTGTCATTTCAGGCAATAACCCGTTTAAAAAAAAAGAACAAAGCCATGCTTAAATCTTATTTTTCAAACCTCATGCTCTGATTCTAAAAACAAATGTTTGTCACCAAAAAGACAAATATTTCCTTCCAAATATTTTTCCTTCTATAAATTCTTCTGAAAAATATTTGTCATCTAATGAAAACAAAATTGCTTTGAAAATAACTCGGGCTCTATTTTTGAAAATCATCTGGACTTATCAATTGTCAAAATCTCTATCTCTCAATCAACAACTGATGTCATTGATTGAGGGGGAGAATGATTTCAATCAAATCAAAAAGGTTATTTTTTAAACAATTGGCACGTAAACGAGCAATGTCTACTTTTGGATAATCCAAAAGAACAATGTTTTATACAATTGGTTCAAGACCTTGGCTAATGTTATGTTTTCATAAGATACTTAAGCATGTTTGAACAATGGAGATTAAAGTCTCAAAATCTGATCCTTATCAGTTAAAATGTTTTTCAAAAGAAAGTCACAATTCTCCTCAAAAGTTTTTCAAAATTAATTTAAATCAATAGAGATCACAATTCTCAAAAGATTTGAAAATTGTTATCGGGGGAGAATTTGTGATTTAAATCGGATATAAACTGATAATTCGATAAGTGGTTTAAAAATATATTAACAAGCTCTCCTCCCTATATGTGCCAAACGATTTCAAATTTTCCATGCACATGTTAAGGGGGAGCATCTATCTCAAACCAAAAAGGATTGAAACGTGATTGATTTGTCTCTAAGTGCATGTTCTCTCTAATATGTGCAAAACACCTTCTAATCTCGATGCACATATTGAGGGGGAGCAATCATAAGAAAACCTCATCCTTCCCAAAATTGATTTTTCCAAAGTGTTTAAATACTAGATTTAATCGGGAAGTGATGATGATCATTTTAGAAAATGTTAATCAAAAGATTGGATCTTTCATGCTCAATCTAAGATTTCAAATGTCCTCTTGCCTCCATGAGCTAAAATAATTTCTAATACTTGAAGCACATGTTGAGGGGAAGCATTTCTAAAATATCAAAAATAATTAAGGTACAAAATACTTTGATTTTATATCACAAGTACCTTGATTGATTTTCAAATGGTTTTCAATTGGTTTCGAGGCGGAAGAACAATACCAAAAGACCGACCAATTTTACTTTATGCATGGAGATATAAGGATGGTTAGGTTAGGTATTCGTCCCCACGATCCCGCCAGAGCTGGAGGGATCTACCCAGGGACAATCCACTAGATAGTGTAGAGTCCTTAGGTATATTGAAAAAGGAGAAAAATGAGAAATGGGAAGAGTGCCGACTGAGATTGAGCTAGAACTGGAATAAACCCAACAAGGTTCTAGTAATGAAGTCTCGGTAGGCACTGAAGGGGTTGAAGAATAAAAAAGAATTGAATGTGAATAGGGTGAAAAGAAATAGCCCTCCATTTATTCAACCTTAGGGCACAAACCAGGTTCAATACATATGCTACTGGTGGTTACCAAGGTAACACCGGTATTAAAGACAAGACGTCATGGACCCAGTGACGCACTGCACTAAACTTCCCAAGCTACTCAAGTTCCTCTTAAAAGGACTTGTTTCATTCTCACGGGGAACCTACATAATCTATCGACTTTCTCTTAGAGATTGTTGATATTGAAGAAGGAGACCCTCTCCCTAGTCTCCGGCATAGGAAACCAAATATGCACTATTGAGTCTAGAGCCAAGAGATCATCAATAAATCTCATTAGGACACAATCAATGAAGACTCACTGTTTCACACAATGTGGAAAGTGAGAAAATATCTTAAGAGTCCTACGCATTATCCTTGTCGTAATTTCCAGAACATCTAAGTGATATGCTATCATATTCACAATGAAGATGGAAAACCTTCTAGAGCCAACATCAAACAAGCTCTTGGTGGGTGGCATGTGAGATCTATCCAATAGATCAAACATGTGACAACTGGACATAAACGATGGGGCGATTCAATCTTGAATCAACCTTGGTCTAGGAAATGGATTGACGGATACCTTTGAAAAACTAGTCTTTGTGCTTAAAAACTCTTTTCTGTAGCACATCGACTGTGTATTAATGTTTCAAAATTAAGAGGGTATTTATGATTGATAACTGATTTTCATAAAACCTTCGTTGTATTGCAAAACCCTTTATATTAAGCAATACACGATTGTTTTCAAATCTTTTCATCAATCAGTGAATCGCAATTCGCTGGTTCACTCACTCCGTGTTGTCTTCTTTGAGACGTTCCGGTTTGAGAACAGCTAGAGCTGCTGCGAAACCCTGTCAAGGAGATTCTTCGGAATTATACCTGATCACGGGCAGTACGTGTACTGATCAACGGGGAACCGTAGGCCGTGTACCTCAATTCAATGAAAGTGATCAAAGACACTTTCGTACGCTTTATTACTAACTGTTGTATGCAGGGAAACCCGACGGTTGCAGCTGATCATAATTGATAAGTCATTCCATAGCCGCATGCTCACACATCACGTTCATTTCAAAGAAATCATGATATAGGCATATCTTCATCAAGTGATTCTAATATCTTCACTCCATGCTTCTACTACGCTACTGCAAATATCAAGAATCAACAAAAGCTTCCGCAACTCTGATAAGAAGATATCATGATCCAGAATGTGAGCATGTCGGTCCAAAAGTCACAACTTCACATGATGGCAACACTTCAAAGGATAAGTCAGAGATTTATGGTGGCAGATGATCTCAATGCTGGCTCAAAACTCATTATCACGTGGATCAGTTAAAGACCTCCACTTGAATTAACAAAACATGCGGAACATGAAGAATCAAAGACTATGGGCTACAGAGCAAAGAACTTAATCAAGAATCCAAGAACAATTCAAATGTGATATCTGTTTGTATTTAATGTAAATTGAGGTGACCTCCCTTAGGGGGAGATTGTTAGGATTTAGAAAATCCAGTAGTTAAAGAGTCGGTCACCTCAAGTATATGTATTCGTTAGAAAGCTCGTTGTCGTAGTCATGTTATGGTAATAAGTAGTTAGTTAAGTAACACCGTGGAGGAGGGACGGGTCTTTACCCACTGTATGCCTGATCCACAGCCCGTAGGAGGCGTGTCTTGTAATAAACTATAAATACCCTCTACCGGAGCTTTCAATATCATTTTTCTTTGTCTCACTAAAGTTCCCAACTCTCTTCCACTTTCTCTCTCTAAACTACAAACCATTCGACCCTATATAATGTGATTTGATGTGTTTATGAAATCCAATATACTACAGGAAAACATTAAGAAGATGACGGACAGTGGATGACTGTTTAACAAGGTGGTTAGATGGAGACCAGGACTACAGTTTGCTAACCCGCGACATAAATTGTACGTGTTTAAGACTTTTTAAGCTGCAAATACTGTGGTGGTTAAGACATTTACAAAGTTGGTTCATGTTTGATGTTGAAAATTTAACATTACATCCATCTATGCTATCTTATTTTTTCATCCATATTTGACAATCATGTAAATACAATTTTATATATTGTTCAATTAACTTGTTATTCAAGTCTTAGCATCAAGTAGATTAACCTCAATTGTTGCATTAAAAAACTACATAAGTTATTTGTAAAATTCTTAGCTGTTGTTACAAAAACATGTTCTTGACATGAACTTGAGGTAGTTTGTTCAGACATGCAGTAGCATAAAGAGTGTGTCACAACTACAAATTCGCAAATCTTTTTGAATTAAAAAATTGTTGACATGTTGTTCAACCCTATAACAAAGAGACTATATAGGTTTGATCTTGGTGTGTGTTAGTTGAAAGAATTTAGATGTAAAAACCCCATTAAACAATATTCATTCGTCGTTTTGACTTCACAATGGAAACCGGAAGCCAAGATGAAATTGAGGACTTGTCGTCTAGGTCTCCTCTACCAACAGGCAATAACGGGCATGCTCTTAATTTTGAAATGAAGGGTCAGCCTTACCTTAGGAACAAATCAAGCTCACAGATTGATATCCAAGATGACATGTTATACTCCACTAAAGATCGTCCACTTCCCATTTTTCTTAAGGTCTTTGAACAAGCCCCCGTGAATTTATAAACGTTGTATTTTGTTATGTTAAGAGATATGAAGTTTGTTATCTTTAATGCAGTTTGAAGATATCGAGTTTAAAGTGAAAATGAGCAAAGCGACGCCCGGGAATCCAGTTAAGGCGGTTATGTCAAAGGTGGTGTCGCAGTCAAACACTGGACAAGATAATTATAAGCAGATTTTGAAGGGCATAACAGGAAGCATTGGCCCTGGTGAGATCCTTGCTTTAATGGGTCCTTCTGGCAGCGGAAAAACGACTCTTTTGAAAGTCATAGGGGGAAGGTTACGTGATAACATCAAGGGAACTGTCACTTATAACGACGTTCCATATAGTCCCGTTCTTAAAAGAAGGTAGGCTATATAATCAAGTAATTCAAGATGAGTATCTTTCATATTGTGTTTTAGAAGGCATTAATTAAAACTGCTTCCCTTTTGGTTGGAATAGTTCCAAAATTGTTTATCGAAAACAACTTATTTTACTCGCAGATAATGAGATAAGGGTTTTGGATAAGAAAATCCAAACACCCTGAAATTTGTTTATTGTATCAAAATCTGTAAATGGATACGTAGCCCCTTATGAGCAGTCCCCAATACTTCCCTTATTCTACTTATTGGTTTTGTGTACAGGATTGGGTTTGTTACACAAGATGATGTGCTCTACCCACAATTAACAGTCGAGGAAACTCTGATTTTCGCTGCATTTTTAAGACTATCGAGCAACATGAGTCAAAGACAGAAATTGGAAAGAGTTGAGATCATTCTTAAGGAATTAGGACTTGAAAGGTTAGTTTATATTCCGTTTGTAAAAATAAAAATACAGAACCAATATGCATACATATTAACTTTTTCCTTACTAGTTCATTGTTCTTATAATTTGAAAACAAATAAGATGTCGTAAGACACGAGTAGGAGGAGGATTTATTAGTGGGATATCCGGGGGTGAAAGAAAAAGAACCAGTATTGGATACGAGATCCTCGTTGATCCTTCATTGTTGTTACTTGATGAACCAACTTCAGGCCTTGATTCCACGTCAGCAAATAAACTCATTCAAATCCTAAGAGAAAATGCCAAGGTACTAATAAATCTATATAAAGATATAAAGCAAGAAGTTGAAACACGGATAAGACAATGTTGTTCATTGTGTGTTTTCTTTTGGTTCAGGCTGGGAGGACAATCATCACAACGATCCACCAACCATCAAGTAAAATGTTTCATATGTTTGATAAGATCTTATTGATATCAGAAGGCCATCCTATGTACTATGGAAAGGCAAGAGAAGCAATGGACTATTTTTCGTCATTGAGGTTTATACCAGACATAGCCATGAATCCTGCAGAGTTCTTGCTAGATTTAGCAACGGGTCAAGTAAACGACATTAGTGCCCCTGATGATATTGTACCTCCTAAAGGCACTAATGAATACGAAAGAGCCGTCATCAGGGTAAAGACCTCTTTCCTATTATTTTTTTAATATTAGAGGGTGTTTCGTATTGCTTATTTAAGTGCTTATCTGGTTATTTTAGATTAAATGAGCAGTATAAAATAAGTAGGTTGCTACCTGCTTATTTTAAAAGTACATACGCAGTTGCCTGGGACTGCTTATTTAGTGCTTATCTGCTTTTGAAATTAGTACATATCAACCTTCTTACTTTTAAGTGCTTAATTTAGAGTAAAATAATATACCAGTTTTATCTAAGCACTCAGAACTTCTTATCCGCTTATAAATAAGTTGATACAAACTTAAGTAATCAATCCTAGAAACACACCCTTATTGTCTAAGTTTTGATTCTTACCGTTATTGTATGCAACTAGTATGTACAACTCAGGTATAAGACTGAACTTGAGAGCAAAGAAAAAGAAGCATATCACAGAACAGGAAAAGCACCCGAACATCTTAGATTAGCAATTCAAGTGAAGAAAGATTGGACAATAAGTTGGTGGGATCAGTTTTTGATATTGTTCAAGAGAACATACAGAGAGAGATGGAGAGATTACTTCGATATACTAAGAATAGCCCAATCTCTCGGAGTTGCTGTCTTATTAGGCCTTCTGTGGTGGAAATCTAGCTATGTTGATGAGGCTCACCTTAGAGATCAGGTAAGATTCTACTCATGTGAAATAGAGATGCCACGATGGGTGGGTCTGGTAACTACAAAACAAGTTCGGGTTGAACGGGTCACTTCTGCATCACATGAAATGGGCCGGGACTGGTTGACCCTTAAGCACTCTTTTTCGCCATTTCAAATATATAAATAAATAAATAAATGATTAAATGAATTAATTAAACAAAATACTACAATAATAATCCAAGGGGGAGGCTGTTTAGGATTGCTTATTTAAATGCATATCTACCTATATTTTTTAAGCAGACAAGCACTTTTGAGTGTTTGGGTAAAAATGTATATCTGCTTATTTGGACTAGATAAGCACCTTAAAATTACATCTTTTTTTTATATAAAGTTTTATTTTCTTCAAAATGCAGATCGGCTTGTTATTCTACGTGTGTATTTTCTGGACATCTTCATCAATATTTGGAGCGGTATACGTGTTCCCATTTGAGAAGTTTTTTCTAGTAAAAGAAAGAAAAGCGGATATGTATAGGCTAAGTGCATACTATGTCTGCAGCACATTGTGTGACATGATCGCACATGTTACTTATCCAACTGTGTTCATGTCCATTCTGTATTTCATGGTCAATTTCAAGAAAACTCTACAATGCTTCTTTATGACATTATCGGCGATCTTATTAATAGCCGTGACAAGCCAAGTAAGTCAATACTCTGCATTCATCATTTAAATTTTGGAACGTAAGCTAACGCGTCTAGATTTATTGTCTAAATAGGGTGCTGGTGAAATGTTTGGAGCTGCAGTGATGAGCATTAGAAGGGCAGGGATGTTTGCTTCTTTGATACTAATGTTGTTTCTTCTTACCGGAGGCTACTATGTTCAGGTAATGACTTAAGCAAAGTTCCTACATTTAAAAAGAGAGTTTTAATTTAGTTGTTTTACCATATCTAACCAGCATAAATAAATAATGTATTGATTATCAATACAAAACCACTACTATTACAGCTATGATCTAATTTCATCAAATAGAATGATATAGGAGGTTGTAGTTGTTGTATTCATTCTAAAGTAACCTTCTAACAAATTTGAGCCATTTGACCATTACCTTACACAAACTGGTCTTTGTTTATCAACTTTTGCAGCATATACCGCAATTTATGCAATGGTTGAAGTATATATCGTTCATGTACCACGGATTCAGGCTGCTACTTAAAGTGCAATACACGGGTGATGAGCTATACGATTGTGAAAGCATAGGAGGATGCAGGCCATTGCAGAGTTCGCCATCTTTTGATACTGTAAACTTAAATGGAGGTTGGAAAGAAGTTTGGATGCTACTAGGAATGGGTTTGGTGTATCGTTTGTTGGCCTATATTTGTCTTCGTCGAAAGATTAGTCAATGCAATATCTGATTAATACTCAGTATAAAATATTATTTAAGATCACCATCTTGTTGTATGACCACAAAGCTTACTTATGCATCTAAGTTGAGAGAGGTTTTGCTTGAATAAGATCTCACTTGTCTAGACATCATAAAATGGATAAGCAGTAATTCCTTATAAAGGTGTCCGGTTAAAACAATTTTACTACAAGTAAACAACCGTAAGTTCAGTTAATCACTTGTATTCTCCTTAAGTAAAGTCAAACCCTTAATTACTATGACAAACATATAATAACAACGGAGCAATATCTTTCCAGCGTATCTTCTTCACTTGCCTCATGAGTCAACTTCATCCTGACCACCATCACCACATCTTAACCAAACAATGATGAAAGTTTAAGGTCGAAAACAATAGATTAAAAATGTGATATGTGCACCTCCTGTCAACAATTATGAATTATGTCTGTTTTTTATGAATTGTGACAAGATTGACACCATTGTTAAGAAAAATTACTCACAAGATTTAATTATTGGGATTTTATAACCTAGTTAGCCAAGTAACGCAAACGAGTACGCAGCGGAATTGGATCTAGTAATTGCAATTAGGTAAACACGTATTTAATAAACAATAAATAATAAAAGGTAAATAGAACTAACCTTTGATGTCAACTGCACGCTATCAACGAACAAAAGAACCAAAAAAACCAAATATCTAAAATAGATACCTCTACGAGTATCACACACAAACACTTAAACCAAGTACGTTTGAATAAACGCTAGTCGAGAACGTTTAACTCAATCAACACCTTGAATACTTGAATACCACGAACTAGAAAAACCCAAGAACACCTTCTTTCTTTCCTGCCCGAGAAACAGCTTCTTTCCGAGAAGCTTTATCAACCACCCGATATCGGACAGAGTTGTCCGATTTCTTTCCCTTCGTTGTCCGATAACCACCAAACAGAAAAACCCCAATCAACCACTTTGCTTCACGATCACAGGGAGCTAGCAACGTGTATCAAATTAGAAACCTAACACAACTTGGAACAAGATCTAGCAAGTTTAGGGATCGACCAAGAAAATCAAAACCCTAATCAGATTTCAGAGAGAAATTCGATCGGGTATATGGAACAAGTGAGGTAGTCGATTACTTTGAAGAGTTTTTAGGGATATTATACATAGAATGAATGCAAGGGTGTGTTTGTTTATATAGTGTGCGAACCCTAGTCCCTCTTGGACACAAACTTGCGCTCCAAGAAATAAACACAACACCCCCCGACTGGATATGGTGTCTAGGCCCAAGGCTCACCAAACCAACCCACAAAGCAATTGGAACAAGTCCATGGGTCGTTAATATGGATCGGGTTTGCATGCATGCATAACGGGTCATTATATATTCAAGTATTAAAACCGTTCGTCACATACTCTCGTGTTTAACGTGTGTGCCCCCATAGGCTCACACACTTCTAGTCGTTTACATGTGTTTTTAACTCCCACAAACCAACAGCTCCCACTTGGGAGTTGGAGTGTCGAATAGCACACAAAACTAACGACGGGGACGCCTAGCAACGCTCTCACTCGCTTTTTAACTAAAAGTGTCTGAGATATTGTGTCATAAAATTTCTGAGTAGCATGGTCATTCAATGTCTTGCTTTAATCATCCTTTGTTATAGATACCGTTAAACCATGAATATGGATCCGAACTCATTCCATATAGTTTAAACATTTAGAATCTCGTTATAGATTTTAATTTAGATATACCAAATGTAATCAAGAATCATCTTGCATTACCCTTTGGGTTTGGCCAAAACTATATATGATTAAATCTGGAGAGGCTTCATGGTATCATTTGCACATATCAAGTGGAGCAACAAATCCTTTATTGACTACAAGTGTTGTGGATGCTGCTTCACATCACTCCGAAATATAGCCTTTATAACTACCTTATTCAGATAGCGTTTTGCGTATACTTACAAAAAATGATATCCACACATAACAAAACTTGCTTGTATCTCAAGTCTAAGGACGAAATTAACAAACCATTTTCAATATTTTACTTATGACAAGGATCCAAAAGTAAATGTTTGAAAGTTGGGGTATCCAATATGCATCTCTAGTGAATACATATGAGTTTGGCGGGAACAATCCAAATTCTCGTTAGAATATAACCAACACTCACATTTGCCTTACATAACAATATTCCCATATTGTTAACCGACAATAGACATATTTAGAATGATAAATCATTTCATGGATTAAACATGAAAATATGGAATAACAGATTATATGAATATAATAACAAATACCACGTATCTTTATTTATCAGAAAATAATAACTGTCTTACAATTCCAAATTATCCAAATACTAATTAACACACATATTTACATGACACTACTAGCAGGTATTAAACCTATACGTCTAGTCAATTTAGAATGCTTAGAATACGCTAAAGCTTTTGTAAATGGATCTGCTAGGTTGTCATCTGTGTGAACCTTTGATATCTTCACGTCACCCATTTCAATGGTTTCTCGAAGATAATGAACTTTAGCGCGATAATGTCTAGCACCTTTAGTGATTCCGCTTTCATTAGCTATAGTAATGACTCCAGTATTATCACCATACATATTTATGGGTTCTTCAATTGTGGGAACAATGTTCAACCCAGAAATGAATTTACGAATCCATACAGCCTCTTTAGATGCATCACAAGCAGTTATATACTCAGCTTCTGTAGATGAAGTAGCAAAGATACTTTGCTTTGTGCTTTTCCAGTCAACGGCACCTCCATTTAGAACAAATACATATCCAGTCTGAGATTTTAAGTCGTCAGCATTTGTCAGATATCCAGCATCAGTGTAGCAAGAAACCCTGAGCTCTTGTTCCGTCTCTCCTCCATAAACCAGAAACATATCCTTATTATTGCCTAAATGCTTAAGAATATTCTTAACAGCATTCCAGTGAAGTTCACCTGGATTCTGCTGAAATCGGCTTGTCACATTCTGAGCGAACACAACATCAGGACGAGTACATCTCACAGCATACATAATAGATCCTATAGTCGAAGCATAAGGAATTCTTTGCGTGCGCTCTTTCGCAGCAGGTGTCTCAGCACTTTGTGACTTACTCAACTTAGGCTCCTCTTGCATTGGGATAGCTCCACATTTGAAATTCTCCATACAAAATCTCTTCAAGATTTTCTCAATGTAAGCACTTTGACATAAACCAATCAATCATTTAGATCTGTCTCGATAGATCTTGATTCTAAGAATATATGCAGCTTCTCCTAAATATTTCATGGCAAAACATATTCCAAGATAGGATTTTACATCTTGTAACATTGGAATATTGTTTCCCATGAGCAATATGTCATCAACATATAGAATTAGGAAAGTGACAAAACTCCCACTAGCTTTCTGATATACACAGGGCTCATCTTGATTTTGATAAAATCCAAATTTCTTAATCTCATCATCAAAACGCTTATTCCATTGCCTCAATTCTTGCTTAAGTCTATAAATGGAATGCTTGAGCTTGCATACACGGTTAGGATATTTAGGATCAACAAAACCATCAGGTTGCTCTATATAGACCTCTTCGTAAAGATGTCCATTGAGGAAGGCGGTTTTGACATCCATTTGCCATATCTTAAAGTCATAGAACGCATCTATGGCTATGAGAACCGTTATAGCTCTAATGTCTGCTACAGGAGAAAAGGTTTCTTCATAATCAATCCAGTAGGTTTGAGTGAAGCCTTTTGCTACGAGACAAGCTTTAAAGGTGTATACCTTACCATCCATGTCGGTTTTCTTCTTGAAAAGCCATTTGCTACCAACTGTCTTGCAGTTAGGAGGAAGCTCAACTAAAACCCATACGTCATTGTCTTTCATGGATTGCGTTTCCACATTCATCGCATCAAGCTATTTCTTGGATTCAGGATCCAGCAATGCAGCTTTATAGTTATTGGGTTCACCAAGATCCCCTAACTCATGTTCCTTAGCGTCAATGTATAAACACATAAGGTCAGGAGCACGGCGTGTCCTTGTGGACTTACGAATTGGAACAATATCACTTTGAGGTTCTTCAATTTCTTGATCATCCTCATCATGATGAATGCTAGTGTCTAAAAAAGGATTTGTATCTTCATCTTGAATTATTTTAAGATCTTCTAAACTCCCACTTGCTTCTTGATCCACGAGATTGCTCTCAAAGAATTCAGCATTTCGAGCAACAATTACTTTGTTCTCTGATGGAATATAGAAAGAATATCCCACAGTTTCCTTTGGATATCCTACAAAGATACACTTAACAGCTATGGGTTCAAGTTTGTCAGGTTTGGTAAGTATATCACGCTTAACAAGTGCCTCAAAACCCCAGACTTTTAAGTAAGACAGCTTAGGGGCTTGCCCATGCCATACTTCGTATGGTGTCTTATCAACCTTCTTAGTTGGAACCATATTGAGAATGCGTGCAACAGACTCAAGGGCATAATCCCAAAAGGGCTTTGGAAGAGTAGTTTGTTTCATCATGGAGCGAACCATGTCAAGCAGGGTACGATTTCTCCTCTCAGATACACCATTATGTTGTGGAGTATAAGGAGGAGTTCGATGGGCAATAATCCCATGCTCCTTCAGATGATCCAAAAACTCTTGACTCATATATTCACCTCCACGATCAGAACATAGTGATTTTATGGTCTTCCCGAGTTGGTTTTCTACTTCCTTTTGAAACACCTTAAATGTTTCAAACACTTCATGTTTATGTTTCAGCAAGTAAACATAACCATACCGACTATAGTCGTCAGTGAAAGTCACGAAGTAACTTGCTCCTTGTCTTGACATAATTTTAAATGGGCCACATACATCTGAGTGTATTAGTCCAAATAGATCTTTAGCCCTATCCACTTGATGTTTATAGGGTTTTCTTGCCATCTTACCAGACATGCATGACACACACTTTTCAAGTGTGTTAATACAAATAAGTCGTAATAACGTTTATTTATATTTTACGATCCTCTAATGTTTTTTCGATAACAAACGTAAAATAATTTTAACAAAACAAATAAAATACGTAAATGATTTGAGCCAATAGTTTACTAACACACTTACGTTTTCATATAAAACACTAAACAACTAATAGTGTTTTCATGTTATAGTAATGCATATGTATAACAACTAGTGTTTACATAATGGGTATATATATACACACTTAGTACGTATTGTAATGGGTAATGTAATGGGTAAGAATCTAAGTACTTGACCCATTAACTAGACATATTGAATATAGTTGGGTAAAACCCAAAGTCCATGACCCATACCCATGGAGCATAATCCATAACCCATGACCCAATGCATGACATCATGCTTGAAGTCATAATGGGTATTATCCATAACCCATGGAGCTAACCCATAACCCATTGACTAGATGCATTGCATCTTCTAGATACATTGTATCTATGTGGATACCCATGATCCAAAGTCCATAACCCATGACCCATGATCCATGACCCACAACCCATTTAGCAGGAGCATCTTACGGATCCCCAGGAATACACTGGACGGATCCCTCAAGCAAGGGATCTGTGGGATCTGTGGAACAGTAGTGATTTTTTGTCTATAAATAGTGAGTCATTTCTTTATTGTAACTCACTCCTTTCACACACATTCTCTTTTAGTGTTGTAAACTCTCTAACCTCAGATCCAAAGGATCTTTCTATGTAGTTTTGTATTTGAGTGATTCTCTAGGTTCCTCTTAAAGGCGAGATCACCACCTCTTGAAGTCGAGCAAGCTCAAGTCCATGGGTTGCCAAGCTTCGTCATCATCAATGTTAATACAAATAAGCCGTAAAAACGTTTATTTATATTTTACGATCTTCTAATGTTTTGTCGATAACAAACGTAAAATCATATTAACGAAACAAATAAAATACGTAAATGGTTTGAACTAATAGTTTCTAACATATTCACATAAAACACTAAAACAAGTATAAGTGATTTTATGATTTAGTATTACATATGTACAACAACTAGTGTTTACATATTTTGGTAAATATACACATAACTAGTATGTAGTATATTGGGTAATGTAAATGGGTAGAAACTTAAGTTCTTGACCCATTGACCAAATACATTGAATATAGTTGGGTAAAAACAAGTATATACTAAATAGATAAAAAAAACTAGCAAATGGTATTGACCCATAACCCATGGTTTTATATATACCACTTGACTAAGTTCATTGTACCCTTAATACTAGCAAATGGTATTGACCCATAACCTATGGTTTTATATATACCACTTGACCAAGTTCATTGTATCCTTAAGATACATTGTATCTAGAAAGAAAACCATGGATCAACCCATAACCCATGACCCATAACCAAAAATACCCATGGGAAAAGAGGAGCGTTCCACGGATCCCTGGCTTTGTGCTAGCCGGATCCCAAGTGGAAGGGATCTGGGGAAACCGTAGAGAACTTTCTCTATAAATAGAGAGCCATTTCTTCCTTTCTATTCATCCTTTTACACACATAATTCCCCCAAGTATTCTAACCCTCTAACCTCAGATCCAAGAGATCTATGTAGTTTGTCTTTTGTTTTTGTGTGATCTTCTAGGTTCCTCTTAAAGGAAAGATCACCACTTCTTGAAGACGTGCAAGCTCAAGTCCATGAGTTGCCATGCTTCGTCATCATCAAGACAACGAAGGTTCTTTTGTTGATAGATCTACCTTTCTCCATAGAAGTTGGGTTGAAGGCATTAGTGAAGAATGCCTAAAGTGTCAAGATGAAAGCATTAGTGAAAGGTGCTCATCATCCGTGTCAAAGCATTAGTGAAGAATGCTCAAGGTGTCAAGACGAAGGCATTAGTGAAGGGTGCCAAGCGTTGTGTCAAAGGCATTAGTGAAGGATGCCAAAGAAACAAATCAAGTCGCATTTGAGAAGAATGCCTAGGTCGTATAATCGATGAGGTGCATCGTTATACATATAAGTATTTGTTTATTTGCAAGGATGGTGATATCCTTGATGGTGTTGTAACAAGGAGTAGATCTCCTTGAGATTACGTGTTGTGTCGTGAAGGGTAGTAGTTCCTCCATAGTAATGGAACTAGGTGCTTAGCCTAGTACCTTATAAAGGGTAGGCGACGTTGTGATAGGATTAGTTCTCCTAAGGTGTGAAAGAACTCGGTGGTTAGCCTAGCACCGTATAAAGGGTAGGCGACGTTGTGTTAGGTGTGGTTCGCCTTGGTGTGAAAGAACTCGGTATTTAGCTTTGTACCGGAAAAAGGTTAAGCGACGTTGTGAAGGCTTCTCCGCCATAAGGAGATTGGTGTAGTGCTTACGAACTCTCGAGTAGGTGACTCGAGGAGTGGAGTAGGGCAAGGAAGGTGTCCTTGTAGCCGAACCACTATAAATAACTTGTGTCGTGGTGATGTGCTTCTTACTCTTTATCTTTCATTACACGTTTATATACTTATCTATCAACGTTCAACATAAACAACCAAATAGATTGACATAAGTCGATCTAAATATTTAAAAGGAAGTTTTAAATTGGTAAAACTATTCAACCCCCCCTTCTAGTTTTCCACAATTGGCATAAGAGCTTCGTTACCAAGTTTTTTTTTTGTATATTGTACTTTGAAAACTTGATACGATCCGTGTATGTTTGAAAACTACAAAGAAGGGAATTTCTTAAAACAAAAAGTCATGTTTTTATAAATCATCATATGTTGGATAGTGATAGATCATTCTAACATTTTCCTTTGAGAAGTCTTCATACTAGGATTTGGGTATATTAGAAGATCATGAAGTATTTCGCGTCTATGGCTTCTAAAACCATAAAAAGGGAATATAGCAAAGGATTGGGGTATCTTAGAAGATCATGAAGTATTTCGCGTCTATGGTTTCTAAAACCATAAAAAGGGGATATAGCAAAGGTATGTTTTCTTAGTTACATTTTTTTTTAAACATGCTAAATTGCTTGTGGACAAAATGGTGATATACGCTTCTATCTTATAATAAGCATAATATGAAAAGTGTTTTAGTGATTTTTTTTCTTTGAAGTTTTGTTGTTAGATATCTTGTTAATCAAGCTTGAATAAAGGTAAAAATGGGTAATATAACTTCACTAAAAAGTCTACAAAGACTAAACCTTTTCGTCGGGTCAAAACGTACATTTTTGTAATTCTGTGTCAGATCCGCGGATCCCTCAGGTTACACTGGACGGATCCCTCAAGCAAGGGATCCGTGGGATCCGTAGGTACAGAAGACAGTTTTTGTCTGAATTTCAAAAATTCATAACTTTTTAACCGTAAGTCGTTAGAAGTCGTGCCACCTATCGTTTTAAAGGTATTTGAGTCTACTTTCATTTAAAAATAATTTCATAAACTGATTCAAAACAATAATTTACAGAATCATTGATTAATAATAGAAAGTCATTTTTCGATCATAACTTTTGCACAAACTTTTGATCTAATTGGAGACGGATGTTTTCGCTTTTGAATAACAATGTGTCCTCTATTGAAATTAAGGTTTTGATCATATTTATAAATATAAAATAAACTAATCAAGCTTGGTATACATGTTTATATTTAACACAAAGCGATGAAAATAACTTTCGTATGCTATGCTAAATGATAAATTGTCTTCTTTGCATTACTTGATTATTTGATTATCTCAAATAGCTTTTGTGCTTGTTTGATTGAATAGCATATGTGGTTTCCTTACCTTGCTATTCATTCTCTTGTTTGTCGATTTAGTAATATTCTACTAATCAATGTGCTATTTGAAGGAGTGTTTGGGATAACATCTAGTTGTGTCGAAAATGTTAGTTTAGTTACTTAAATAAGTCATATAGGTTGAAAAATGTTTAAAACATATAACACACTAAATAGATTTGTGATTGAGTTTGTCATGTGTGCAACATAAATGTTTTATGTGCTTATATGATTTCCTTTGTTCTTGTATCGTTTTCTAAAAACAACAAGAATGTACATCGGATCATAACCTACGCTTGTGTTGATGATGTACTCTCCCATTTTCCTTTTCATGATCGCTCTCCAAGCTTCATAGTAGGATTGACAACTTGATTATTTCATCCGATATACTCAAGTAAATTATTTTGCAACGCAAATATAATTGTTCATATCCGAAAGTCCAAACTCAAAGCTTTCCAACAACATATGTTGAACTAGCACATCCAACCATTTTTTTTTTGTTGTTTACCATATGGACAACTTTTAAACTTATTTTTAACATGACGCCTTTGTCACCTTAGTTGTCTCAAGTATAATATTAAACAAAGCAAAGTATCATCATTGTTACTCTTCGATAGGCCATTGTAGGAATATAAATTTTCCTAACTTGAGAATGAATATTGGAGAACTTGTGGCATTAGAAACTCAATTTGACCTAACTGTTGAATTGCTTCCTTGATAGAAGTTGGGTATGTGGAATCACCCATAAAAATGGTCGTGTTTAGCCGTAATTGAGCACCACTAGTAATAGTCTCATATTCATTCTCTCACTTGGGAAATCTATACTCCCATGTTTCCCTAAAGTAAGTTTACAATGGAAATACTTTGCGTTGTCTTAGGATTACTAATCAACCAAGTTGTAAAATTGATTTTTCGTTTAATTAATCACAACCACTTGCCTCATCAAGCGATTATCTTGCTTTGATCGAGAAGAGCTACATGACTTCATGGACGAAGTTCATTGTATGCTAATCACCATCCATAATGACTACATAGTTCATTGCTTCCGTTGGCCAAAACAACCCTATTGTCTTGAACACCATCATCTACTCTGCACGCCATTGTTAATACAAACGATTTACTAATCTAGATCGTAAATATGTTTTGAGTTTCTTGAATAGTGCTTGTTAAGTTTGATAAGCCTCTTTGTTATTTGTGAGCTCGATCACATTTGATATCTTGGTGTTAGAACCTCTTTAAATAAACCTAGGGATATAATGCATTGTCAAGATCATTGCATACCTTTAGTAAAGGTTCTGTCTAGCAGATGGACGGATCCCAAATGTTGTACTAAACGGATCCCTACACCTAGGGAACCGTGGGATCCGGCAAACAGAAAATGCAATTGCAAGCATTGTATTTCAAAGACATCCTTAGAATACCTCACACTAAGCTAAACATAGTGTCTTAAGGCAAATTAAGTCCTTATCAAGATAGGTTGATCTTTCCTACTCATTCCAACTCACATAGATCACACTCTAAGATATTCATAGATCTATCACTTTGTTTTAATCCATCACTCTTCCGCTCTAAAAACTCACACTTCATTTTTTACTTGATCCCTCACATCTAGGTTAGAAATCTTTCGATTATGACAAAATTGATCATAAATCATCCTTACCTCAAAATTGATCAAAGTTGATCAAATTTTAGTTTTCCCATCTCAAAGCCTTTAGGATATTTTCCAAAACACTATCCCAAGTCACAACCTGATCTCTAGGATCATTTAGCTTCAATTGACACTCTCATTTTAGTGTGACCCTTGCTCATTAATTGGTACTCATGAAAGTTCCAATTTCTTCCATAAAAAGCAATCATTTGCTATAACACTCATTACTCTTGATCATTCAAGTGTACCCCCATCTTAGGAACTTAGGAGGACTGAAACACTCAAGGTAATATGGATCTTAGATCTTAGAAACATCATTTCCACTCTTTTATAGCTGCTGAGAGCTGGATCCCTAGGATTAGCCTAGACGGATCCCTATGAGGAGGGAACCGTGGGATCCGGAGGACAGTCTATGTCAAATCTTGCTAAAACAATCATTTCAACTCATCTTTCTAACTCATACACTCCATCTCATCTTAAATGAGTTCCTAGATCAGTACAAACTCTGAAGTTGACTCTTGTGCATGATAATCATCACATTCCAAAGGATATTAGAAGCTTAAGTCTTGAATGCACTTGCCAAATCCTTCCCTTTATAAGTCATCTTGTTAGAATCCCTTAGTCATCAAACACAACATAATTCTCAGCATTTAGAAACCTTTTCCTTAGTCATTTCATCATGAGGAAAGCTCCTAGTACTAACTCATCCACCCAAGAACCACCCAAGAAACTTGCTCGTGTTGTACACGAAATTTCCTCAACCGAATCATCTCCGGTTAAACCCACAAATGCTAGGATTTCCCATCCACCGAATCATCACCCGTAAGAGATAATAGTGCTAGAATCCCACCTCAACAAACCCAATCAACAATTGCCAAAAGAACCGCAAGAATTAGCATTAAAACCTTTTAGGTTAGAAAAGGGATCATCGAGCTCTAAACCAAACATACCTAGTTCTAGAAAAACGTCTAAACCTTCATTCCTAGAGCATGGACTTCACGAAGACTCTCCCTATTCATTAGAGCATTCACCACCGAGAACTTCCCATTGACCAACCTTCTCGTTAAAATAAGAACCACCTACATCACCAACTAGTCCATCATTGGAAACAAGGAACCACCAAGGACTTGATCATATGTAGGAATTTCCATTACCACCACTCTCATTCCTAGTAGAACCTCATCCTAAATTTCTCAATGTACCTCCACCATCATTTGTAGAACCTCCTCAAAACATCCTGTTCCTAATCAAGACAATAATTGCTCTAATTGTCTAATCACCCAAGGACTTGTTCAAGAAGTACGAAATGAGTTGCATTTCATGTTTAATCATCTTCTTGAAAGATTAGACCAAATCAACAAGTCTACTCATCCCTAAACTCAAGCACATTGTTGCTTCTTAAGCTTTGGTCACTTATTAGTATTAGTAGAATATCGCTAAATCATTCTCTTAGTTTTTAGAGATTTGTTGATCATCTCTTATGTTTTATTGAATGATAGTTTACTTGCCATATTACATTGAGTATATGTTTGTTGGATGAATACATATCTCATTTTGATGTTAACATTACTTGTTACATCACCATTGCTAAATTTAATCATCAGCTATACGGATCCCTCAAAATTGCCTAGATGGATCCCTACCAGGAGGGAACCGTGGGATCCATGAGACAGAAAACTATTTTTCTACTAACTTGGATCACATATGCAGGAAATTGTGCATTATACTTGTTTTCTAACCTTTGTTTTGTAGTTATTCAATCTACACTTGAAGTCTTTTGACACCCTAAAGCTAGGGGGAGCTTTGTGTCAAAACAATACATTGCAAATTACTTGCAATATTAGGATTACATTTCTCGACATCCCTTTGCAAAATTGCAATCATCAAGGTGGAGCACATTCGTCACTTAGACGAAATATTTTGCAAACTTAGTTGCAAACAAACTAGCTTAGTATTACTTTCTTGACGCCCTTACATAGGGATGGACTCGTCAAGGGGGAGTAAAGACGAGATCCGTTCCCGTTACTTGCTCTAAATTTTTTCTTTCACATGTTTTTCCTAAAAACAATGTGTTAGTTTCCTTTCGAAGCTCTTTTTGTTTCGACAAAAAGGGGGAGAGGAAAATAAAAACTACAAATTCAAACTTTTACGAATTTTAGCTTTTCCTTAAAATAATTTTATGTTTTGTCATCAACAAAAAGGGGGAGATTGTTAATACAAATAAGCCGTAAAAACGTTTATTTATATTTTGCGATCTTCTAATGTTTTGTCGATAACAAACATAAAATCATATTAACGAAACAAATAAAATACGTAAATGGTTTGAACTAATAGTTTCTAACATATTCACATAAAACACTAAAACAAGTATAAGTGATTTTATGATTTAGTATTACATATGTACAACAACTAGTGTTTACATATTTGGGTAAATATACACATAACTAGTATGTAGTATATTGGGTAATGTAAATGGGTAGAAACTTAAGTTCTTGACCCATTGACCAAATACATTGAATATAGTTGGGTAAAAACAAGTATATACTAAATAGATAAAAAACTAGCAAATGGTATTGACCCATAACCCATGGTTTTATATATACCACTTGACTAAGTTCATTGTACCCTTAATACTAGCAAATGGTATTGACCCATAACCCATGGTTTTATATATACCACTTGACCAAGTTCATTGTATCCTTAAGATACATTGTATCTAGAAAGAAAACCATGGATCAACCCATAACCCATGACCCATAACCAAAAATACCCATGGGCAAAGAGGAGCGTTCCACGGATCCCTGGCTTTGTGCTAGCCGGATCCCAAGTGGAAGGGATCCGTGGGATCCGGGGAAACAGTAGAGAACTTTCTCTATAAATAGAGAGCCATTTCTTCCTTTCTATTCATCCTTTTACACACATACTTCCCCCAAGTATTCTAACCCTCTAACCTCAGATCCAAGAGATCTATGTAGTTTGTCTTTTGTTTTTGTGTGATCTTCTAGGTTCCTCTTAAAGGAAAGATCACCACTTCTTGAAGACGTGCAAGCTCAAGTCCATGAGTTGCCATGCTTCCTCATCATCAAGACAATGAAGGTTCTCTTGTTGATAGATCTACCTTTCTCCATAGATGTTGGGTTGAAGGCATTAGTGAAGAATGCCTAAAGTGTCAAGATGAAAGCATTAGTGAAAGGTGCTCATCATCCGTGTCAAAGCATTAGTGAAGAATGCTCAAGGTGTCAAGACGAAGGCATTAGTGAAGGGTGCCAAGCGTTGTGTCAAAGGCATTAGTGAAGGATGCCAAAGAAACAAATCAAGTCGCATTTGAGAAGAATGTCTAGGTCGTATAATCGATGAGGTGCATCGTTATACATATAAGTATTTGTTTATTTGCAAGGATGGTGATATCCTTGATGGTGTTGTAACAAGGAGTAGATCTCCTTGAGATTAGGTGTTGTGTCGTGAAGGGTAGTAGTTCCTTCATAGTAATGGAACTAGGTGCTTAGCCTAGTACCTTATAAAGGGTAGGCGACGTTGTGATAGGATTAGTTCTCCTAAGGTGTGAAAGAACTCGGTGGTTAGCCTAGCACCGTATAAAGGGTAGGCGACGTTGTGTTAGGTGTGGTTCGCCTTGGTGTGAAAGAACTCGGTATTTAGCTTTGTACCGGAAAAAGGTTAAGCGACGTTGTGAAGGCTTCTCCGCCATAAGGAGATTGGTGTAGTGCTTACGAACTCTCGAGTAGGTGACTCGAGGAGTGGAGTAGGGCAAGGAAGGTGTCCTTGTAGCCGAACCACTATAAATAACTTGTGTCGTGGTGATGTGCTTCTTACTCTTTATCTTTCATTAAACGTTTATATACTTATCTATCAACGTCCAACATAAACAACCAAATAGATTGACATAAGTCGATCTAAATATTTAAAAGGAAGTTTTAAATTGGTAAAACTATTCAACCCCCCCTTCTAGTTTTCCACAATCAAGACTACTGATGTTATCTTGTTGATAGTTCTTTCCTGTCTCATTAGAAGTGTTGTGTTGAAGACATAGGTGAAAGATGTCTAAAGGATCAAGTCGAAGGTATTAGTGAAAGGTGCCAAAGATCCGTGTCAAAGGCATTAGTGAAGGGTGCCGAAATTCCATGTTGAAGGCATTAGTGAAGGGTACCTCGGTGTCGTGTCAAAGGCATTAGTGAAAGGTGCCTAGGGTGTACATTCAATATGGTGTATCGATGTACAAGATAGATTAGTTTGGGTCAAAGGATATTGATATCCTTGTTGATGTTGTAATAAGGAGTGGATCTCCTTTGGGATAGGTGTTGTGTAGTGTTGGGTAGTAGTTCCTCCTTTGTAATGGAACTCGGTATCTAGCCTTGTACTGGATAAAGTGTAGGCGACGTTGTGATAGGTTTAGTTCTACCTCGTGGAAGAACCCGGTGTCTAGCCTTGTATCGGATAAAGAGTAGGCGACGTTGTGAAGGCTTCTCCGCCAAAAGGAGTTTGTGTTGTGTAGTGATTACGAACTCTCGAGTAGGTGACTCAGGGAGTGGAGTAGGGCAAGGAAGGTGTCCTTGTAGGCGAACCACTATAAATACTCGCGTTGTTGTTTTGTGCTTTTTACTTTTTACCTTTACATTACATATTTACATACTTATGTATCAAACATCCAACACACACATTTAATAGATTGACATAAGTCGATCTAAATAGTTTAAAACGAAGTATTAATCGGTAAAACTATTCAACCCCCCCTTCTAGTTTTCCACAATTGGTACCAGAGCTTTGTTACCAAGTTTCTTATAGTATGTTGTACTTTAAAAAAGTTGATACGGTCCGTGTATGATTGAAAACTACAAAGAAGGAAATCTTTTAAAACAAATTTCTTTATTTTATGTTGGATAGTGATAGATTATTCTAACAATTCTTCTTTAAGAAATCTTATTGCTATGATTCTTCCTAAGTATTCATTTCTATCTAAAGAAAAATGAAGTCAACTCTCAAGGAAGTATCTAAAAGTAATCACAACCTACTTCTACCAAGTACAACGGATTACCTTAAAAGCTCATGAAGTATTTCGGGTATATGGTATCTAAAAATCATATCAAGAGTTTTGAGGTATGTTCTCTTACCCATAAACTAGTTAATATCTATCTATAGTACGCTTATATAAATATGTTGATGATATGTGCGTATAAATATTGTTCTATATAACTATATGAACACACGAATTAGGATGTTAACTTCAAGTCTCTAAAAAGTCTATCTTCATCACTTTCCTTACTTACTCATCATCAGGAATAGTATTCCTTGTTGATTTTCTAAAAGATCGTCAAACTCACGCCGTCTTCACAAAAGAAACCTTTGATGGTTAACTTATCTAATAACCAATTGACCATCAAAACACCATGACCAAGCGTCTATTCAAATAGGAACCCCATTTTACATGTTTTTTTTTATAAGTTATTGTATAACTTATTACAAAAATAAACGCCAAACGCTCCTTTTCTGTCCACAGTAGCCGGATCCCACAAGTAGTACTAGCCGGATCCCTAATACAAGGGATCCGGGGGAACCGTGTGACAGAAATCAGATATACGATTTTCAAAACCAAAATAATCCATTTTCCCTCTCCCCACAAACACAAAAACGACCTAACTTCTGCTTCCATCTCCATAGGGCTTCATATCTTCAAGCATCTCATTCTTGAACATCATTGTAAGTAATTACACTCATATGTTCTATCCATCATCATCTTCTTCCTAGGGTTTATGGTTTAGACTTTTCAATTAAAGATTCAATTGATTATCAATTGGAAAAATTAGGTATTGCAAAAATTAAAAGGGTTCTATGTAATTAAAGATTTTTTCAAAATAACATTGTTAATACAATTCAAAACCATAAACCCATCTTAACAAATTTTACCTAATTGGAATATTTGTTTTCTAGGATCAATCATGCCCAAAGCTACCCAACAAGATCACCATGACACCGTTCATTACCTCTCTAGATATTATCGAAAAGAAGAGCTTTCAAAAACCAATCGCAAAATTTTCAAAAGGCTTGAAAAATGACTTATCCATGAAGGTCATGTTGTTAAGGAATGTTTCCTTGAAAACACCGACATTGGTCAAGTCTTCTCGGCAATTAACTTTTATTGTCTCCTAGATATCGATGAACAAATTTGTCCGGTTTTTATCTTTGAGTTTTACAAAAGTGTTAGGATCATTCGAAACAATGATGAAAGCATCTCAATAACTTTCATTATCAACAACCAAACCATCACCTTACCCTTCAACACCTTTGCACAAATTCTTCGCATTCCATGTGAAGGAATTTGTATGTATTCCCAAGATTGGGCAATATCCGCTCAATCCTTTGCACTTGACCCCAAAGCAATCTATTACACTCCTCTCGATGATCCCGTAGTTGTTAGTGACACCATCTTCAACATAATAACCGACCAACATCGTCTCAACTGTAACAAAGAACTCATTCATCGTGATCCCTTTCAAATGGAACTCTCCGAGATAATTCCCATTTACAAAATGTGGGAAGAAATCCTTAGAGAAAATGTCATTTGTTTGGTCGGGAACAAAGACCATCCCAATGCGTGTCTTGTTCAAATGATCTATTGCCTCATCCACCAAAGACCATTCAACCTTTCCTATTACATGCTGAAAATAATGGTAGGTGTGTTCAGAGTCAACAACATGGTACTTCCCTATGGTATGCTCCTAACACGACTCCGTGAGTATGTTAGTGCAATGCAACTTTCTCCTATCAATGATGATCATTTTCTTGCCAACCATGTTATGGCACCACTTACCAAACAAGCCTCTAAAAGGCTCATGATCAATGGAAAAAGGCCTCTTGCTCTCTCGGACTCTTCGGACGAAGATGAAGAAGTCGACCCCGTTGCCAACTTCCAAATCGACCCCATGACCTACTTTGAACAACTTCGCACTCTTCCAAATGAGTCTGAAGAATCCAAGAAAATAAAGGGCATGATAAAATGCCTAACTCACTACCTCATGACTTCAGGAAAGAAGAAGAGAAGAGATTGATGAAAGAGACATTATGCTTGTCTTTATGGTTATGTTAGATATTTTATGTTCATTAACAATGGTTGTTTATGATACTGCTATATTTACATTGTTGCTTCGATGTTTGAATATTATCACTATTACTCGTCCTTATGTTATGATTGTGTGTGATATTTACTTGTTTTGATGGTTACTTACAGTAGAAAGTTGTAGTATTAGTATGCATCATCTAGTGCAAAATCTGCACACTTTCTGTAAGGCTTCTGATCAGCAGGAGCCGGATCCCTAACTTTGAACTAGCCGGATCCCTGATATGTGCTAAAACACATATCATTTCTTTATCAAATATGACCCAAAATAACTAAGAAAGAGCCGTTAATGCTTAATATTTGCGTGTTTCTTGAGTTTTTGTATGTGCAGGTACGGATATGATGAAACAGACAAAAAGAAGCCAAAACCGAAGAAAAACCGAGCACGAGAGAAAGAAGAGTGCAAAAAGCCGATGCCGGGATGCTATTTCATGGACTTTGATGCTCAAAAGTGCTGAATACGGAGTTATGCCCTATTGATAAAAACCCGGATATACTTATTACTACAAATCAAAAAAACACCAAGCCCAAAATAAACCTAAACTATCTCATTAATTCCCTTGGCCCAATATCCAAATTTATTACCCAAGCCCAACCCGGTCCACCCTTTACTATACCCGGTCAACACTTATTTTTACCCACCAGTCAACTCCCCCTATCACACTCCAAGTCAAATAAAATATAAAAACCCAAAGCCTGATAACAGATACGCGCCCAAATATACCAGTTTTACTGTTTAACCACAATCACCAGTTACCCCGCATCCCATCACAATTACCCGTACATTAAGTAATTCTTCTAGAAGCCTGACGTGTCAGAAGGTGTGATATCACACAAGGATCGCCAAGCTGTCCTTTTGGAGCAATCTCATTGGTCCTGCCACCTCATAGAAGTGATCTAATGGCTGAAATCAGAGTTGGTGATGTGGGGTTTGATTGAACGATCGGGATTAGATATCCAGAAGCTTCCCTTGCTCTCAGCTCAGCTATAAAAGACCCATTTCAGTCACATAGCATTTTGTCCAGTTTTTCATGCTTTTAGATTAACTGTTACCATTTTAATTTTCTGTCTTGTTCATTATTTTTCAAGTTAGTTGTAATTTCACTATTGTAATTTCATTTGGATTTATAAAATTTTAGTTTTCCTTTTCAATTCAAGTATAATTTGTCATTTACATTGGATTTCAATTCTGTTTTATGATTAAGAGTCTTAGATTTCTGCTAATGGAAGCTCACATAAGCTTTAAAAAGCTTTTGTGAGCTTATTGTGGATTTAAATTGTTCTTAATTCTCAGTTTTAGAAAAAGGTCAACGAAAGTCAACTTTAGTCAAAATTCAGAAGTCAACAGTGTTTTTGATTAAATTCTGGTTTTAATGTGTTAACTAGTTCAGCTTGATGTTAATTGGTTAATTACAATCATGTTTTAGTCAGTTTACAGTAAATTTGTAGTATAGATTGCAATTTGGATTCTAAAAGGGGTGTTTGGAAGTAAGTGATTAAAGGTGTCTAAAGTGATTTCTGTGGGTAAATTTTGAGCAATGAAAGTGTTTCAAGGTTTTCAAAGGTTGCTTCATTTCAGTTTTTGGCTTTCAAGGTAATTTTGAGAATTTCTCTGGCTCACATTTTTGTCCAAACTTAATGTTGAACCTGTTTTGTCCATCCTGTTTTCAGTTGATTAAATACTCATTTAGTGTAGGATTAGGAGTGATTTAGTTTTCCTCTAGTAACTACAACATAGTGATAGTTTGTTTTACTTTAATTTGCCCATTAGGAGCATGCTTGTGTAGGCTAATTAGGACTGCTATCCTCATTTCACTTTATTTATTTTCTGCATAATACTCTCTGTTGGCAATTTGATACCTGCATATTCTCAGGTCTTGAAAGTAGCCTCTAGAATCAGTTTAAGTAAATATCAGATAAGGTTTAGCTGAATTTAATCGATCTCCAGTTTTTTTTAAATACTTATTCAGGCCTGCTTGTGTTTAATTGTTTTGCACATCAGGTTCAATTGTCCCTAAACCCCTTATGTTTTTGATTTTTCATTTCTTCATTTTAGATCCTTAGAAGCTGAAATTTTGAACATCTGATCTTTGGTTGGTTGCGGACATCATGGCCATTTTAGTTTATTTTTAGGAATTTTTCTAGCTAGCTTAATCTAGGCTTAAAGTAGCTAGTTAGGGGTGTTTGGCATAATGGATTTAGAAGTTGCTTTTGTGCTTAAATGCTTATAGCTTGTGCTTATAAGGTTGAAAACAGTAGAAATAGCCATAAATAAGTTAGTTTAGGTTAGTTTTAAGTTTAGGTAGCTTTTTGTAGCTTGTGGTTAGCTTATTTCTCATTTTAAGTGCTTATTCATTCAAGTAGTGTGCCCAAATCATAGTTCTTGTGCTCCAAAATCGTTTCTGTTATTTTTCCTGGGATCTCAGTATTATTTTATAGTTGACTGGAAGTTTTCATATTTTTTACTGTTCATTTGCTATTTTTCTGCATTTTATGTCATTTTCTAGCATTTTTAATTAGCATTTAATCCAAATAATTCAGAAAATGTTCATAAAAATGAAATTTAAATTTTCTTAGTTTTAGAAAAATAAAAATGTCTTAAAAAGTATTTTTCAAGATTTTTCCTAGTTATTTTAGTATTTTCTAGGAATTTAATTAGTTTTTAACAGAATTAAATACATAATAAATTGAGAAAAAGTCAAAAAAATATGATTTCAGTTCTGAAAATTCTTTTTAGTCATTTCAGATTTTTGAAAAATAGTTTTGTATTTTTCTTGCTTGTTTTCCTAATTTTTAGCATTTTAGCTCTATTTTAAATGTCTTAAATTAGTTTTTAATTCAAAATAAATCAATAAAAATCCAAAAAAACAGTTTTAATTCACAAATAATTTTCAAATATCATTCTTAGCTGTAGAAAAATAGAATTTCATTTTTACGGGTTTTAATTAGCATAGTTGCATTTTTTTCGCGTTTCCTTAATTACGTTTTATTGCGTTTTTAGTTTAAATTTGCATAACTAGTCGTAATTACTTGTTTTAATCATAGATTCAGTAGTTTTATTTGCTTTCCTTTATTATTGCTTGCCTTATAGTTTAGAAATCCCCATATTCCCTTTTTACCCATTCGAATCCCGAATCACGCGACGTGAATTGTTAAACTCCATTCATCCCTCGTTGGGAAAACGACCCGGAAAATACATTCCTTTGTATTTTCTTCGGAAAAATATCTTGTACTAAAACGACGAATCAAAAAATGGCGCCGCTGCCGGGGAGGGCATGTAGTGAGTTTCGTATTCCGTCTCGATTCGTGGTTTTTGAAGATCCTTCCTCGTGAAGTTACCGTTTTGTTTTTGTACATATTTCTTTTATAAAAACCCAAAAAAGATTTTCCTTTTCAAAATTTGTTTTCCTTTTATGTTTTCTATTTATAAAAACCCAAAAATATTCTTCTTTACCCTCTGAACCGTCAATTCTTTATCTCTTTACCCTCTTATTCGTATAATTCTTCTCGATGTCTTCGTCTTACCATTATGGTTGTCAATGGTGTGGGGGACCTCAAAATGGTGGGAATTGTCCCGGTTGTAGCATTGTGAATACGGGAAACGAGTTTTTCTACGACCAACATCCCTACAATGATACGACCGATTTCCTTAACCAATCCCCATACCATGAGACGGAGTCATACTCTTGTGAGTACTGTGGAGGTCCTTACCAAGGTTTTCAATGCCAAACTCAATATAACAATCAGACCTTTGGTTATGAACCTTATCCATATACTTCACCAAACCCGTCACAACAATCATACTGTTGTGAGTATTGTGGAGGTCCGCACTTTAATTCCGATTGTCAAATGCAGAACCCGCTTGTTTACGAGCAAGTTCCTTATGATAATTATGACTATTCTTATGACCCACCTCCACAATACCAAGAGATTCAACCACAACCTCCGCAAATTCCTCAAGATAATTTCCAAAGATGTATTAATATACTTGAAGCATTTATGGATAAACATGGTATCGAAAAAGATCATCATCAGAAAACTTATGGTGAATTACTTGCCGAAGATCGAGCGTCTCGCAATGAAAGATCTATGTTAGAATTACTTGAAGAAGAAGAACGAGCGGCTCAGATTGAAAAATGTCTTGAAGACATTCGAATTGAAGAACAAGCACTTGAAAGACGTGCCCGATGGCTCAATACTTACATTGACGATGATGAGGATTCCATTCAAATGAAAGAATATTATGCGAGTTTGTCGGCTTAAACCACTCCCGTTTCTGAGCCTTTCATCTCCGACTCTTCCCCTTCTCTCACGCCGGTTGAGAGAAGTGACGTCCTTTTGGAAGAGGTCGATGATTCTATTTCTTCGATAATTGTTGAACCCGTTGACTCTCTCATAATGGGGGACGAGCCTCTTAGTACTATTCCGGAAACGGAATCGTCTAGTGTTGAGAGCCTTGACCCAATCCCAAGTGAGTCTGTGGATATATCTGATAGTGATTGTGATTCGCTTTTATGTGATTCTCTTGACATCTCCGAGGTTACTTCCGGGATTTTCTCAAATCCTCTTTTTGAATTCAAGAACAACTATACCTTTTGCGAAGTTAATCCTCTTTTCGACAAAGATTTTGAGTCCGATTCAGAGACCACAACGGAAGTGGTGGATATTGCTAGCTCTCAGAGCACACCACTTGTCCCATCTCTGTGTTCCGACCTTTCTCTCCCATCATGTGAGGTTATGCAAGATGAAGAAAGTGATGAATCTGACACTGAAGATATTATGGAGATTGATGAATTGACTAAAGTGGTTGAAGATGATATTCTTGATTATCCGCCTTATGATTCTGATATGGAAGAAATCGACTTATTTCTTGATGATCCAATACCACCGGGTATTGAGAGTGACGGGTGCGACTCTGATCAAGATGTCCTTTTTCTTGAAAGCTTGCTTAATGATGATTCTCCGTCCTCTGTTGAGTCAAACCTCACTTATCCCGATGAGCCTACATGTGAAGATAAAATTTTCAACCCCGGGATATTCGACATAGATGAGCTTTATGCTAAAAACGTTGTTCGAGATAAGGATCCTCCGATGGATGCCTTCAGTATTGAGCTTTCACCTCTTATCCTCTACCATGTACTCCCGACTTCTTTGGAGTATTCTCATTTTGATCCGTCATCTCTTCGTCCACCCGCAAAACCGCCGGATGATGGATCATTCTTTCTTGATATACCTCATGTGAGTTTGGGAGAAGTTATCCCTTATGTGCTTGAGCCCGACATTTTATTTCCCTCCCAACCCACCCATTCTCTTTCCCTCCGGAGTGAGGATACAATCTTTGATCCGGGTATCCATTCCGCTTGTTTCCCCAAGGACAAATGAATTCGGGGACGAGTCAGGCTAGCGACTCGGTGAAGAAAAACAGTAGCGCTTCGTGGGAGGCACCCCATGCTTATCTCTATCTTCTTTTTATTTTCTAATAAGTGACGTGAAGGGGTTAGCCTCTTCGATTTCTCGTGTTTGGTTGTTTGTGATGTTGTGTTTAGGATGTTCCCGATATGAAGACTCTCGTGCTCGAAGTTTGTCTTTTCTCCACTCGAGTTTCATGATCGTTGCTTATGGAAATCCTATATCCGAAATCTTATCGACTAACGTTTATCTTTTAGCATACTTAATAAACGGCTTTTAGATTTTCATTTTTACCCTTACCTTTAAACATTGAGGACAATGTTTCGTTTTAGTCTGGGGTGGGTAATCTTCGATTTGATTTGACCGCACTTGCTTATTTTTGTCGTGTTTCTCTCGCAACCCCGTTTTTCCTTAGAAAATGAAAAATTGTGCAAAAATGAGAAAATTTAAAATTTTTCGTACGCTTTTGTTAGTTTTATGATCGAAAAGTTCTTGCTAGTCTCTTAGAAGTTACTTTAAATATGCGTTTTTCTTGACATAGCCTTTGCTAATTGCTTAGACAAGAGGCTATAAAATGCGAATCTAGCTCACAAGGCCAAGAATTTGCAAGTCTCCCTAAGTGATTTTATATATGCGAAGCTTAACAAGAATTTGCAAGTTTCTAATAAGTGACTTTAAAAATGCGAGACTTGAGATTATTTGATGAAGCATTTGCTAAGTTAATATATGTTTTGACACCTTGTTGACTTTCCGCTGGTAAGAGTAGGAATGGAATTCTGACTTGACCGGGCGTGTTGAGCCCTAGCTTGTTCCCTTAACCATAGATAATCTAAAAATTATCGGTTAAGCATCCGCGGATCTCATTATTTGGGATTTTAAATTTGCGGAGATCGAGAAATGATAGAGTTACTTATGAGTTTAGATGCTAAGCGTGGAGTAGTTGGTTCTCTTTAGAGCCCATCGAAGGTACTTATGGCTTTTTGTTCCCACAAAATTGTTTCACCCCATATCTGTTAAATAAATAATTAGAGATGTTGAGTTTTTGGCGATAGTTAGTTCTTTATCTTCTTAAAAGAATATTTGTTTTAAAAATTGGGTACACATCAAGGATCCGTAATAAATAAGTAATAAGTAATAAGTAATAAATAAAGTTATGAGCTGTGGTTCGAGATCGGACCCTTGGATCTTTAGCCAGGATTGAGTGAGGTCTTGGTCTAACCCACTGGGATCCTCATTTCATGAAGCCTATAGTCTTGAAATTACCCCGTGAAGCTCCGTAGTTCATAGCTCATATAAGTAAAAAGTATAAGTGCAAAAAAAAAAAAAAAAAAAAAAAAAAAAAAATGATGATGATGAAAAAAAAATTGAAAAAGTCAAAAATATAAGTGAATAAAAATTCCTTGATGTGGACCTCATTTTTGAGACAATGGTTCTTGAGAGAAGATGGATAACTAATTAGCGACTTAGCTTTATATCTTTATCGGATTAATTCTTATCGAAACGAGAAATTTGAAGAAATTCATTTCTCACAAAAATAAAAAAAAATCTAGAGGAAAATAGGAAAATGGGAGCAAAAGGTAATTACACAAGTAACTTCCATGGGTAGTGTTAGCATCTAGAATCATATTTAACAATGATTTCGATTTTACCCTTAGTTTGGGGACTTGTGAAAAATCAGGGACGATGTATTCTATCCGTATGGTCACTTCACGCTGTGTTGTGTTTCCTATTCCGTGATCCTAACGTGTCGTTTGAAAAATGTTGGAGTTATTGATCGACATGAAAGTTCAACAAACCGTCACTCATAACCAGAATGTGCTTAATCGTAATATCTACATATGAATAAAAAGGTAAACGGGGCGTTTTTAGAATTAAGGGTTCTTAATCTCTTTTGAGTAATCTTTGCTACTTCTTCATAGGTTTAGTAGAAAGAGATTGAAATCCTTGTTTTTAGAAGCGTGAGTTGATTGCATTGCGTGAGGACACGACAATGGTCTCGTCTGGAGTATTTTGATATGTGCTAAAACACATATCATTTCTTTATCAAATATGACCCAAAATAACTAAGAAAGAGCCGTTAATGCTTAATATTTGCGTGTTTCTTGAGTTTTTGTATGTGCAGGTACGGATATGATGAAACAGACAAAAAGAAGCCAAAACCGAAGAAAAACCGAGCACGAGAGAAAGAAGAGTGCAAAAAGCCGATGCCGGGATGCTATTTCATGGACTTTGATGCTCAAAAGTGCTGAATACGGAGTTATGCCCTGTTGATAAAAACCCGGATATACTTATTACTACAAATCAAAAAAACACCAAGCCCAAAATAAACCTAAACTATCTCATTAATTCCCTTGGCCCAATATTCAAATTTATTACCCAAGCCCAACCCGGTCCACCCTTTACTATACCCGGTCAACACTTATTTTTACCCACCAGTCAACTCCCCCTATCACACTCCAAGTCAAATAAAATATAAAAACCCAAAGCCTGATAACATATACGCGCCCAAATATACCAGTTTTACTGTTTAACCACAATCACCAGTTACCCCGCATCCCATCACAATTACCCGTACATTAAGTAATTCTTCTAGAAGCCTGACGTGTCAGAAGGTGTGATATCACACAAGGATCGCCAAGCTGTCCTTTTGGAGCAATCTCATTGGTCCTGCCACCTCATAGAAGTGATCTAATGGCTGAAATCAGAGTTGGTGATGTGGGGTTTGATTGAACGATCGAGATTAGATATCCAGAAGCTTCCCTTGCTCTCAGCTCAGCTATAAAAGACCCATTTCAGTCACATAGCATTTTGTCCAGTTTTTCATGCTTTTAGATTAACTGTTACCATTTTAATTTTCTGTCTTGTTCATTATTTTTCAAGTTAGTTGTAATTTCACTATTGTAATTTCATTTGGATTTATAAAATTTTAGTTTTCCTTTTCAATTCAAGTATAATTTGTCATTTACATTGGATTTCAATTCTGTTTTATGATTAAGAGTCTTAGATTTCTGCTAATGGAAGCTCACATAAGCTTTAAAAAGCTTTTGTGAGCTTATTGTGGATTTAAATTGTTCTTAATTCTCAGTTTTAGAAAAAGGTCAACAAAAGTCAACTTTAGTCAAAATTCAGAAGTCAACAGTGTTTTTGATTAAATTCTGGTTTTAATGTGTTAACTAGTTCAGCTTGATGTTAATTGGTTAATTACAATCATGTTTTAGTCAGTTTACAGTAAATTTGTAGTATAGATTGCAATTTGGATTCTAAAAGGGGTGTTTGGAAGTAAGTGATTAAAGGTGTCTAAAGTGATTTCTGTGGGTAAATTTTGAGCAATGAAAGTGTTTCAAGGTTTTCAAAGGTTGCTTCATTTCAGTTTTTGGCTTTCAAGGTAATTTTGAGAATTTCTCTGGCTCACATTTTTGTCCAAACTTAATGCTGAACCTGTTTTGTCCATCCTGTTTTCAGTTGATTAAATACTCATTTAGTGTAGGATTAGGAGTGATTTAGTTTTCTTCTAGTAACTACAACATAGTGATAGTTTGTTTTACTTTAATTTGCCCATTAGGAGCATGCTTGTGTAGGCTAATTAGGACTGCTATCCTCATTTCACTTTATTTATTTTCTGCATAATACTCTCTGTTGGCAATTTGATACCTGCATATTCTCAGGTCTTGAAAGTAGCCTCTAGAATCAGTTTAAGTAAAGATCAGATAAGGTTTAGCTGAATTTAATCGATCTCCAGTTTTTTCTAAATACTTATTCAGGCCTGCTTGTGTTTAACTGTTTTGCACATCAGGTTCAATTGTCCCTAAACCCCTTATGTTTTTGATTTTTCATTTCTTCATTTTAGATCCTTAGAAGCTGAAATTTTGAACATCTGATATTTGGTTGGTTGCGGACATCATGGCCATTTTAGTTTATTTTTAGGAATTTTTCTAGCTAGCTTAATCTAGGCTTAAAGTAGCTAGTTAGGGGTGTTTGGCATAATGGATTTAGAAGTTGCTTTTGTGCTTAAATGCTTATAGCTTGTGCTTATAAGGTTGAAAACAGTAGAAATAGCCATAAATAAGTTAGTTTAGGTTAGTTTTAAGTTTAGGTAGCTTTTTGTAGCTTGTGGTTAGCTTATTTCTCATTTTAAGTGCTTATTCATTCAAGTAGTGTGCCCAAATCATAGTTCTTGTGCTCCAAAATCGTTTCTGTTATTTTTCCTGGGATCTCAGTATTATTTTATAGTTGACTGGAAGTTTTCATATTTTTTACTGTTCATTTGCTATTTTTCTGCATTTTATGTCATTTTCTAGCATTTTTAATTAGCATTTAATCCAAATAATTCAGAAAATGTTCATAAAAATGAAATTTAAATTTTCTTAGTTTTAGAAAAATAAAAATGTCTTAAAAAGTATTTTTCAAGATTTTTCCTAGTTATTTTAGTATTTTCTAGGAATTTAATTAGTTTTTAACAGAATTAAATACATAATAAATTGAGAAAAAGTCAAAAAAATGTGATTTCAGTTCTGAAAATTCTTCATTTAAGATTTTTGAAAAATAGTTTTGTATTTTTCTTGCATGTTTTCCTAAGTTTTAGCATTTTAGCTCTATTTTAAATGTCTTAAATTAGTTTTTAATTCAAAATAAATCAATAAAAATCCAAAAAAATAGTTTTAATTCACAAATAATTTTCAAATATCATTCTTAGCTGCAGAAAAATAGAATTTCATTTTTACGGGTTTTAATTAGCATAGTTGCATTTTTTTCGCGTTTCCTTAATTACGTTTTATTGCGTTTTTAGTTTAAATTTGCATAACTAGTCGTAATTACTTGTTTTAATCATAGATTCAGTAGTTTTATTTTCTTTCCTTTATTATTGCTTGCCTTATAGTTTAGAAATCCCCATACTCCCTTTTTACCCATTCGAATCCCGAATCACGCGACGTGAATTGTTAAACTCCATTCATCCCTCGTTGGGAAAACGACCCGGAAAATACATTCCTTTGTATTTTCTTCGGAAAAATATCTTGTACTAAAACGACGAATCAATCCCTCTTTTAAGGGATCCGTGGGATCCAGGCAGAGATAAATGCAGTTGCAGAACTCCATACATCAAACCATTCCCCTAGCCCACATCATACTAGCTAAACATGATCCTTTAGGATCACTTAAGTCTTCCTCAAACTCAGTAGGTCTCACACTCACTCATAGCTAATTTAGGATCACATTCAAGACGTTTTTGATTTATCACCTCACCTAAAACTCATCATATTTTAGCTCCAATGCTCACACATTTTTTTCTCACATCTCAAAACATTTAGCTTGATATTTCTCTCAATTTTAGCAAATTGATTTTAGTCATCCTTACCTCAAAATGGGCTAATAACTAGTTTTTCATTTCTTATGATTTTTAAGGAATTTTCCAAATTTATCTTAAGATATCATCTGATCTCTAGGATCATTAAACACCGCTTAACACTCTCAAATCCATTAGTATCATCTTTAACCACCCATTGGTGCTCATAAAGTCCCATTTTCTTCCATAAAACGCAATCATTAGCTACCGTCACTCATTTCCTTTGATCATTTAAGTCCCCTTTCATTTAAGACACTTAAGAAGACTAAAACACTCAAGATGTATAGGTACTAGACCTTACAAAACATCATTTTCCTCTTTTCTTGGCTGCTGAGAGCCGGATTCCTAGGATTGGACTAGACGAATCCCTCATTGGAGGGAACCGTGGGAACCGGCTGACAGATTCAGCTAATCCTAGCTAAAACAATCATTTCAAGCTCTCCTTGCTAACTTGAACACTCCATCTTACCCCAATTAACCTCGTTGATCAGTACAAATCTGAAGTTGACTCCTGTGCATGCAAATCATTGCATTTTAAAGGATCTTAATGGCTTAAGCCTTGAATGCACTTGCCAAATCCTTCCCTTTATGAACCATCTTGTTAAGACTTCTAAGTCACCATCTACAACTTAATTCTCAGCAACTAGAAGCCTCTATCTCACTAACCTTTTATCATCTCATCATGAGAAAAGCCCCAAGTGCCAACTCCTCCACCAAAGGACCACCTAAGAAACTTGCTCGTGTTGTTCATGAAATTTCTTCAACTGAATCATCACCCGTTAAATCCACAAACGCTAGGATTTCCCCTCCACCAACTCAACCAATCAAACCAATCCCTAAAAGGATTGTTCCCACAAAACTACCATTGCCAAACACTACTATACCTCCTAAACCAAACACCCATATTTCCATTAAACCATCACCCTTAGTGCCTAGAGCAATATCATTCACCACTCCACTTTCATCTCCACATCTCTACAACTTAGAGGAGTTACCTTCTATGCCATCTCATCCTCCACCATTGCCAACATCCTCCTCAATAGAGAGAATAGCGCAACAACAAAACAATGGTGTTGAAACGACACTAGCACCAGTATCCTTCTCTCCATCACCCTCAAACAGTCCCTTTTGGATTATGAGGAATCATCAAAGTCAACCACCCGATCACATGGAAGTAGATACCTCTCTACCACCATCCTCGACAAATATTCCACCACCACCTTTGGTTGAACCACCTCCAAATGTACCTCCATAAATCCTTCCTTCTTTTATGGAACCTCAACCCAACCTTCCATATGAAGCCATTCCATTTCTACCACCACCATTTCCGAGCCATGACAAAGATTGTTATCATTGTCAACATGTTGAATGCTTGGTACATGAACTACGTGAAGAGCTACGTTTCATGTTTTATCACCTCCTCGAACGTTTCGATGAGGTCAACAAACCTAAACAACCTTGAGCTTAAGGATTCAAGTGGTGTCCTAATCTTGAGCTTAACTTAGATTGATTAGGAATCCTATCTCATGTTTAAGTTATTCTCTTAGTTTTAGAGATATGTAGATCATTTCTCGTGTTTTTATTGAATGGAATTACATGTTATATGCCATATTGTCTTGAGAATATGTTTGGTGCCTTAATACATAACTCATTTTGATGTTAACATCACATTTTACATCACCATTACTGTCTTAGCTTACAGGCAGACGGATCCCTCATTTTAGCCTAGACGAATCCCTCCAAGGGAGGAACCATGGGATTCGTGCAACAGAATACCTTTTATTACTATCTTAAGTCTTATTTGTAGGAAATTATGCATTATATACTTGTTTTCTAACCTTTGTTTTGTAGATTTTCAATATACATTTGAAGACTTTGACACCCTCAACAAGGGAGAGTTTCTTGTCAAAGCAAAACAAAATCATTTGCAATACTTTCACATAGGTTTACATTACTACTTGACGTCCTCCTCATAAAGGAGCACTCGTCAAGGGGGAGCATGTTCGTCTAAAAGACGATACCATTTGCAAACGATATTGCAAAACACTAGTTTAGCCTTCCTAATTACTTGATGCCCTCAACAAAGGTAAGCACCCGTCAAGGGGGAGCTAAGACGAGAATTCTTCTCATCTCTTACTCTTTATTTTTCAAAATTTTACCTTTCACATGTTTTTTCTTCAAAACTATGTGTTAGTTTCTTTTTCGACGCTATTTTTGTTTCGACAAAAAGGGAGAGAAGAGAGTAAAAACTCCAATTCAAACTTTTACGAATTTTAGTTTTTCCTTAAAATAATCTTATGTTTTGTCATCAACAAAAAAGGGGGAGATTATTAATACAAGTAAGCCGTAAAAACGTTTATTTATATTTTACGATCCTTTAATGTTTTGTCAATAACAAACGTAAAATCATTTTAACGAAACAAATAAAATACGTAAATGGTTTGAGCCAATAGTTTACTAACACACTTACGTTTTCATATAAAACACTAAACAAGTAATAGTGTTTTCATGTTATAGTAATGCATATGTATAACAACTACTGTTTACATAATGGGTATACTGTATATATACATACTTAGTATGTATTGTAATGGGTAATGTAATGGGTAAGAATATAAGTACTTGACCCATTAACTAGACACATTGAATATAGTTGGGTAAAACCCAAATTCCATGACCCATACCCATGGAGCATAATCCATAACCCATGACCCATTGCATGACATCATGCTTGAAGTCATAATGAGTATTATCCATAACCCATGGAGCTAAACCATGACCCATTGACTAGATGCATTGCATCTTCTAAATACATTGTATCTATGTGGATACCCATGATCCAAAGTCCATAACCCATGACCCATAATCCATGACCCACAACCCATTTAGGAGGAGCGTCCTACGGATCCCCAGGAATACACTGGACGGATCCCTCAAGCAAGGGATCCGTGGAACAGTAGTGATTTTGTGTCTATAAATAGTGAGCCATTTCTTCATTGTAACTCACTCCTTTCACATACATTCTCTCTTAGTGTTGTAAACTCTCTAACCTCAGATCCAAAGGATCTTTCTATGTAGTTTTGTGTTTGTGTGATTCTCTAAGTTCCTCTTAAAGGCGAGATCACCACCTCTTGAAGTCGAGCAAGCTCAAGTCCATGGGTTGCCAAGATTCGTCATCATCATGACTACCGATGTTATCTTGTTGATAGTTCTTTCCTCTCTCATTAGAAGTGTTGTGTTGAAGATATAGGTGAAACATGTCTAAAGGATCAAGTCGAAGGCATTAGTGAAAGGTGCCAAATATCCGTGTCAAAGGCATTAGTGAAGGGTGCTGAAAGTCCGTGTTAAAGGTATTAGTGAAGGGTACCTCGGTGTCGTGTCAAAGGCATTAGTGAAAGGTGCCTTGGGTGTATATTCGATATGGTGCATCGATGTATAAGATAGATTAGTTTGGGTCAAAGGATATTGATATCCTTGTTGATGTTGTAATTAATAAGGAGTGGATCTCCTTTGGGATAGGTGTTGTGTACTGTTGGGTAGTTGTTCCTCCTTTTTAATGGAACTCGGTATCTAGCCTTGTACCGGATAAAGTGTAGGCGACATTGTGATAGGTTTGGTTCTACCTCGTGGAAGAACCTGGTGTCTAGCCTTGTACCGGATAAAGAGTAGGCGACATTGTGAAGGCTTCTCAGCCAAAAGGAGTTTGTGTTGTGTAGTGATTACGAAATCTCGAATAGGTGACTCGGGGAGTGGAGTAGGGCAGGAAAGGTGTCCTTGTAGCCGAACTATTATAAATACTCGCGTTGTGGTTTTGTGCTTCTTACTCTTTATCTTTACATTACATATTTACATACTTATCTATCAAACATCCAACACACATTTTTAATAGATTGACATAAGTCGATCTAAGTAGTTTAAAACGAATTTTTAATCGGTAAAACTATTCAACCCCCCCCCCTTCTAGTTTTCCACAAAGTGACTTAATGTCAGCTGAGTTTAGAAGTCCATCGTGTTGCAACTTCTCCATGCGTTTCTTGCGAATATGTCCAAGACGACCATGCCATAAGAGAGAAGAGTCCAAGTTAGACTTGGATCTTTTATTTCTTATAGCAAACATAGAACTTTCATTTGTATTTGAACAAGACATATCAATTTCATAAATACCATTACGAGGAATAGCAGTAAAATAAACAACGTTATTCTTAGAAACTGAAATTGCATTATTCGATTCGAAACGGTTAATAAAACCATCGTCATACAAACGGAAAACTGAAATAATCCCTCTAGTAATATAGGGAGCATAATGACAATCATTTAAAACAATTACTAATCCTCTATGGAGACATAAATGAAAAACACCAATAGCTTCAACTCCTGCCCGTTGACCATTGCCCACGTACAAACTTAAAGCTCCTGGCTTCAGCTTCCTACTTCCCCTGAGACCGTGAGTAGTATTACAGATGTGAGTACCACAAGCTGTGTCATATACTAAGGATGTATTAGGAAAAGAGTAGAGTTCTATAGTGAAAATACCTGAAGAACTAGCTGCAAGAGACTGTTTCTTCTTTTTCATCAACTCGGCGAGATAATGGGGACAATTCCTTCTCCAATGACCCATCTCACCACATTGGTGACAGGTAGCGTCCTTCGCTGGATTATCCTTCTTGGGTGGTGGAGGAATCTTGGGTTTGGAAGCATTGTATGGCTTATACTCAATAGCATAACCAAACTTGCTTTTTCCATTTCCATGATTCCCCTTAGCAGCCTTAAACGATTTATTCTTCTTTTGGTTTTTATGGACCTTCCCTGCACGTATGTTATGTATTCAGGTGCAACATCTTTCTTTGGCAACGTCTGCTCATGTTGCTTAAGCATAACATGCAATTCATTTATAGTCTTCCCCATGTTCTGCATATTAAAGTTCTGCACAAACAAAATGTACTCTTTAGAGAGACCGATTAGGATCAAACTAACTCCATAGTTCAGAGTAACTGGGTGACCAAGACGTTCCAAATTGTCAATGTAGCTCTTCGTATTTAGAACATATGAGCTAACCAATTGACCCTCTTCTTGCTTGCAAGCGTGAAATTCACGTACAGTTTGTAGAAGCTCTTGTTCTGCCTGTTGGAGAACATAGACTTCAACTCCTAAAGCATGTCATAAGCACCAAGATGAGTTAGATTTTGTTGGATCTCTAACTCCATGGTCATGAGCATGAAGGCAGCTATATCCTTTTAGCCTTTGACCCAAGCAGTGTGAGCTGCAAGAGCCTCAAGAGGGATAGGGTGGCTAGGAGTTGCAACAGGTGCAGCAGGTATATGATGCTCCAAATAAGTTTCCTTATCTTCAGCTGATAGTATAATGCGAAGCTGGCGATACCAATCAATAAAGTTAGGTCCAGTGAGTTTTTGTTTCTCAAAGAAACTCCTGAGTACCGAACTCTTTCTGACTGAAGTAGTCATCTACAATTTTGAAAAGTTCAAATAATTAGTATTTTCGATAATTACATTCTTAAAAGAATTAACTACCCAATTAATTACTAATAAGACTAAGATCCATCTTGCACTCCCACTTATTTATCAGATGTCTGACCAGTGAGTAACTAAGTAGGACAAGAGGTAAGCGACGAGCGTTAATTGCATAATGCAACTCTTAGATTTTATGAGACTGTTTAAGGCATTAGTATCAAGTAATAATGTTAAAAGCAAGTTTAGTTCTCATCTTATGCCTCGGGTTCAAGGTTTGACCAAACAAACTCGAAATAAGTCGACTAAGTAAGAACTTGCAAAAATAACCAAAGGTCTGACCTAAGAGAAATAATCACCATGGGTTGGAATGGCCCTAAGGTCTGACCAAAGAAGTCAAGCCAAATGCACGTGTTCATAGTTGGATGGCATAGACTTAAAATTAACAAATAGGGTATTCACATAAATGTGGTAAAAGTGGTATACAAATAAGCATGCAAAACAACTTTGTAACACTTATTTTAAAAACTTTTGGTAATGACACTGTAGTGATCAACATGGTTCAATGTAGCTCCAATCGAACTCGCAGGGAGGCGGAGGACCAGATCAGTGCTAGGCAATAACCAGAAATCCTTTAGGTGTGACTGTACGCGCCTCCCACTACAACAAAAACCGCTTTTTGTGACTACAAAAGTAGTCGCTAAAAGCACAACATGTAGTCGCTATAAACCTGTTGCGACTACATGTAATCTCAAAAACTACCATCTCTTATACCTCGTCGCTATAGGTTTGTAGTGACTACCGTCTTCGTTTCTAGCGACTACTGCTTGTTGACTTTGACTTTTTAAAGTTTGACCAAAAAACTATAACGACACATTTGTAGCGACTATTTTGTAGTCGCTATATGTTTTTTCATTTTTTCTCTGATCCTTTCAGCGACTACCTTTTGTGACTACATGTAGTCGCTAGAAGGTTCTACCCATAATGTAACAATTACCTTTAGCGACTACATGTAGTCGCTAAAGGTACCTGCTGCACAAGCCAATGCAGGCTGTTCCTAGCTATTTTACCAGGTCATTCCGACCCATTCCGCAAGCAGTTTTTCCAGAATTTCAACGCAAATCAATTCAACACAAATAATAACTTAAAACATACAAATTACATTTACTTAAAGTTCAATGATCACTTGTTCAACAACATAAACTTAAATTGTTCAACGACAACAACATATGCTTAAATTGTTCAACGACCGACATAAGTTGTTCAAAAGCATAAACGTTCCACAAACCAACCTAACAATAACAAAATATCCTATTCACCTGAAGGACCGACATCATCGTCCGTGTTAAGAGCATCTTCATCAGCATCTAAAAACTGACTTGGGTCGAGAACAGCGGGACGTAGTTATAGGGTGTTGTTGTTATTATTCATAAAATTATCATACATCTATTGAACTTGAATCTGACTAGCCGCAACATACCTAGTGAATGTCGACCGAGATATCGGTGGTTCGGGGGTGTGGGAAGCTACGGACCCAGACGAGGATGAACCGACCGACAACCGCCTACCTCGACCCGGGTAGAACGCTCAACTCACTCCCAGCACTTGGCTTATAATCTGTTGATCACTCATCCTTATCTCTTGTCCTTCTTGGCTCTCCCGTATCCTGATCATCTCTAACTGTAAAGTCACAAAACAATGAAGTTAATTTCACAAAAATGAAAACAACTTATAGTTGACCCATTTTAGCCCAAACGTAAACTAATAAGTAACTGGTCGTTTATATCATACCCGTTTCACCCGTTTTAGCCTAAATGTGTACATGTTTGGGCTAAAATGGGTGAAATGGGTCAAAACGGGTGAAATGACTCAAATAAATGATAAAGTTACTTATTTGTACATGTTTGGTCTATAATGGGTGAAACAAGTGTAATATAAACATGTAATTTACTTTTTAGTATATGTTTCACCCCTTTTGACCCATTTAACCTGTTTTAGTCTAAACGTGTACATGTTTGGGCTAAAATGAGTGAAATGGGTCAAAACGAGTGAAATTACTCAAATGAAAAGTTACTTATTCGTACATGTTTGGGCTATAATGGGTGAAATGGGTGTAATATAAACATCTAATTTACTTATTAGTACATGCTTCACCCGTTTTGACCCATTTCACCCGTTAAAGCCTAAACGTGTACATGTTTGGGCTAAAATGAGTGAAATGGGTCAAAACGAATGAAATAACTCAAATAAACTACAAAGTTACTTATTCGTACATGTTCGGCCTATAATGGGTGAAATGGGTGTAATATAAACATCTAATTTACTTATTAGTACATGCTTCACCCGTTTTGACCCATTTCACCCTTTTAGCCTAAACGTGTACATGTTTGGGCTAAAATGAGTGAAATGGGTCAAAACGAGCGAAATGACTCAAATAAACTACATAGTTACTTATTCGTACATGTTCGGCCTATAATGGGTGAAACAAGTGTAATATAAACATCTAATTTACTTATTAGTACATGTTTCACCCGTTTATGACCCATTTCACCCGTTTTAGCCTAAATGTGTGCATCATCTATACATATCTAGAGTGGTATATAAGTCAATAAAACTTGCGGATATGACTCATCATGTATACATATCTAACGGATGTTATAACTAAAAAATTATTTATCAATTATATAATTCATGTCAACAAGTGTCACATATTTACGTACTTGTGGACACACTGTTAATAAACTTCCATGTAGGGTTTTGTCGCGTACAACCTGTGGACAACACACCATCACTATTTAGAAACCAATTCTTATGTTTCAATAAATAAATTAAAAAAAGCATATGTATTACCATTTATTGTTTCCACATTATTCCACTACTCTTGCTATGAAGTTATAGTTCTTTGAACCCAATGCTTTTTTATATTGGCTGATAACCTACTGATTAATAAATTAAGGAAACCGAGTTATAAAGCATAATATGCGGTAACAATAATACTATATAATCAAATGTTATCATATGATAACACGAAAATATATCTCGGGTTTTTTATAGTGATATCCTAAATAACCGATGTCATGGCTTCTTGATAGGAAGTATATTGATTATTTGTAGCTTTTTCAATGGTCTTGTGGCCGAAAAAGGCCTAAATCGATTCAGACCATCCTGCCACCTGTAACACCAAACATCTTAGAGGGCATTTGGGATTGAGTAAGTGCTTTTCTACTTGCAAAATTAGCAGATAAGCAGTTTTAAATGTTCAATACTTTTAGCTACATTTCTTACCACTTTTCCATATAACATAACAACCAAAACCTATAGACATTGCTACAGCTTTACAAAAAAACCAAAAACCATAGAAAAAACCAAAAACTATGTACAAAATTATACTTGTTGTTGGTGGTAAACAAGGGCATCAGCTGGTGGTGGTGAATGTGGTGGCGACGGCAGCAGGTAGTCAACAACGGCAGCAAACACAAACACAAATTAACTAAACACAAACCATAAACCAAATTACCTAAATTAAACACAAACATCAAAACCATAAATACAAACACCTTAAAACACAAACCAAATTAAAAAACAAAACAAACCTATAGAGGTGGTGGGTCGCGGCTGGTGGTGGTGTCAGGATGACAGAAACAACGACAATGGGTGGATTTGGGCGGCGAGTGGTGGTTGGTGGTGATAGTGGTATTGGGAGTGAATGTGGTGGTGGTATTGGTGATGAATGTGGTGATATTTGGTGGTGAATGAGTGAAAAACGAGAGGATGAAGTGAGTAAAATGATTTTTGGTAAAGTGTTAAGTTTTGGAGAGATGAGAGTAAATGAGATCTGGTTTTTTGTATTAAACCTGTAGCGACTACACATAGACTTATAGAGACTACATGTAGTCTTTATAGCTCATGGAGGGGAATGAATATTTTAGGCGGTCATTTTGACTTTTCGTGAAATATTGGTGCGAAACTTTTAGCGATTACGGGAACACTTATAGAGACTATGTGTAGTCACAAAAAGTATTTTTATAATTTTTAACACTTTTACAATATATGTAAATTAGATCAATACAGTAATTTTTACAAAAAAACCTTAACTAAATTGAACGGTGTTAAACCATAACAAGGCGAAGTTTTGAGCTTAAGATTCTGTTAAATCGAACAATGTTATATTCAAAACAAAAGTTGTTAGCACTTTTCGTTTAGAATTTTTTAATATATTCAAAAAGTTTTAATTATATTGCTATACGTAAGATGTTAAACGAATTAGTCAAAATGATTTATGAAAGCTTTTTCGTACATGTTCACTTGCAATACAAATGTGTAACGATATCATGTCGACTCTTTCGTTTAACATCTTATGTATAACGATATCATCTCAACTCATCTGTTAACATGTCTTGTTTAACAATATCATCTCGAATCATCCGTTTAACATCTCATGTGTATAGATATCATCTCGACTCATCCGTTTAACATCTCATGTATAACGATATCATCTCGACTTATCCATTTAACATGTCTTGTATAACGATATCATTTTGACTCATCTGTTTAACATGTCTTGTATAACGATATCGTCTTGACTCATCTGTTTAACATGTCTTGTATAAAGATATCATATTGACTCATCTGCTTAACATCTCATGTATAACGAAATCATATCGACTCATCCAGTTAACATGTCTTGTATAACAATATTATATCGACTCATCCATTTAACATATCATGTATAATGATATCATCTCAACTCGTCTGTTTAACATCTTATGTATAATGATATCATCTCGAATCACCCGTTTAACATCTGATGTATAACGATATCATCTCGACTCATCCGTTTAACATGTCTTTTATAACGATATCATATTGACTCATCCGTTTAACATATCATGTATAACGATATCATCTCAACTCGTCTGTTCAACATCTTATGTATAACGATATCATCTCGAGTCATCCGTTTAGCATCTCATGTATAACGATATCATTTCGACTCATCCGTTTAACTTGTCTTGTATAACGATATAATCTCAACTCATTTGTTTAACATATCATGTGTAACGATGTCATCTCGACTCATCCTTTTAACATCTCGTGTACAACGATATCATATTGACTCATTAGTTTAGATTTTATGGATATACAAAAGATGTTAAACGGATGAGTCGAGATGTTATGAGTATACATAACATGTTAAACGAATGAGTCGAGATGTTATGGATATACATAACTTGTTAAACGGATGAGTCGAGTTGTTATGGTATACATGACATGTAAACCGGATGAGTGAAGATGTCCTCGGAAAACCTTTGGTGGGAAACTTCACCGGCAAAATATCCGGTGAGAAACTTTCACTACAAAAAAGGGCCATTTAGTGGCACACAAAAAGTGTCACGAAAAGCGAAATAAGTGTCACTGAAGACCCATAACAACTCGAATCATCCGTTTAACATGTTATGCATATCTATAACAACTCGACTCATCCGTTTAACATGTTATGCATATCTATAACAACTCGACTCATCTGTTTAACATGTTATGCATATCTATAACAACTCGAATCATCCGTTTAACTTGTTATGCATATCCATAACAACTCAAATCATCCGTTTAACTTGTTATGCATATCCATAACAACTCGAATCATCCGTTTAACATGTTATGCATATCTATAACAACTCGACTCATCCGTTTAACATGTTATGCATATCAATAACAACTCGACTCATCCGTTTAACATGTTATGCATATCTATAACAACTCGATTCATCCGTTTAACATGTTATGCATATCTATAACAACTCGACTCATCCGCTTAACATGTTATGCATATCAATAACAACTCGACTCATCCGTATAACATGTTATGCATATCTATAACAACTCGACTCATCCGTATAACATGTTATGCATATCTATAACAACTTGACTCATCCGTATAACATGTTATGCATATCTATAACAACTCGAGTCATCCGTTTAACATGTTATGTGTAACACCCTCAAAATCGGGTTTTAGCGGAAGCATTCAAGTTTTGGGTGCTACTAATCGGTATCACTACACAAGCATAGAGTAAAAGGTTTTTCTTAAGAAAACTCATTTATTTAGTAAAATTAATGTTTACAATAAAATTTAATGCGGAAATAGGCCCAAAATAAATAAGCGGTCCCCAAATGCAAAAATCAGAGTCGTCTATGACCATGCCATGCCACTGCCCAAGCGCCTCCAAAAGTAAACAATCGCCTCAATACCTGAGAATACACGCTAAAAATGTCAACACGAGGTTGGTGAGTTCATAGGTTTTCATAAAAGTATTGCGAGTTAAAAAGATCCTTTCGATCATTGTGGCGCCCACAATGTCGCGAAAACAAGGTTTACCTTTAAGCAAAAGAATAAAAAAAGTGGACGACAAGGTTTTCAAGTGCAAATCATTTCTCATAAACAAGTCAAATTTAACCAAGGCATACCCTGCCTAATTCACAGTACCAAAATATTTATTCGCAAAAATAATTCAAAAACAACTACTTGGACCATATCAAAATCAAACACTACAACGAATATAGTGTCACGCAAGCTTAACTATTACGCAGGCTAAGTCATGAAACCATCACTAGATAGCACGAGCCGTAACTATCTCTAAACTCACTAACAATCGAAATGTTATACGTCATGGCAAGTTGGTGCATCCACAAATCCAGGTAAAGTCCTTGGCAAGTTGGGCAACCAAAGTCCAGACGGGGTGGCCATTCCCAATAGATCTATCCATAACATTCGCACCATCCTGAGCCAGGATGTAACAATTCATAACAACGCTTGGGTTTCTAACCTTAACCTAGCACGTAATAGCTCACAAAACATTTTCAGGTCCAATCCAAAACATTTCAAGAACTTGTGTCCACATAAAACATATTTAAACCATATCACGCATTTCATCAAACCAAGTAACAATCATTTATTCAAATAAATCTAACATTTGCATTTAATAAAAACGAGCATGTATTCTCCCCCAAAACAGTTTAAAAGCAAGTAAAAGTAGGGGCCATGAACTCACCTCGATACAAAGCAACGCAAGAATCACAACTGGCATCAGTGAGCAAAGCACAGCAGTCTCACAAGAAAAGCACAACGGTATCCAAAGGGTACAAGCACAACGGTACTACATCGGCACAACCTAATAGCAATATGCTATCTCAGAATACGTCTAGCAAGGCAAAATAATTTCCGAAGGACAACGTGTCTTAGTTTTCGTGGAATACTCGAATCATTAATTTCAAAAGTCCATAATCAATATCTCAAAAAGTTTAGTTTTTAACATTTCGTGTGGTGGTAAGGAATCATGACTCGACATATAACTCACGCCAAGAGTATATTAAAATGTAACTCACGCCAAAGGTATAACTCACGCTAAAGCATAATGTATATCCCAATACATTATAAGGAATAGTCAAGTAATATTGACCAAGACTCAACTCGAGTAGAAAGCGATAAGAAAGACGTTGAGGAAAATAACGACTCATAACTATGACAAGCAAGTAAGTTGATTGGTAAGTTTCGGTGTTTACCCATAATCCCAAATAGTTGATATATCGTCAAAACGTATAAGTTTTGAAAAGTTTTCAGGATATTAAAGAAGTCATAAATGATTTAAGTTTATAAAAGATTTTACGAAATTTTGGCATGAAGTAACCATTTATAAAACATTTCCAAGTCATAATGACTCTTGAATAAAATTTATCGTTAAGTTTCCCAATTCGTCCAATGTTACAATTTATAATATACAATTGAACATATCATTCGCGTATATATTAGTTGTTTAGTTTTATCGACCGTTTTGTATAGTTCGGGTCCAGATATGTTAAGCTCTTATGAGTCTAACATACCCTTCCGTCGCGTGTACCAAAGGGTCCATAATGTCCAAATAACTAATACCGTAAACCCAATACGTCCAATCCTTTTCCAATATATAATGTCACAATGCTCGTAAACGAGTCTAATAAATCGAAGCTTCAAGTGTTGCAATATCCCTTAACTATGTTTTATCTTTTTAGTTATTATTATCGTTTTTCCCATTTCATTTAAACTTTAGCCAAAACCATCTCGAAACATAAATGAGTAAATAAAACCGTCAACTAAACAAAATAAACCTCGCCGTGACTCCCTTGAGTCACGGCTCGACTCAATTCAAACCCATGTATCTCTCGGCTTAACCAAACACACACCCAATTTCAATCCTTAACACCAACATACCCAACACAACATAACAAATCTGAATCTGAGCACAAACACAGCCAACCTAAACATCACGATGTAACCACATCCTAAACCTAAACAAAACCATGCCTCGCCATGACTCACCATGAGTCACGGCTTGGCTAGCCAAGGCTGCCGAGACCCGAACAAGGTAAACGGGCAGAAAAAAAAAGAGAAACCCAATCCGAATCCATCCATAATCTCAAGACCACAACAGAATAATATCAAACATAACATACTCACCGAGTCAACCGAGTTGACTCGGCGAGTTGACTGAGTCAACTGTCGAGAACGGGGTGGGGCCCACACGAGCGTTTTACAAACGTTTCAAAACATTTTTAACCCATGTTTAATCCATTTTATCACATGAACCTTAAACAAAACGTTTTTACCAGATTTATATTCCACGAAAACTATAACATTAAACTTGTACTCGGTTATATTTAATAAGAAAATAACAAAATAGTTTTTAGTTTTCACTCTACCACAAAACGAAGAAGATGGAGAAACGAAGGAGGAGCGTGGCCACAGCCGTGGTGGCTGTGATGGCGGCTGTGGCGGCGGACGTGCTACAAACACTACAATCATCCCAAGATATCCCCCACCAAACGTACATACGTTTTATCTACTTGATGATGTTTAGAAACCCTCGAAATCCGAAACTTGTTTTCAAGATCTAGGGCGCGTTCCTAGGTTTAGAGGCGCGTGTGATATGTCAAAAGAACCATGAGGTGACGATCTATCTTTTGGTGTAAGGTTTGTGTTTTCCGGCGATGGCGGTGGCCGGCGGCGGCAGTGGTGGCCGGAAAAGAGGTGGCCGGAAATTTTAGAGAGAGGTGGGAGTATTTTATTAGTGTGTGTGTGATAAAATGAGGGTAGAGAGAGAAATGAGGGTATTTATACCCTAGAAGGGCTGAACTTGCCAATTTGCTAAAGCTTAGGGCGCGTTTGCTTCAAAAGATCAAGGACCAATTTCGAAATTTTAGAAAATCTTTAGTAAATAAATGATTCGGGACGCATTCGGAGGAGTAAACGTTCTATAAAATTTTACGAAACTTACGCCATCGCGTTCAGGATAATTTTTCTAATAAAAATGAATATTTATTTGACTATTTTCTCGCAAATAGAAATAGTGATCACTTCGAATGGTTTAACGAGTTTACAGTTGTGCCGGTACGCGTAGTACCTAAAATTTACGTTTCGCGAGATAACTTTCTCGTTTTCACGTCAAATGAGCTCAGGAAAGTTCGTAAATGAGAAACAGACGTATTTTACTGAAAACGAATATCCGTAAAAGTGCGAGTTGTTACATACTTCCCTCCTTATCGGAATCGCGTCCTCGCGATTCAATTCGAGTTATCCGTTAGACTTGAAAAGGGATATAGATACTTTCTCAAGATTCCATTTTTACGTTCTCACGCGAATTCGAGATATTTCTTAGAGTTTCCACCGATCTATAAAAATATGGAAAACGATTTTGTTCAAGTCATTTGACCTCACGATTCACGATTTCGATAGGTTCCTCAACACAGCTTAAGCGTTCGTCGACATGGATTTCTCCCAGCAAAGACAATAATTGTTTTCAACAGTGAGGCATTACCTCTTATTACGCACATGAAAGCGTCATGAATAACTAAGCTCCGACGGTAGCTCAAGGCTCTAAGCTGCCAGTCCAACTCTAGCAAGAGTCTTAAAAGGATTTGCACAACAAAGATTTGGCTTTCCACGTTTACTAAGCGCATCACACAATCCATGGTGAGATTTTAAGCATAGCTTCGCCTCCAATCATGGAGTCTCAAAGATTCATTTCATTCATCCATCATAGCTCTTCTAATGATCGTGAGCAGTTTGCATTCTGCTTTTGATTTAAACAATCTCTTGACATATTCATGAACAGTTTCAGGATAGCAAGTTGGGTATTTCCCACTTAAATCCGACGAATTGTTGAGCGAACATTTTCAACCATGAGGTACCTCGTACAACGTGGCTATGGTTATATGAGATTTCGACCAATGGGAGGTGTCTATCCCAACCAGTGTCGAAATCGATCACGTAGATACGCAACATGTCCTCTAACATTTAAATAATTCTTTCACTCAAGCCAACAGTCTATGGATGGTATCCAATACTCATACCAAGACCTGTTCTCATGGCTCTTGGAGTGATTATTAGAAACTTGATGTGAAACGACTTGTGAAATAGCTGAGAGGATAACAATAATACAATCCATTGTGTACAAACAACGGCAAGGTCAAAATCTCGATAACAGCAAAACATTTCGTAGGATGACCGCAAAATGGTTAGTAAGATAATCGAAATTAGCTTGTACAACTATATTGGTACGGCTCAAAATTTTCATAAGGAGATAACAATATAATTGATATTCTCAAAAGACGAATGAAGGGTTAGGCGTCAGCTCCAAGGATCGCGGTTCAAGTTACTCCTTAAAGTCTTAAGGTTTCTGTTAGGCCGACATAATCTCCGTCGAAAAGAGAGTTAAGCAAATTCAAAGTATGACTCTGAAGGAGAGCATTAATTACTACTAGTAATCAATAGATTGATTCCGTAGTGCACTTAATCCTTAACGCAGAAAGATACAACATTCAAATTCAACGTCATAATTTCTAAAAGAAATTCGACTACCAGTCGATATCAAATCAAATTCTAAATACAATTGAACGACGATGGTTCCAAAAAGTTATGCTAAAAGCATACACATCGATAGAGCGCAAGATGCAACATCAAGAGAACAATATCAATGGAATAATCATCGATCGAAGATAAAGCTTGGAGTAGAAGCGTATACAACAAGACCAAAACAAAACCACGAGAATAAGCGAATCCATTTTCACCATAGGAACCAAAATCGTATAATCTAACAATCCAAATTCAACGTAGCCAATATCGATTCCAAATATTCCAAGAAGCCCGATGAGCTTATCACAACTTTACGCAACCCAAATGCAAACTTGTGACCAATCGGGTCTAACCTGACCCGATGCGACACAAGGTATTACAGTTCCAACGATTCCAAAAATAATTCAAAGTCAAATAATGATTAGACGGCGACGAATAGCGATTCATAACAAAGGAAGGATATCGCGATAAACAAGTATTTGTGATGCCAGTGTGTTGTGTGTGAAGGAAAGCTTTTATAAAATTTCATGCTCGTATACACACACCAAAACTTTTCCATTTCCCGAAATCAAACCAAAAACCAACCGGACATAATTCTATTATAACTACTCCAAGTATCGCAAAATTCACCTCTGAGTCGGACATAGGTGATCAGGCTATGTCCCACTGTCCCTGGTTGAATATAGGTGATCAGTCTATATTCACCCGAGGTTCAATGAATTTTGATACACTTGACTTAGTTACTCTAGCCTCATGTCTTTCACTTTCCAAAATCCATTTTAAAAGATTAAAACAAGTGTCCACACGCGAGGACGAGTGATGAGATTGTGCAGGGAAAGAGACGCAACGCTACAACAGATACGATGCGTAAACATAAGTATGTCGAAGATACTTATAACAGATAGTGAAAGATAAATGGATATACTCATCCAATAGTAAGGCACACATCTCATCAAATATATTAGCAATCAAAGTCACCAGTGAGGCATCAGCTTGGCAGGCAGGCACGTGTCGGTCATAGGGTTAAATTTTCATAAAAGTTGTTATAGTCTAGGTTTTGAAAATTTACCCAGTTCTCTATAACCTAGGCTCTGATACCAATCTGTAACACCCTCAAAATCGGGTTTTAGCGGAAGCATTCAAGTTTTGGGTGCTACTAATCGGTATCACTACACAAGCATAGAGTAAAAGGTTTTTCTTAAGAAAACTCATTTATTTAGTAAAATTAATGTTTACAATAAAATTTAATGCGGAAATAGGCCCAAAATAAATAAGCGGTCCCCAAATGCAAAAATCAGAGTCGTCTATGACCATGCCATGCCACTGCCCAAGCGCCTCCAAAAGTAAACAATCGCCTCAATACCTGAGAATACACGCTAAAAATGTCAACACGAGGTTGGTGAGTTCATAGGTTTTCATAAAAGTATTGCGAGTTAAAAAGATCCTTTCGATCATTGTGGCGCCCACAATGTCGCGAAAACAAGGTTTACCTTTAAGCAAAAGAATAAAAAAAGTGGACGACAAGGTTTTCAAGTGCAAATCATTTCTCATAAACAAGTCAAATTTAACCAAGGCATACCCTGCCTAATTCACAGTACCAAAATATTTATTCGCAAAAATAATTCAAAAACAACTACTTGGACCATATCAAAATCAAACACTACAACGAATATAGTGTCACGCAAGCTTAACTATTACGCAGGCTAAGTCATGAAACCATCACTAGATAGCACGAGCCGTAACTATCTCTAAACTCACTAACAATCGAAATGTTATACGTCATGGCAAGTTGGTGCATCCACAAATCCAGGTAAAGTCCTTGGCAAGTTGGGCAACCAAAGTCCAGACGGGGTGGCCATTCCCAATAGATCTATCCATAACATTCGCACCATCCTGAGCCAGGATGTAACAATTCATAACAACGCTTGGGTTTCTAACCTTAACCTAGCACGTAATAGCTCACAAAACATTTTCAGGTCCAATCCAAAACAGTTCAAGAACTTGTGTCCACATAAAACATATTTAAACCATATCACGCATTTCATCAAACCAAGTAACAATCATTTATTCAAATAAATCGAACATTTGCATTTAATAAAAACGAGCATGTATTCTCCCCCAAAATAGTTTAAAAGCAAGTAAAAGTAGGGGCCATGAACTCACCTCGATACAAAGCAACGCAAGAATCACAACTGGCATCAGTGAGCAAAGCACAGCAGTCTCACAAGAAAAGCACAACGGTATCCAAAGGGTACAAGCACAACGGTACTACATCGGCACAACCTAATAGCAATATGCTATCTCAGAATACGTCTAGCAAGGCAAAATAATTTCCGAAGGACAACGTGTCTTAGTTTTCGTGGAATACTCGAATCATTAATTTCAAAAGTCCATAATCAATATCTCAAAAAGTTTAGTTTTTAACATTTCGTGTGGTGGTAAGGAATCATGACTCGACATATAACTCACGCCAAGAGTATATTAAAATGTAACTCACGCCAAAGGTATAACTCACGCTAAAGCATAATGTATATCCCAATACATTATAAGGAATAGTCAAGTAATATTGACCAAGACTCAACTCGAGTAGAAAGCGATAAGAAAGACGTTGAGGAAAATAACGACTCATAACTATGACAAGCAAGTAAGTTGATTGGTAAGTTTCGGTGTTTACCCATAATCCCAAATAGTTGATATATCGTCAAAACGTATAAGTTTTGAAAAGTTTTCAGGATATTAAAGAAGTCATAAATGATTTAAGTTTATAAAAGATTTTACGAAATTTTGGCATGAAGTAACCATTTATAAAACATTTCCAAGTCATAATGACTCTTGAATAAAATTTATCGTTAAGTTTCCCAATTCGTCCAATGTTACAATTTATAATATACAATTGAACATATCATTCGCGTATATATTAGTTGTTTAGTTTTATCGACCGTTTTGTATAGTTCGGGTCCAGATATGTTAAGCTCTTATGAGTCTAACATACCCTTCCGTCGCGTGTACCAAAGGGTCCATAATGTCCAAATAACTAATACCGTAAACCCAATACGTCCAATCCTTTTCCAATATATAATGTCACAATGCTCGTAAACGAGTCTAATAAATCGAAGCTTCAAGTGTTGCAATATCCCTTAACTATGTTTTATCTTTTTAGTTATTATTATCGTTTTTCCCATTTCATTTAAACTTTAGCCAAAACCATCTCGAAACATAAATGAGTAAATAAAACCGTCAACTAAACAAAATAAACCTCGCCGTGACTCCCTTGAGTCACGGCTCGACTCAATTCAAACCCATGTATCTCTCGGCTTAACCAAACACACACCCAATTTCAATCCTTAACACCAACATACCCAACACAACATAACAAATCTGAATCTGAGCACAAACACAGCCAACCTAAACATCACGATGTAACCACATCCTAAACCTAAACAAAACCATGCCTCGCCATGACTCACCATGAGTCACGGCTTGGCTAGCCAAGGCTGCCGAGACCCGAACAAGGTAAACGGGCAGAAAAAAAAAGAGAAACCCAATCCGAATCCATCCATAATCTCAAGACCACAACAGAATAATATCAAACATAACATACTCACCGAGTCAACCGAGTTGACTCGGCGAGTTGACTGAGTCAACTGTCGAGAACGGGGTGGGGCCCACACGAGCGTTTTACAAACGTTTCAAAACATTTTTAACCCATGTTTAATCCATTTTATCACATGAACCTTAAACAAAACGTTTTTACCAGATTTATATTCCACGAAAACTATAACATTAAACTTGTACTCGGTTATATTTAATAAGAAAATAACAAAATAGTTTTTAGTTTTCACTCTACCACAAAACGAAGAAGATGGAGAAACGAAGGAGGAGCGTGGCCACAGCCGTGGTGGCTGTGATGGCGGCTGTGGCGGCGGACGTGCTACAAACACTACAATCATCCCAAGATATCCCCCACCAAACGTACATACGTTTTATCTACTTGATGATGTTTAGAAACCCTCGAAATCCGAAACTTGTTTTCAAGATCTAGGGCGCGTTCCTAGGTTTAGAGGCGCGTGTGATATGTCAAAAGAACCATGAGGTGACGATCTATCTTTTGGTGTAAGGTTTGTGTTTTCCGGCGATGGCGGTGGCCGGCGGCGGCAGTGGTGGCCGGAAAAGAGGTGGCCGGAAATTTTAGAGAGAGGTGGGAGTATTTTATTAGTGTGTGTGTGATAAAATGATGGTAGAGAGAGAAATGAGGGTATTTATACCCTAGAAGGGCTGAACTTGCCAATTTGATAAAGCTTAGGGCGCGTTTGCTTCAAAAGATCAAGGACCAATTTCGAAATTTTAGAAAATCTTTAGTAAATAAATGATTCGGGACGCATTCGGAGGAGTAAACGTTCTATAAAATTTTACGAAACTTACGCCATCGCGTTCAGGATAATTTTTCTAATAAAAATGAATATTTATTTGACTATTTTCTCGCAAATAGAAATAGTGATCACTTCGAATGGTTTAACGAGTTTACAGTTGTGCCGGTACGCGTAGTACCTAAAATTTACGTTTCGCGAGATAACTTTCTCGTTTTCACGTCAAATGAGCTCAGGAAAGTTCGTAAATGAGAAACAGACGTATTTTACTGAAAACGAATATCCGGAAAAGTGCGAGTTGTTACATTATGCATATCTATAACAACTCGACTCATCCGTTTAACATGTTATGTATATCTATAACAACTCGACTCATCCGTTTAATATGTTATGTATATCCATAACAGCTCGACTTATCAGTTTGACATGTCGTCGGGACCAAATTTGTCTAATTCCAAAATCATTGACTGAAAAAGTATGTGTATTCCACATTGTAATGCACTTCGTATATATTTTACTTCGATTTGTAATGTAATCCGTATTCGTCTTTCGTTTCGTTGTCTAGTACAAAAAGTAATTTAAATTATTTAGAAATCGTTTTTAATGTGTTTAAATAACTTATAATTAATTTAAAATATTTATAACTAATTATAATATTATTAATCTATTAAAAAAATGCAACCTTTAGGGACTACATGTAGTCTCTAAAAATTGGGCGCCAAAAATTCCCTCGCCGGTAAAACAAAATTTTTTGGATTTGACCAAAACAATTTCGTCCCGGAACCTTTTGCAACTACATGTAGTCTCTAAAGATTTGGCGCCAAAAATTCCCGCAACCAGAAAAGTAACATTTTTTGACTTTGACTCAAATTTGTTCGTGTCGAAACCTCTTGCCACTACATGTAGTCGCAACAAGAGATAGTCAAAGCAAAATAATTTGCGGACTCGTAATTTGTCTTCTAGTGTATCTATAGCGACTACACGTAGTCTCTGAAAATTAAAATGTAGTCGCTACAAGTTTGGGTCAAAGACGGGACTACGAAAATGGGATTTTTGTCGTTTTGTGTGCCTATTGCGACTATATCCGTAGTCGCTAAAAAATTGGCGTCCCCAAAGCCCAAAATTGGTGTAGTGTCCTTAAACCCCCTTTATAGTCTGTTCTAGTGGGTGAGCCGTACATCCGAAGTGTCCATAACGTCTAGTTTTTAAATTCATGAAAACTTGTTTCAATAGTTTAGGTCACTTTATTTTACAAAAACAATTTTTCACGAATCAAATAGCAGGTCACAATGAGCATGATATTTAGGCGCGTAAATGAAGACCAATATTAATGTTATGGTTACGATATGTATTATTCTATATTGCATACAATTAGGTGTAAAAAACAAGTAACAATAATGCACATAAGGAATCACAAACATATAAACATAAACATCAATATATAAACACATATTGTTCCGATTTCTCTCGCGAGTCTTCCTCAAAAGGAGAATCATAAGACCGTCACTAGGTTCAATACCTATATGCCTCATACATCATAAAAAGCAATTGAGTGGGTCTTGTGGCTGGAAAACACATAAAAACCATGACAAACTTAATTAACAATTAATTACGCTATTTATGTATTTAATAAACAATATGTAATTCTAATTATCAATATAATTCTAATTAACAATTAATTCTAATTAACCTTTAATTCAAATTAACAAATTTAATTCCAATTAACAAATTAATTAAATTTGTGTGTGTTTTGTTATTTTTTATTAATAATTGACAAGTATTGCATATAGTTGTCAAGACAAAAATAAAACGAATAACTAATTGGATTTCATGCAGCCTTTTAAACATGTTTATTAAAGCGTGTAACCCATAATCGCAAAAAAGAGTTGACTCGTGATGCCACTGTTGGGATTTTATAACCTAGTTAGCCAAGTAACGTAAACGAGTACGCAGCGGAATTGGATCTAGTAATTGCAATTAGGTAAACACGTATTTAATAAACAATATATAATAAAAGATAAATAGAAAACTAACCTTTGATGTCAACTGCACGCTATCAACGAACAAGAGAACCAAAGAAACCAAGTATCTAAAAGAGACACCTCTACGAGTATCACACACAAACACTTAACCCAAGTACGTTCGAATAAACGCTAGTCGAGAACGTTTAACCCAATTAACACCTTGAATACTTGAATACCACGAACTAGAAAAACCCAAGAACACCTTCTTTCTTTCCTGCCCGAGAAACAACTTCTGTCCGAGAAGCTTTATCAACCACCCGATATCGGACAGAGTTGTCCGATTTCTTTCCCTTCGTTGTCCGATAACCACCAAACAGAAAAACCTCAATCGACCACTTTGCTTCACGATCACAGGGAGCTAGCAACGTATATCAAATTAGAAACCTAACACAACTTGGAACAAGATCTAGCAAGTTTAGGGATTGACCAAGAAAATCAAAACCCTAATCGGATTTTAGAGAGAAATCCGATCGGGTATATGGAACAAGTGAGGTAGTCGATTACTTTGAAGAGTTTTTAGGGATATTATGCATAGAATGAATGCAAGGGTGTGTTTGTTTATATAGGGTGCGAACCCTAGTCCCTCTTGGACACAAAACTTGCGCTCCAAGAAATAAACCCAACACCCCCGATCGGATATGGTGTCTAGGCCCAAGGCTCACCAAACCGACCCACAAAGCAATTGGAACAAGTCCATGGGTCGTTAATATGGATCGGGTTTGCATGCATGCATAACGGGTCGTTATATATTCAAGTATTAAAACCATTCGTCACGTACTCTCGTGTTTAACGTGTGTGCCCCCATAGGCTCACACACTTCTAGTCGTTTACGTGTGTTTTTAACTCCCACAAACCAACATTAATTAGCTTAAACTAACCCATAGGGACCTAAAAATAAGGCAACAAACATAAGGCTTTTTAGTGAAAAGTTTTGAGTTGAAAAATCTCTTCTTTAGGCTAATTTAGTTAGATGGGGAGCTGCTCGCGAATGTTTCATATTTCGAAAATCCATAAAACAATACTTCAAGTTGGTAATTTTAATTTGCTCACTGCATCTAGAAAAGTAGACAATTAGACATCTCACTGATTTCCGTCCAGGTAAACAAATATCAAAACATGACTAGCATGTTCGTAATGATTAAACAGGTGATCAAATGCATGATCTTTCATTCTACTGTCACAGAAACTACTAATGATAAAATGATTGATGAAGCATCTTAAAAGCATGCATGCCACTAAGTTCATGCTCTTTGTATGTCTTAAACCATTGACAATGAAAACCTCGATAAATGCAACGAAAACTAAGACACTTGACCTTAAGTTGTTTAACTGAGGTATGTTACAAAAAGTAACCTTAAACATAGCCTAATAGCCAAATTCTATATGAGAATCATGTTATAGAGAACATTAACATTTTTTATATTGTGCCCACATGGTTCAAAAACTACTGTAATTTATTAAGAAACAGCATAGACAACTTCATACTCAAATAAACAAAGACCAAACATCCATTGCACAATGTCAACTTAATTAAAAACACTACTCTACCTACCATTGTGCCGTTGCCACTCTCCAACAAATATTTAGTTAACCGGTCGGACTTTTGGAGAAATAGGTCAAGAGTTCCAATTCCAACTTCAGGAATAGGTGATCATTACCCGGGGCTAAGTCATTGGGAAAGGGTCGGTAAGGGGGCACGGACGCCCGGGACCTCTCCCTGTCTCTGCCCATGAGTGCACGGGGTCAGGGTTTCCTCGGCAATTATAAACTTTTGAAGAAAAATACTGCTCTACCTATTTTCGCATGCATTGTGCTTATAAAATGACTTAACCAAGTCAAGCTCTTAACTACCAAATTTAGATAATAGTTAAATTACAGATATAAATATTTTCCCAGCTAATCTTCTTAAGTTGTTTAATTAGTCAACTTTGTCATGATCACAACAATCATATAATTTTTTATCAAACAATTCTAACACAAGTTTATAAAATGGAACTAGTCCCATATTTGAATCCCACCACAACTACAACTTCTAGCTCCATCACACCACCTTAGCAAAACATGTTCCATTCAGCTTCCACCAGCAAACCACAATCCTCACCACCATCAACCACTGATGAATCATCGCCACCATCACGCTCTAGAAACCCTCAGGTACGTCTAGCACTTTACGTAGCAATGGCACAAGCAGGTTTAGGTTTTGCAATCTTTGTGATATATGGTTTATCCAGATTACTTGAAGAATACTTAAGACCAATATTATGGGCTGTGCTTTGTTCTATACCGTTACGTGGTATCCAAGAAACCCTTGTGTTGTTTTGGTCTGAACCGTTAGGCAAAGGTCTAGTTGAAACTATATCAGCTATCCCTTTTTCTATATACAAGGTTTTTGTTGAGATTAAAGATTTCTTATCTAAGCTAGTAACTCGCCATAAGACTAATACACCGGATAAGAAACAAAGTGGCTTTTCTGTTTTGGTGAAATGGTTGGTATCTTTTTGGGTTTTTGTTATTGTTAATGAAATATTTGGTTTGTTTGGTGGTGTCATCTTGTTGGGGTTAGGGTTTATGTTTACTTTTAGTAATGTGAAGTCTAAGATGTCGCGGTTCTGGGGTCTTGAGTTAAAAAGTAACGTTTACTCAGTTCTTTTGACTAAAAGGATTTTGATTAGGCTGGAAACTATTGTGGCGATCGGGTTGATTGTAGGAATGATTTTGGGATCTTTTGTTGGGATTGTGTTTTTTTCGTATAAGATTAGGGTTGAAGGGAAAGACATGGTTTAATTTTTTCAATTAAGTCACATGTTGAAGAGAATAATTACGCTGAGAAAATTGGATTAAAGCAATGGATGGATGATAATAATGTGCCGGAAATGGTGGATAGGTATACTATTAAGTTATATGAAACAGTAAACGAACACATTGATAGTTTAGCAATGGAGTATAACGTGACGGAAATTGTTCAAGAAATGAAACAATTAATTACACTATTTTTTAACCAAGGTAAATATACTGAAAAGATATTAAGTTTAAAGAAGGTGGTTTTTAATCGTGAATGGTCAGCAATTTTAAACGAGGTACAAGTGAGTAAAGACGAGATGATTAAGAAAGCAAAAGCAATTGTTTTTCAAGGAACAGATGTGCTACAACGTGTGCTTGCAAGTAGTAAATCGGTAGTGGCTGGTAGTACTAAGCTTGTTGCTATAGTCATCAGTTCAATATTCTCTAGAGCAGCCGGAATTTTAGACTTTGTGTCTCAAGCGATGGTATTCATTGGGGTTATGTATGCCTTGATAACATCAGATTCTGGCGGTGTTACTGAACACGTAATGCATATGATACCAATGTCGAGATCTGCTAGGACAAGATGTGTTGAGGTTCTTGATAAAGCTATTTCCGGGGTTCTTTTGGCATCAGCAGAGATTGCGGTTTTTCAAGGGTGTCTTACTTGGCTTTTGTTCAAACTATTTAATATTCATTTCTTATACATGTCAACACTTCTTGCGTTTATCAATCCTTTGCTTCCGATATTTCCATTCTTTTTCTCCACGATCCCTGCAGCATTGCAGTTAGTACTTGAAGGTAGATATGTTCTTGCGGTTTGCTTGTCGATTCTTCATTTTTTGCTTACAGACAATGGTACTGCCGAGATCCAAGAGAGTATCCCCGGTTATAATGCATATCTCACTGGTCTTAGCATCATCGGTGGAGTGGCATTGTTCCCCTCTGCAATGGAGGTACATGCCTTTTTTTTTTTTTTTTTTTTTTTTTAATGAAAGTTTTTTCACACTCTATGTCACCTGTCTCACAGTATATCTCAAAAATGTCTCCAACTAGAATTGAACCAACAACCTCTAGGTTAGTTGGCACACTCTGTTACCCACTCTTAAAAACCACAACAGAGATATGAATAAGAAAAGAACAGAGGAAGAAATAGACAAGGGAGATAGATGAATTGGGGAACAAGAAAAGAGTACTGCAATATCTATCTCATTCTTTCATTTGTCCATTGACTATATAGTAAAGGTAAAACATAATAATTGACTAACAAAGTTGCCCACTAACTAATAGCATATGTTTAAATGAAGTCCTTATACTTGTGAGGTTGCACAATAGTCCTTGAACTCTTTCTGATCTTGTGAGCTTGCCCTTCAACAGATTCACGACTACTAACATTACTTGGGCATGCATCATTGCTCCCTCGATGAAGATACACCTTGTCCTCAAGGGGAAAATTAGGAAAGTCTTGGGTGAAATCATTCAAAGGTTCCCATGTAGCATCTGTTGCGGGCTGTCCTTTCCAGTGCACTAGTAGTTGATTTACCAAGTGACCTTGTTGCATGACTTGTCTGTGACCAAGAATAGTAGCAGGGGATAACACAGGGTGGCTACCAACAAATTCATCAGGTAACGGGTTTGGACTGATAGTAGGGTCACCAACACATTTTTTGAGCAAGGAAACATGAAAGACATCATGAATCTTAGCAGATTCTGGAAGAGCTATTCGATAGGCAACTGAACCAATGCGAGCTGTGATTTGAAAAGGGCCAAAGAAACGTTTTGATAGCTTATAGGAACGACGATTTGCCACAGAGGATTGGCGATAAGGTTGAAGTTTATTGAAGACCCAATCACCGATATCCAATTGAATTTCAGTACGATGTGCATTTGCCTTGTTCCTCATTCGTAATTGTGCCCTTTGCAAGTTTTCTTTCAGTTTGTGTAGAACTTCGGTTCGATCCTTAAGCCAATCGCCAACAGAAGCTACTGTAGTGGAATCAGTGACATAATTGTTAGGTCACTAGTTTTACAACACAAGCTTATAGAGAAAGAGATGAAGGCGATTGAACAAGTATCAAACACACACACACACAATATTGTAACCGGTTATGCGTAGGAGGTGAGTGAAAGAAATAACTTGAACAACCAACCCTCAAATGAGGGTTTACAATAGTTTATATAGGCAAGGAGCTAGGGCAACACTCCCTCTCCTTCCCTATTCCTTATTGGGCTTGGGCCTCAGCTTATGGGCCTTCTACATAAGCTGGACCTTAAACAAACATAAAGGCCATAATAAAGCTACCTATTACATATGAAATATAAATACTTGAAATACTGTTTAGGAGTGATTCCAACAATCTCCCCCTCAAGTATATATGAATGTAAACGGTGAAGGCGTTGATGTAATAGTAGCAGTGACGTCATCTGACATTCTTCTTTCTTGTGAGAGGAATAGTCTTGATTCGAACAATCTCCCCAGGGTAGAGAGATCGTTAACTTTGAACAGTTCTGCTTTGACGTCATCTTTAACTTTGTTCTTTGATCATTGTTCTTTGTGGTGAAAGTGATAGTATGTTGTTGTCTGCATCAGTCTGCCTCAGGTCTGCTTCGTTGCTCCAGTGTCTCCACGTCATTCTTCAACATGCTCACACGCTCTTTGACGTTGGAAATCAATACTTATGAAGTTCTGTAAGTCTTTAACTTTGTAGATTCTTTGATAGATGAAGAATCATTCTGACTGTTGTGTTGCATTCGAATAGAACTTTCATTAGTGATGATGTTGGCGTGAGCATGAGAAGAATCAGCACGATCATCCCGCTCCGGAGCTTCCATAAGAAGAAAACATTTCAAACGGTTAGTAATAAGCGGTTTCCGGCACTTACAAGTTTGAACTTCGAGAGTGTTAACAGCATAGTGTGAAAACACAACTCTAATTCTTACAAAGGCCGTTCCTGAACTGGAGTCCCACAAGTGAGATAACGCGATGTACCGAAATACATCTACAGTTCAGATGAGTCGCTGAGGTACACCGAAGCATCACCTCACGACTGTAGACCGTATGAGACACACTCCGCGTAATCCACGGGGAGTTACCGAAGTGACCTGCTGTCAGGGCTGTTTGATGTTGACCCTGGCAGGAGTTTCCATTCAATCACTGAGGATCACAGATGTGAACCTCTCATAAATGTTCTCGACAGATTGCTAAGATCTGTGAAGGACTCGATATGAACCACTGAATCACTGAAGATCTTATTGTTGATCAACAAGTGATTAAATGTCAAGTGTTCCTAAGAGATCTTTTGATGAATCTCGTGGCTCTAGACTCAATAGTGCGTTTTGGTTTTCCTGAGCGGAGACAAGGGAGAGGGTCTCCTTCTTCAATACCAGCGATCTCTAAGAGAAAGCCAATAGTTTATGTAGGGTTCCCTGTGAGAGTGAAACAAGCTTCTGTTGAGAGAAACTTGAGTGGCTAAGAAGGTTTAGTGCATGCGTCACTGGGTCCATGACGACTTTTAATCTTCAATACCGGTGTCACTAAGTGACAACCAGTAGCATATGAATTGAACCCGGTGTCTGCCCTAAGTTGAATAATCTGGAGGGCTATTTCTTTTCACCCTTTACTTTACATTTCTTTTTGATTCTTCAACTCCTTCTTTCTCCGATTCTCATTTTCTCCTTTTTATAATCATTCCTAAGGACTTCTAACACTAACTAATGGTAGTGTCCTTGGGTAGATCCCTCCGGCTCTGGCGGATCATAGGACGGTTATTCCTAACCTTAGTCACCTTATAACTCCATGACTAACCTATGTTTGCCATTATAACCACTGTAAGTTAAAATATCTCTCAAAGGGTTTGTAAATGAAAAACATGTTTGAACCACAGTGAGAGATAAGTTTTTGCATAAATACTCCCCCTCCACATGTGCTTAATGGTTTTAATGGTTAAATGCACAGTGAGGAAAGAGCGCGCACTTTATGAATTGATCCACTAAAGATAGACAATCTCCCGCGAGACACGGTTTCGTTGAATAGTTAAAGAGATACATTGTCAGCTTTTAGGTGACAACTAGCTCTAATAACTATCTTGAAGGTGTAGACAAACCTTGGAAGGTTGTCAAACCCGTCAGAGTTCATGTCTATCAAAAGTTTCTCGAATGGTACTTTCTACTCAGACAAGTCCTTTGCGAGACACGTTTACATCACTAGCGAACTAGCTTGAAATTATTACCCGTCCAGGACAAGTCTTTTCGATTTACAAACAGTTTAGTACCGTCAATTCGTTGGTTAAGTCTGAGGTACACAGATTCATTTGCATTTTGTACAACATATTTCTTATCACACAATTTTCTCCCCCTCAAAAATGGCATATAAAAATGTTATTTTTGAACGGTTTGAGAACTAATATGACCATTTTGAGTGTTGCGGGAAGAGTGACCACTGTGAACAATGTGTGAACAAAGTTTTCATCAAATACTCCCCCTCAATTAGTGATAAAAACGGTTGAGGTTTTGAGAAATCTTATGGGGAAGTACTTGTCTTTTTGAGCAAAACCTTGAAAAGTGAAAGGTTTGATAGGTTTTACTCAAAAATAAGAAGCTTTCGCTCCTTTTATAAGGATTGTGGCACTGAGGCGTACCACAGGGTCCTTTCTTGACACTTACGGGTTGTACACTGTTATGTGTGCACAAGCCATTCACATATATAATCATACATCCAAAATCATATGAAGGAAACAATTCAAGGGGTACCAGGAAGTGCAGTGATGTTCCAAGGAGTGCGCACAGGGCGTTGAAAGCCGGTGATGTTTATCCTGGGTCTACCACCAACATAGCTCTCCAAGCGTCTGAACTGATCCCTTCTGAACAACCGTTCATCAATCATGGTGATGATCCTTCTCACATCCCTTCTATCCTGAGAGTTCCAGCGCTTAGGATTCCCAACTTTCATGCGTATATCCTTCAATCTGTACGCCAATCCATCCCTAACCAACTTCAATGTATGATCCCCAAATTTGTGGAGCTCACTACATGCCATTAAGCAGTTTCTTCGAAGTTCACTGCGGTAAACAACGCCGAAAGGTTTGCTGATGAGCGTGAGTTGTTTAAGCTGGTTGATGTCGGGAAGATCAAGCTGTGGTGGAGTGAAGTTTACACGTTTCTGATATGATTCAACAGCCATCTGGATGTCTTCGACACGTTCTTTGATCACGATGCGTCTAATGAAGATGAGAACAGACTTGATAAATTCACGTTGAACGTCAGTCGAAAATTGTCTCATACGACCCTGTACTTTGGCAAGATACATGTCTTCGATGTCGTTGAGGGACAAGTTCTCAAAGTCAGCTTCGGAGAATCCATAGTCCTGTTCATCTTGTCGTTTGACTATGATATTCTTTAAGAATGTGTAGTCCCACTTAGACTTGAGATCAATGTGTTTGATGGCCACGATTTCCTTAGAGCTGTACACTGCATGTTGAGACTTCTGAACCAGGCAGCTTCTGTAGTAGATTCTTCGGCGTTCAGGCCAATGATGAATCCCATACAATGCATCTTGGTCGTATGCTTGCACATTGTTAGAAAACAAGTGAGTTGCACGTTCCTCGATAGCTATGCAGTTTGAGTAGATGGCCGCTGGGAATGGAAGAGTCAATGATGTAGTGTATTTTCTCGAACCATCGCCACCATGGAGAAGAAATTCCAGGTCTTTGTTGAAGAAATATCGGAAGGGAATCCTTGGTTCGTCTGCTTGGCCAATGGTTGGTAGAGGTTTGGTCCAATCGGTGTAGTATGGAGGGTTGTCCCTTTGTGTGAAGTCAATGTTTGCTTCCGGATTGAGCCAATCCATGTTGTTAGACATAGCTCGAGCGATGTTCTCAAGATGATATTCGACCTCGAGGGCACTTTCAGAGCTGTCTTTCCATAGTTGAAAGGCTTCATTCTTGATTCGCTTCAATTCAGATTTCGTCATTTTCTTCACATGGAACTTTTCTTGCAACAGTTTTGCATGCTCCAATGTTGAACCATCTACCAATTCTTGGCCTTCATCAGGGTAGGGAGTTTGATTGACAAGTGTGGAGAACCATTCATACTCTTCGGTTTTATCGTCATCTAGCCATGTTACGACTCCAGGTTGAGTCGTCTTCGTCTTCTTTTTGGAAGGCCGAGATGATGATACTGGTTTCTGCACTTGTTTGGGTGAGGTGGGTTGTTGTCGGGGCTCAAGGACCTCTTCATCGTCACCACCCGTATACTCAAAGTGATCACCTGTTTTATGAGTCAGGGGTGGTAACTTGGAATCGTCCTGAGGTTTATCAGTAGAAGACCGAGGTGATGGAGACTTATGTTGAGAAGAAGTCCGATGTGGAGGAGGTGGCATAGATGTAGATTGACCAGACTGCTTCTGACGTTTAGGTGCAGAGTCCTTATCCTTATCATCGTCATCTCTTGGCCGTTTGGGTTGATCGGCTGACTCCTTGCATGATGAGCTGAGTTGAAAAGCAAGTAGACCTTCAAAAAATTTAGCTTCATCCGAAGTAAACGTTCCAGATCGCTTTGACATTTGCATCACTAGTTTAGCGATTAACTCAGATTCAGAGAGGTCAGCTTCTTTGGCCATTGTATGTTTAACCAATGCGACGATGTTAGGGGTGAGTTGTCTGGAGAATATTTCTCTAGTCACACCGGGGACAGTGTCGAGAAGAAACTTGTGGGTTTGATCTCTTGCTGACTTCTCCAGTTCCTTTTGGACTTTAGGAACGATATCCTGAAGGTACTTTTGAGTGTAACCTTCAATCATTTCATTCAGTTCCTCTTTTCGATGACTCTTCATGAACTTCTGAACAAATTCCCTTTCTTTTTCCATCTTGTCTTTCTCATCATTCAAGTACTGAATTTGGTCAGCAAACCAATTCATTTTTCTGTAAAGTATGTCCTTCTTTCTGACTTGTTGGACAGCTTTCACAATCTTTTGATGAGTCTGAGAAATCCAATATTTAGGTGGTTTCTACACGGATTTGGATGATGATCTGGTTGACTTCGTTGATGGTGGTGGTGATGAATGAGATGAAGAGTCCGATGATGAGGAGACATGAGGAGACTTCATGTCCTTAGGAGTTTCTGAGGTTTTCTCCTTTGAGTGTGTTGGACTGTCTAGAAGAAACTTTGTATAATCATCCTCGTCATCCTTAGACTTTTCTTTCTCAGTTATCTGTTTCTCAAAATCATAGACAATAGTGTCCTCCATAGGCTGTTGTTGTTGCAGAAGAGTGGTGGCACCAGCTCCCTTATCGGGTTGATTAACCGCATCAGGAGATGGTTTAGAGTGGGCAGCTCCACTTGATCCTCCAGGGCCACCCATTTGATCTTTAGCAAATTCTTCGGCCTTGTGAAGGTGTCTGACTTTGTGAAACTTCTTCCTGTATGCATGATCCAATTGCTCTTCTTCATCTTCAGAGCTTTCATCCTGAGATACAAGTGCAGTAGTCTTCTCTTTTCCTTTAATAGTTTGAGGACTTGGAGGTTTTGGTACTGAGGGATCTTCATCCTTTGCAGTTTCAGAGAATGTGATCTCTTCATCTGTGTCAGTAGCCTCAGAATCCTCGTCCCTGAGTTTTCTTTGCGGTTCAAGTGAAAGGATCGGAGTGGCTTCCAGAGAAGGAACTTTCTTCTTAGGAGTGGGTTTCCTCTTTGGAATGGGTTTCTTCTTAGGAACATTCCTTTGACTATCTGTACTTGTGACACTTCCAGCACTTCCTTTTCTGGTTCTCCTTACAGGTGTACCAGAAGATTTTTCGTCGAGGTGACCAACTTTGCCTTGTTTGACTGCTTCCAGATATCTTTTGTACGTTTCGAGCTTTCTGACATCTTCAGTTAGAAGGAAATCTGGCAACACAGCACCTTGTTTCTTTGTAGACGTTTCCTTGATTCTTACAGATAGAATAGGTTCCGTCAACATGTCGTGATTGTCGGGGTCATTGAGCCTCTTGGGGATGTCAGGATGAAGTCCAAGTGCTCTCTGGATCAACAATTTGGTATATCTGATGTAGGGAATCTTTGAGCCAAGTTTGTTGAGAAATGACATCATGTCATCCCAAATCAGAGCTTCAATAGCGATGTGTTTCATGTTGACGAATGCCCAAAATATTTGCAGTTCTATGAGCTTAGGATGCTCATAGCCGCTATCACGACCAGAAACAGACTTGGTGATGATCATGTAGAGTATTCTCCATGGTTGAGGAATACTCTTAAGCTCTACGAGAGAGTGCTTGGTGATTACTCCTGTAGCCTCGTCATAACCGATATCGATTAAGAATTGGAGAGTTAGCTCTTCAGCAGGTGTGGCATAAAGTTTGGTAGGATTGACTTCAGGAATAAGGAGAGCAGCCCTTAAATCTGCAGGTGTAATAGTGACTTGTTTGTGGTTCAGAGTCACTGTCACAGCAGTCCTTCCTTTGACCCTTTCCATAGTGTTCCAGAACTGTTGGATGTAGATCTCAGGAATGGTTGCAGAGTGAGTAAGCATGTTCTGATACGGATGAGTCCTCAGAATATCGATAGCAATAAGACATGAAGATTCAGAGCAAGTAAGGGTGTCAAAGTCAACACGGAGGTTATTCTTTCCAATCTTCATTGGATAGCCATGAGGATAGATATCAGCAATGGAGAGAACTTCAGGTGCATCCACATTCATTTGTTCAGCCATGTCGTGATCTGAAATAACATTAGCCAAAAGAACCAACATATCGAAAGACATAATGTTAGTCAACAGAAGGTCTTATTGTCTAGTTGTTGAATGTACAGTGATAATGATTGTTACGAGTCCTAAGTCACTTGTATGTTCAATCAATGATATCGTGAAATGTTTCGTGAGTTAGTTAACTTTAAGTTTTAAAGTTTATTTTATCACTTATTGTTCACAACATATCAAACGATTTAAGTTTATTAGTGACATTTTTGGATTCGTGATGATATGATTAGTTTATTTACAAGTTTGTACAAGTAACAATTCATCATGAAGGTCAATCCAGGGTTAAGCGTAGTTTTGGCAAAGTTATGCGTAGACAGGTATGATATATGCTTAGGCGTAGACTTACGCGTAGAATCCTATCTTACGCGTAAGAAATGTTACGCGTAGGAAAAGGAGTCCGTATGCGTAGAGCTTATGCGTAGGCATATATTTACCTTACGCGTAAGGCTACTCGTAAGAGTTGACCTTAAGCGTAGGGATCACTGTTTACGCATATCCTTCACAGGATACGCGTAGTCCATTGTAGAACCTTAAGCGTAGAAGCTACGCGTAAGACAAGTCTTACGCATAACACTCTACGCGTAAGGTGATCCTTATGCGTAGATTAGTAACCACCTTGATTCTGAATGTTACGTGTAGCAAAGGCCTGAAATAAATCCATTAAATTATCAACATTAACACATACATTCATTTTATCAATAGATCATATGTTACACAGTTATGCGTAGAATTGCATACGCGTAGACTAAACCCTAGATCTACGTGTATGGATTCTAGCCATAGATTAAGCACCAAACTTTTTCTGGTATATCATAGACGTTGTGAGAGCATGTAGACCAAGTTTTAACACTTATTATGCAGTGAATCAAAAACACCCAAAGTTTATGAACTTTAAACCCTAGTTTCGAATTGATGTCCAATTCGTGTTTCTGGGTGGTTATAGACTATGGAAATCATCAATTCAACAACATAAGAGTATAACACAACAATCCTTTTGATCAAATCACTTATCATTCGAAAGTACCCAAATCGACTTATAAACCCTAGTTTTCAAAAATCTTCAATTAGTGGTTCTGGGTGGAATTTGATGGTTAAAATGGTATCAGTGATGTAATAAGAACGTTTTGACACAAATCATTTCACCCCAAACACACAAGTATTGATTGTGTGTTCTTACGCATAAGCGTAGAACACAAAATCACTCGTAGAACATGTTTTAGCCGTAGGATTTACTTGAGATTCAAAACCATTGTTTAGAAACATGATCCAAACACAGAAACACTTACAGATTGATAATCGAAAGCACGGATTTGTAAAACGAATGTGGACCGTAGATGATATTAGGTGAAATAATTAATGTGATGGAAATAAATGAGGTGGGTGGAGTATTTTGTATAAAGTAACTTTAAGGTTTTGACAGTTATAGTCCCTCCACCTTTTTCTTTTTCACACAAAGCCTTTTAACTTCCATTTTGGTTACCAAACGAAGATTTTTGGGAAAGAAACTTGACGACACTCCCCCTCGACTTGAGAAAATAATGAAAGGTTATTAATTAAAGTCCGAGGAGTGTCAATGAACCAGAAATTTACCACCATTTGTAGAAACAAAAATCAACCGAGATGTGATAACATGCAAGTACACAGATGTTTTGAAACAGTTAATGGATTATTTTCTCCCCCTCAACACTTGATCGGAAAAATACTGAATTTTGAAAGATTAAAGTGTTGACGGAAGAAATGTACTTTCCATGTTGAAAGAAATATAGATTAGAAGAATATTTTTGTTGTTTTATCGGATTTTATATTTTTGTATTTTGTTTTTGAAAATTTTATGTACAAAAGATGTTTTGGTGTTTGACAGGTTTTTAAGACTGTTTTAAGAGGTCATCCAATTCCTCTTGAGTCAAACACCTCATACCAATTCGGTGGACCAACTCATTAAACCTAGCGGGAGGCAAGGCTTTGGTGAGCAGATCTGCCAATTGGTATTCAGTACCCACAAAGTATAATTCAACGGTACCCTGTTCCACGTGGTCCTTGATGAAATGATAGCGTAGATCGATGTGCTTTGATTTCGAGTGCTGAACTGAGTTGCACGAGATTGCAATGGCACTCCGATTGTCGCAGTACATCGGGATTCTGTCAAATACATAACCATAGTCTTTGAGTTGTGTTCTCATCCAAATGACTTGAGCACAACACGCGGACATGGCTACATATTCTGCTTCAGTTGATGACAGCGATGTACAATCCTGCTTCTTTGATTGCCAAGACACCAGTTTATCACCGAGAAATTGTAGAGCTCCTGAAGTACTTTTCGTTGAGTCTAAGCATCCTGCGTGATCAGCGTCTGAAAAAGCTATTAGTTCAAAACCAGAATCCTTCGGATACCAGATCCCCAAATTAATGGTTCCCTTGATGTATCGGAGGATTCTTTTAGCCTCAGAGAGGTGGGTTTCAGTTGGTCGCGACTGATAACGGGAGCATAGATAAACGGCAAAGACAATATCAGGTCTGCTAGCTGTTAGATACATGAGAGACCCAATAATACTTCGGTATTTGGTAGGGTCAACCAATTTCCCATGTAAATCAGCATCTAATTTCTTGGTATGACCCATTGGTGTGGCATAAGTATCACAGGTAATCATTCCAAATTTGTTTAACAGTTCAAGGGCATATTTGGACTGACTCAGGAAAATACCACGGGGTGATTGATGAACTTGCAGTCCTAGAAAGAACGTAAGTTCACCCATCATGGACATTTCAAAATTTTTCTTCATGAGTTTTGCAAAAGCGATTGAAAACTTTTTATGTGTTGACCCAAAAATGATGTCATCCACGTAAATTTGAACAATTAAGATGTGTGCCCCGTGATATTGTATAAAAAGAGTTGGGTCAACCGAGCCTTTGGTGAAATTGTTGGCAATGAGGAAAGATGATAGCTTATCGTACCATGCCCGAGGGGCTTGTTTGAGACCATAAAGGGCTTTGTTCAGTTTGTAAACATGGTTCGGGAACTCAGGATCAACGAATCCATCTGGTTGGCTGACATAGACCGTTTCTTTAAGTTGCCCATTGAGAAACGCCGTTTTGACATCCATCTGATAGACCGTCATGTTCATATGAGCCGCGAACGCGAGAAATATCCGAACAGCCTCAAGACGAGCAACCGGAGCAAAAGATTCTTCAAAGTCTATCCCTTCTTCCTGACGATAACCCTTAGCAACTAGCCGTGACTTGTTGCGGATGACATTCCCTTCAGCATCCAATTTGTTTTTCCAAATCCATTTTAGACCAATGACGTAGACCCCTGTTGGTCTTTCAACCAGTTCCCATACTTCAAGACGTTTGAATTGGTTGAGTTCTTCTTGCATGGATTCAATCCAGTTGTCTTTTGTCATTGCATCTTTAATGTTTTTAGGTTCAGAGTGGCAGACAGTGAGTGCATAAATGCAGTGTTCACCATCTGAGTGAAGACGTTGTCTCGTAACGACTGGTTGATTCGGGTTGCCAATAATGTTATCCAGAGGATGGTCTTTTGTCCATCTATGTGTAGAGGGTTGATGTTGGTATACATTGTGCAGATTCTGAGGATTCAAATGGTTTGTTGAAGATTCCGCAACATCTGGTGCAGCAGTCTCATTGGCAAACGGGTTGAAGAACGCATTTGGATCAAAATCTGCAGGTGGGGGTACTTCATTCAGAATATCATCAGCTGGTTCATCATTGTTGGAAGCGGTGTGTTCAACTGTTGTGTTGGAGTCAATTGGTGTAGGTGCATCTTCAACAGTAGTTGTTGTAGCAGGTGTAGCAGGTATAGGAATATTATCAGGTTGTGCAGCGGAGACAGCGGATACACCAGGAGCACGTTCATCAATATCGTCACAGAACATAGGAGCAAATAACCTTTCCATTTGTTGACGAGTTAGCTGAGGGCTTTCTTCAGCTGATGATGGGGGTTGAGGGAAGTTTAAACGGTTGTGTCCGGGTTCTAAGCTGTTATACTCAGAAGCCATTTCCGTGAGTTCATCGAAATGAGCATGAATCGTTTCCATTACCTCCTTAGTTCGACGATTCCAGATTCGGAAACCTTTAGAATTGTCACAGTATCCAATAAAGACTCCAATATCAGCTTTTGCTTTGAGCTTTCCAAAATCATCACGATCATTATTCGGATAGCAAAGGGATCCAAATACATGAAAGTGTTTGAGGTTCGGTTTGTAGTTGTGGACAAGCTCAAAAGGTGTTTTGTTGTGGCGTTTTGTGATCATAGAACGGTTTTGAGTATAGCATGCAGTAGATACAGCTTCTGCCCATAAGTAATCTGGAAGTTTAGCATTGATTAACATTGTTCTTGCAGCTTCCACTAACGTTCGGTTTCGTCTTTCAACAACTCCGTTTTGTTCAGGTGTCCGTGCAATAGATGTTTGATGCTGAATTCCCACGTTCTCATAAAATTCACGAAGGGTTTTGTTAACAAATTCAGTTCCTTTGTCTGTCCGAATAATCCTGACGGTGTTGCGGAGCTGAACCTGTATTTTTGTGAGAAAGGTGATGATCATTTGTGGAGCTTGGTCTTTGCTACGAAGAAAATAGACCCAAGTCCATCGTGAGTAGTCATCAACAATTACTAAGATGTAGCGTTTGTCGTTGATCGTTTGTACACGCATCGGGCCACACAAATCCATGTGAAGAAGATGAAGCACATGCTGAGAGCTGTGTTCCACCTTTGAAGGAAAATGAGCACGAGTGCTTTTCCCTTGTTCACATGCTGAGCAAAGGTGATCTTTTGAATACCGGAATCGTGGGAGTCCTTCAACTAGTTTGTGTCGAGCAAGGTTGGTGATGGTTTGAAAGTTTAGATGTGAGAGACGACGGTGCCATAGCCAAGATTTTGTTGATGTTGCCTTAGAAAGTAAGCAGATGGGAGATGAAGCAACCATGTCTTTCATAGAGATAGTGTAGAGACTAGAATTACGCGAGCCAGACATAAGGTCGTTTCCTTGTAGATCACGAATGAAACAAGTTTTCTCCCTGAAAGCAACCTCCAAATCTCCATCACAAAATTGACCTACTGAAAACAGATTGTGACCGAGGCCTTCCACATAGTAAACCCTGCTGATTTCGATGTTCCCATTAACATAATCTCCGTAGCCCATGATGGCTGCGAAGTGATCGTTCCCGAATCTGACAGTGCCAATGAACTTTGAAATAAAGTTTGATAACAGTTTGAGATTGCCTGTCATGTGTCGGGAACATCCGCTATCAACAATCCAGAGAATGATCTGTATCACCTGCATTACACACAGACGACACAGATGGAATAGAAGTAGATGTGGACCCCGAAATGTGAGAGGGTTCCGAAGCAGATATGTTAGACATACACACATTTGTAATTTTAGGCATCCATTTAAATCCTAGTGTGTAATGTATCCATTTCTGCCATCTATAACTACTTTTTGCTTTAGTCTTAGTGAAAGCACTAGGTGGTACTACATTCTTAGGAGGTGAAGCGGGAGCTACTGTGATAGCAATGGTTGCCTTAGAATCTAAAGATGGTGGTTTACCAAGCACAGACTTAGAATGATTAGTGGGCCTAGAGGTATTCCGATTCTTAGGATTCCGTAATCTAGAGATTATAGCTTTAGCAACACATTTGTCATGACAATCAGAATTCATACTCTTTTGACAAATATCACAAGGTGCATCAGACTGAATATCAAAGGTACTCAACGGTTTAGCATTCGTTACATCACTATTTCTATTACATTTGCCAGACGCAACATCTATAGTGGAAGTAACTTGAGTTTTATTCAGATTCCTAGGGTGTTCTTCTACTTTAGCATTCCTTATTGATCTTTTCTTAGGTCGCAACTTCCTATTCTTCGTTTGAGTGCTCCTAGGCTGTGAAGTGCGGACGTTTGGAAAAGATGCAACTATTCCTGTTTCAGTAGAGGGAAACACATTAGCAACTTGTGATTTGGCAGTGGGAATTCTAGGTTCACGATTACTAAGTGTGACTGGTGCTAATCTCTTAATCACAGTAGGCGGGAGTTGTTCATACTTTCCTAACATTTCCCGTAACTTAGAGATGGTGTGAATCAGATCTTGATTTTCAGAACGAATATTACCAGCAAAATTCATGACATCTCTAGTGTGAGCCAGATAGTGATCAAGTTCATTAGATGCTTCATCTCGAGTCTTTTTGAGTAAATCAAATATGACACCATATTCCTGTTTAACTTTTAAAAGTTCTTGTTCATATTTTGAGATTTGACTTTTCAAAGACACGTTTTGATCATCCAGTTGCTCAATTTTAGGATCAGAAGAATGTGCACTCAATTGAGCGATTTTCTTTTGAAAACTAAGTTGATGGTTGTGAATATCTTTTTCACACCATTGAAGACGACGTTTTGCATTGTGAATTTCCGTGTGTAATCGTTTATTTTCTGCTTTTAAAGACTCGATCTGAAGCACATTATCGGTGTTTTCAACAGTAACAACAGTTTCAACAATATCAGCAGAGATATGATCAGATGCATATGGCAACGAATAGAATAGCACAACATTATGGATATCAGCACAGATAACATCTTCCAAGAGTCGATCAACATCTTTTCTCAACAGTTTCTTTTTCCGTTTTGTGTTAGTAATAGATGTTTCTGTTTTCTCGAAAACGTTTTTCATTACCCCAAGTTCCTTATGAAAGTCCTTTTCCCAGGCAATTGCACAACTTTTCAAGTTTTTAACATTAGGTAAAAGATTTTTCTGAAAAATGTCTCTTTGTTCTCGCGCCAGAGGCGATTGAAAATGTTCAACTTTGATTTCAGATCGATATTCTATCTCATGTTGTAAAATTTTGAGGTCAGCCATGAAAATGTCAAAATATCGAAGAATTTTTCGATTTTCAGGTTGTGAGTTTACTTCGCTAATGGAAGGTAAAGGACCGTAAGTTTGTGCAAAGACTGTTTTGGGATTAACAATAGAAGACTCGAGTGTTTTGATGATAACCCTTGGTGTGTTAGAAGAATCCGTTGGTGTGACGAAAGTGACCGCGTTTTTATAATTAAAAGGTTTGTTGTAAACAACATTTTTTAATTTTGATCGACTCTCGTCTTCTGCATCTAATTCCTCTTGACGATGATATTCAACAACACTCATGACAGTATTATCAATTTTGTATTCTGCACTGGAAACTTCAGGAGTTGGTTTGAATGTTTTTAGTGAAAGCTTTGGTTTGTAATCAGCTAGATTTTTTCCATATCCATTTGGATTAGGTTTTAAGGTAAACTTTTCAATAGCTGTTACTGATTCACCATGTTTGTAAACAACAGTTTGAAACTCTTTAAGTTTGTTTTGCAAACCGAGAATTTCTGCAAGAAGGTCATCTACCCGATTCGTTGAATGCTTTTTGTATGCGGAGAACTGTTTTTGACAATTTAACAAGTCAGCCTTAGCATTTTGATTTTCCAAGGTGAGAGCGTTAATTTGCTTTTTATGTTCATGTTTCAGTTGTTCTAATTCGGACAACAAAGCATTCTTCGAGGCGGCTAGATCACGCATCTGTCTCTCTAAATATTTTTCGTTTTGATGAGATTTTGCAAAAGCGGCTTCAAAACCTTTTTCACGGTTTTCTTGAGTTTTGAAAAAGTTGAGTTGCATTTGTAAACATTCAAAATCCTTGGTTAACAGTGCATTTTTACTTTTTAAGGATTGATTTAATGCATAACATTCCTCCATTTTGATTTTATGGTCTTGAATTAACCGAGCAAAATCCGGATGAGGCAACAGATCATCTTGTTCAACGTGAGTCTCAACATGATCATTCTTTAGATCCTCAAGTACGACCACGGAGTCAATTTGATTATCAAAGGAGACCATAAGGTCATCTTGATCGTCAAATGTAACTACAGGGTTAACTTGAAAATCATCAGACGAGGATGTAGAAGACTCATTTTGAACAGTTTGATCCGTGCCGGATTCAGATATTGGCGGAGATATTAGTTTAGATATGATAATGGTTTGTTCGGGTACCTGAGACAAGCCATCAGTGTCATACACTGGGCCTGTATCACTCATGTGCAGCTCATGCATATTAGCCATCAACATAACAGCTGCATTAGCCTGCAAGTCCTCCATATCATCATCTGAGTCTGCATCTGCCATAAAGCTCTGTTCTTTGTTTGTGAGAGATCCACCGGCTTCATCCTTAAGGGCCAAAAGTAATGCCTCTTTGAAATAAGCACTGCCCCGAGTCCTTGGCTTTGGGCATGCATTAGCCAGGTGTCCCTTCTCATTGCAGTTGTAGCATCTAAGACCATTTAACCGATTCTGAGCATTTCCTTGTTCCACCACTTGAGCTCTGTTATTATTCCTACCCACAGCATTAAACCCTTGACCACCGCCCATCTGACGACCATAATCACGATTCTGAACTTCAACACGTCCATTGTTCACAACAGCTTGAGTCCGTGTGTTAGATGAGGAACGAATACGATTGTTGGATTTGTTGGTGTAACGGCCAAAAGCATTAGCAATCATCACAAATCCTTGTTGCAATGCTTCGAACGGATCTGTTTCCTCAGTAGCTTCACTGACATATGCTTGAGCATTATTGCTGTATGGAACCAATTGATTTTGTTGAGGTTGAGGTTGTTGCTGTGAAGGTGTGTTGGAAGCAGTTGGTTGAGTTGCTGGTTGAGAGGGATAATTCTGTTGAGCATACAAGGCAAGTTGTTGATTGTCCGGTTGTGATTGTTTAGCAATTTGAGCACGGAGAATCCTTTCACGATCAACTTCCTTCTCATGAGGCTTCAAGTAATCGTACAACAATCCATAAGTAGAATGATGCATATTCTTCGCTTGACGGAGAAAAATGACATACTTCTCCCATTCTGGACCAAGACTACTCAGGAACTTAGTATTCACTGCAATTCTTGGCATGATGATGTTGTGTTTATCCAAATCATTGATGATGTCTGAAAATCGATGATGATATGACTCGAGTGTCTCTCCAGGTTCAATCATGAAGTGTTCATAAGCCAAGTAAATTTTGGATTCCAAATCCTCCTGATTGAGTACCGATCCTTCCATAAGAAGACGAATATGATCCCACATCTTTTGTGCAGTCTTTTGAGCATCAACACATTGGGTTTGGTAATCCTAAAAGGATGTATTCCATTGCAAGTTCATCAGCTTCATAGTGTAGAAGTTCTGTAGGATTTAAATCTGCAACAGTAGCAATGTTGGTTTGTTCATCTCTTGGTGGAACAGCGTTTGGATCTCCGGGTACAATGACCGTAGGCATCTCAAATGGACCTTCTAAGATAACCTTCTTTAAGAACTTTCCATGTGGCTTCTTCAGATCACAGAACCTAAAGAACCTTATCACCCATTGATCGTAGTTTCCTGGAGTGAGCATTGGAGGTCTATCAAGTGATCCAGCTTCATGAATTGATTGTTGGCTGCTTAAAGCTTCACACATCTTAGCAAACCAAGTGGGTTCCTTCATAGTGGTCCGTGATGGATGTTGATTGAAATCAGTTGTGTAGGGTTGAACTTGAATGCTCTGTTGTGGTTGAACCATTTGTGGTTGTGGAATTGCACCAAGTTGTGGAGTATGTTGCTGATTAAATTGTTGTTGATAAATGGCTTGTTGTTGATTCCATTGTTGATGTTGTGGAGTTAATTGTTGTTGTTGTTGATTATAAGTGTGAGGGAAATAGTTAGAGTATGGTGGTTGAGACATGATGATAAACTTGTGTAGTAAGAATGGATCTTTGTAGTCGAATGAACCTTTGTTGATGAAGTATCCTTAGGCGTAGAAATGACAAGAACCAAGTAGCACTTATGCGTAAAAACACCAAAAGTTACGCGTAACAAGAATAGTTACGCGTAGGATTTAGTTTACGCGTAAGCAGGAAAAAAGACTAATGTTATGCGTAAACAGTAAGTTAGGCGTAGAAAGTTAGGCGTAGGATTACCTTATGCGTAGGACTAAGTCTGCGCGTAAGATGAATCTTAAGCATAATATTTTCTACGCGTAAGCTTATGCTTAAGCGTAAGATTAGGGTTTTATCCCAAGTGATCTTTTACACTTCACAGTGCAAAAGATATCCAAAGTCGACGTATTTTCAGACTTATCCAAGTAAGAAAACACGGAATAAACCAGAAAATTGAAGATCAAACCAAGGAAAGTCTTACGCGTAATTTTAGGGTTTTGTTACGCGTAAGATTACTCGTAACTTTGATTCTATCCAAATGTGTTACTAAACCAGTTTTTGTGTTGAAATAGCTTCAATAACACCAAAATAACACAAAAGTGTGAAACTTGATGATCCAAAGCACTTAAAAAAGTTACGCGTAGGATAACACGTGCGTACAAAAACAAGCTTAAAAACAAGGAAAAACACGTAAAGTTCCAAACTTTTTGCCAAAAACCAATAGTTTAACACCTAATAACGTTGAAAGTACAAGAATCTTGGATTCAAAAGTGTAAAAAATTAGTTTTTTTAAGCGAACCAAAGATTGTGTTATCTTTACGCGTAAGACCCAAACCAAAACTTCAAAAACAAACGAGTACACCCAACTATTTGGCGATTGATACCACTGTTAGGTCACTAGTTTTACAACACAAGCTTATAGAGAAAGAGATGAAGGCGATTGAACAAGTATCAAACACACACACACACAATATTGTAACCGGTTATGCGTAGGAGGTGAGTGAAAGAAATAACTTGAACAACCAACCCTCAAATGAGGGTTTACAATAGTTTATATAGGCAAGGAGCTAGGGCAACACTCCCTCTCCTTCCCTATTCCTTATTGGGCTTGGGCCTCAGCTTATGGGCCTTCTACATAAGCTGGACCTTAAACAAACATAAAGGCCATAATAAAGCTACCTATTACATATGAAATATAAATACTTGAAATACTGTTTAGGAGTGATTCCAACAATAATCAAGCAAACAAGGAGGGGATCGACCATATACCACTTCAAACGGAGTCATGCCTATGGAAGAGTGCCATGATGTGTTATAAGACCATTCCGCCCATGGTAGAAAACGAACCCAAGCTTTAGGATAATCTGAAACAAAGCAACGCAAGTAGTCCTCAAGACAACGGTTAACAACTTCGGTTTGCCCATCCGTTTGTGGATGGTAGGAGCTACTCATAGACAAAACAGAGCCTTGAAGTCGGAATAACTCACGCCAAAAATTACTCAAGAAAAGTGGATCCCGATCAGAAATAATGGAAGATGGCACTCCATGCAACCGACATATTTCTTTCGAAAATGCTTCGGCTAGAGTAGGCGCTGTTATGTTAGGACCCAATGCACAAAAATGGGCGTACTTTGAAAGTCTATCAACCACGACAAAGATGGTGCTTTTTCCAGAAGACAATGGTAAACCAGTAATAAAGTCCATAGAGATGGAGTCCCATATCTTTCCTGGGATAGGCAGTGGGTTGAGAAGACCTTGAGGGGCTTTGTTAAATGGCTTTACTTCTTGACAAATTTGGCATTTACGCACAAAGTCACGAACAAAAGCTCGGAGATTAGGCCATGTAAAAGAAGCTGCAACCTTGGCTAAAGTACGTTGCATCCCCGTGTGACCGCCAGAATTTGAGTTATGATATTCACTTAAGATGATTTGTTTTATTGCTGCAGAAGGTGGAACATAGATACGGTTGTTTACAAACAATAAACCATCACGTATTAAATGCTGAGGAAACTTTGATGGATTTAACTGGACATCTTTGTAAAGACGTTGAGCGTCTGAGTTGGTTTGATAATGATCACGCAGAGCAGCCAAGATAGTAATAATTGGTTGTGTAAGTGCAAAAAATGTAGGGGATGACTCTGGAAGTCGAGACAGTGCATCTGCTGGTCCGTTGTCTTTACCTGGCTGGTATAAGATGTCGAAATCATAACCTAACAGCTTCGTAATCCAGTGTTGCTGATCAGGGGTATTAACATGTTGATGAAGAATGGCACGTAGACTCTGATGATCAGTGACAATAGTGAACTTACGACCCAACAAGTATTGTCGCCATTTCCGAATAGCCTCTGTTATAGCATATAATTCACGTATGTAGGTAGATGCATTTTGCATTCGAGGGCACATTATCTTACTAAAATAAGCAAGGGGATGGCCATGTTGTAATAAAACCGCACCGATTCCAACGCCAGAAGCATCTGTGTGAATTGTAAAGGGGTCATCAAAGTTAGGGAGTGCTAATACAGGAGTGGATAGTAAAGCCTTCTTGAGTTTAGAAAATGCTGTGCGAGCTGTGTCATCCCATATGAAAGAATCTTTGCGAAGAAGATTCGAAAGAGGAGATGATATTTTAGCAAATCCCTGCACAAAACGACGATAATAACTGGCTAAACCGAGAAACCCACGCAATTGTTTAATTGTTTTTGGCTCTGGCCAAGTCTGAATAGCCTCGACCTTCATTGGATCGACAGACACACCTGCAGCAGAGATAATATGGCCAAGAAAAAAGACAGAAGGGGAGCCAAATTCACATTTAGACAGCTTCACAAAAAACTTATGAGTGCGTAATATGCTAAAAACAGCATTAAGATGCTCTATATGCAATTCCCAAGATTTACTATAGATAAGTATATCATCAAAAAAAACCAACACGAACTTACGAAGCACCGAACGAAAGATCTCATTCATGGTAGCTTGGAAAGTGGATGGAGCATTTGACAATCCAAAGGGCATGACTAGAAATTCGTAGTGGCCGGCATGATGCGCGCAAAACAGTCAAGCTTAATCACGCAAGCCCGCCACTTGTGAATGACGAACCGTAACCAGCTTAAAACTGCCTAAGCACGAAATCAATGAAGATCTGAGGAGTACAGTGTTTCCCCGGGTCGTTAAGTCCCAGCGAGTTGTGCAATGGATTATCAAACGTTTAGTGATCGCGAGATTTGAACGGGAAAAGGATTTGTGAGTGGTATTATGACTACAGAAAAAGCCAACAAAATAAAACGGCTTAAATGCAAATTAAAGAAAATTAAAAAGATAAAACCTATTAAATAAACGCTATCACTATATTTAAAGTGATGAACGTTTAAAACCTAAAACGTACGTTTAATTAAAAAACTACGTAACGTACAAAACAAAACGTGAAAATTACACTAGATAAATCCTAAAAATATGAAAAATACATTTTTACAATCCTAATGATAAAAGAAAATTTATAGAAAAAGAAAATTATTTTTATAACTATTTATCTAATTATTATTAATTAAAAACTATTTTAACTATTTAAAAATAACCTAAAATGAAAGAAAATAGGAAATAAGGCTTGAAAAATAAAATTATGAAATGAAAAAGTCTAAAATATCAAAAGAGAATTTTAAAAACTATTTTTGTATTTTTATGGTTATTTTTCTATTTTCTAGGAATTAAATACTATTAAAAACTAATTAAATTATTTAAAAATACAAATTTAACTTAAGAAAAATATGGAAAAATACTTTTTTGGCTTTTTATATTTATCTTAACTTAATAAAAATGAAAACTTATTTTTTAGAACCTTTTTCTAATTTTTTGTATTAAAAGCTATTTAAAAATGATTAAAAACTAATTTAAATTGAGAAAAATAGCAAATGAACTTGGAAAAATATGAAAATTGCAGGAAAAATCTAAAATGATATTAGGAAGCTGGAAAAAATAGAAAAACATGGACTTGTGTGGAAGATTTAGGATCTGATGTGGAAAATGCTTAACAATAAGCACTAGAATAAGCCACAAGCTCTCCAAAAGGTACCAGCTGAAAACAGGAACTATAATAAGCTAAAATAACTAGATTGGAACAAGTTTCAATAAGCTAACACCACAGAACATCAAGCTAGATCAGATTTGAGACTTGAGATTATAAGCACAAAACAGTGACAAGGGGCTACTTTGAGCTTATGCATAAGCTTCAAAATAAGCTGATAAGGAAAACTACCAATTGGGACTTAGAAAAGACCTGGTTGAGAGCAAGTATACCAAAAACCAGACCATGGGAAGCTCTATTGAGACCTGTGCATAAGCTACCAAATCTGTGAAAAAGTCAGTATTCACTGACTTTTTGGTGCAGGGCACTTGTAGCTATTTTGAAGCTTATGCACAGGCTTATCTATTAAGCTATTTAGAAAACTAGAAATGGGGAACTCAAGACTACCAACCAAAGGACTGATAAAACAAAATTCAACCCCTAAACAGCTAAAATGAGTCCTAGGAGAGACCTGCAAAAAGCTGAGAACAGACTGCTCAATGGTACTTTTGACTTTTATTACAAAATGGAAAGTTGACTTTTGTTAGTTTTGATTGCAAATGCTGGACTGATATTGATCTATAATGATGTAATTAGACTGAAATAAGCTATATTATTGCCTTTTGTACCTAAATGCAAGATTACAAAATCCTTTAGCTAACAGATAAGATCACAAGGACAGATTCATACCTATGTTGACTTCCACTGTTCTATTGTGCAAATGAATGGCTTTGTTGACTGAGTTATTACCTATGGCTACTAAAACAGTTGAGTCTAACCACAAATAAGCACCATAACTCCAAACTCTACCTTATACCAAACACCCTTTATTGGACTGATTTGCAAGTCTAACACTGCAAAAAATGAGATCTACACCATGAATCAAACTGGAACAAGTACGAATGATTATAAACAAATCAAATGGAGCAATGAAACCAAAACTAACACTTAACTAAACCAACTCCTAATTGTGCAGATAATGACAGTATCCAGCATTCAATCTAATTATGAAAAGACAAGAGGATAACCAACTAAGCAAGCATTAGAATTAATCACTACACAATGTTAAGCACCAGCAAGCATCAATGATCAACTGAAATGACTAGTCTTAGACATTAGAACAGAAATGAACTTACAAGTTATCCTGCTACTTTGGCTTGCAAATCAGCACAGTACCACTAACCTAAACCATTAACAACCCAAGTCCAAACCATATCCAACTCAAAATCAACCCATGTCAGCTTTCATTGACCTCAGTTAACTGACTTGGCATTTAGAATTTTGACTTTTGTTGACTGATGTTGACTTTTTCCAAAACTGCTTAAAACTTAAAGGTAAACTTATAAAAAGCTAAGATAAGCTTATATAAGCTTATTTGAGCTTAAAAATAAGCTGCTATGGTATTGAGCATATGAGTTTGAAAATCACAATTGTAACAGTAAGTAAGCAAAATGAGAAATGAACACAACTTTTAATTGAAGCTTAGAATTAGATTGAACTGATAAGATTACTTGAAAGTGATACAATAAAACTGAAATTACACCATTTTTAATTAAACTAAGACAATAATTAAAAAAACGACATAAGTGAAATTTTTGTAAAAACTAACTACTTTTGTCTTCCTTCTCTCTTCTCCCTTTTATAGCTCCAATAGCTTCCACCTGTCCTTAAAAGTGTTTCCCACCACTTCCTTTGACCAATGGTTGAGCAGAGGACAGTTTGGCCCTTTTTCCAATTTTGGCGGGAAAGGCATATTTTGACCTCTGTTGACTTCTGAGCTAGCAACTAGGGGGGGGGGGTGGATTTGTAGGTATGATGAGTGTGGAGAGGTGATAAGGATAAGGTGATGGGATGGTGTTGGAAGATGGAATTGCAGGGATCAAGTGGGGGAGAAAGCAGGTGGGAGGGAAATGGGAGTTATCTGCTTGTTTGACTATTTTGACCAAGGGGTCAAAAATAGGTAGTGACAGGGGTCCAAAAAAGGGTAAGGGTCCAATGGTTTAAGTGGCAAGGGTCAAAATGGCATAAATGGTATAATAAACAAGGACTTGTTATGCCATTTTCTGAAAATCAAGGACTAGTCCTGCCATTTCAACAAAGTTACTTCAAGGGACCATTAATGACAAGTTTCAAAAGTACAGGGACCAGTTTTGACAATTTCAAATTTTCCAGGGACTAAACTTGCCAAATTTCAAAGTTCAGGGACCTTTTCTGCCATTTTACAAAAGATTTATTCAAGGACCATTTTTGACAAATTAGAATATTTCAGGGACCTTGAATAACATTTCTCTTTATTTAGATTTACCAGGGACTGTTTTTGACAACTTTTGAAACTTGGGGGACTAAAACTGCCAATTATGCAAATTTGATACGTTTTTCACCAGATTTTGATATTTTTGCATTTAAAACACATAAAACACTTGTTTGTGATATTTTAGTCATTTTGATGCATTTCTGAGTGTTTTCAGATGTTTTTGCAGTTTAATTGGTACAAAAATGATGAGTATTTAGACACTCATCAATCCCCCACACTAAGATATTGCTAGTCCCTAGCAATGTTTTGAGAAAAATTAATGGATTTTATCTCTTTACCAAAAGCCATTACTTCTGGAGTAGCCAAATGTTTCAGTTCAAGTAAGAACCATGGTACACTGATAACCATGTGATTTTGAGCAAACCACCAGCTTTCAACGGATTTGATTTGTCTTTACCAGAAGCCGTACCCTTCTGGACTAGCCAACTCTTAGATAAATTATCAATATTATCTTTGGTGAGCTGATTACCAATTATGGTTTTTCCACTGCCTTTACCACAAGCCATAAACTTGCGGGCTAGCCAACTCTTCACTTTTAAGGATATGGTGAGTTGAGAACCATACAATTTTGGGCAAATTGCAAGCCATATAAACGGATTTGAGATATCTTTACCAAGAGCCGTTTGCTCCTGGATTAGCCAGTCCTTATGTGGGTTAGACATGGTGGACTGATTACCATTTGTTGTGTTTAGTACATAGTACTTCCACTAAAAAAATTTTAAAATTTGGCCATTTTGGGGAAAAAAGGGACTAAAAGGGTACATTTTATGATCAAATTCGCCAGAATTTCCCCCCCCCACACTTAGAAATGAATATTGTCCTCAATATTCAAAGTACCGGCTGTTATGCCGAAACTTAGAACGTAAAAAGATAACATTATTAGCTAAGTGTGGAAACACAACAATTATTCTCTTTTTTAATATATACAATTTTCAAAGTTTTTTAGATCTATATACAACATGTGGGGCATCTCCCCCACACTAGGGTGGTACACACGGGTGAAAACCCATGTTAAGCTACTGTTTTTGATTACCGAGTCGCTAGCTTGACTCGACCCCGAATTCATTGGTTCATGGGGAAGTAAGTGGAAGAAACAATCTCCATCGGACTTTCATTCAAGATGTTTGGACAAACATTTGAAGCACGAGAAAGTTCCACACCGATGAGATATACATAGAACCGGCTCACAAATGGTACATGAAAATGCCGGGATCAAAGATAATGTCTTCATTCCCGAAGGAGTGAAGAACAGGAGAAGTGACAGAATATATGAAGAAAAGAAAGAAAATCATGATAGAAATCATGACTAACTCTTCATCCTCAATAGGAGAATTCATAGTTTCATGAATCTCCTCAGTTAAGCTCAATTGGTCTAGACATATTTCGGGTGTGTCTAGATCAAAGTAGAAGTTATCATACTCCGGCGGAGATATGATATGAGTGAGTTCATCCGAGAACTCCATGAAGGTGAATGAATCATATTCAGAATTGATATGAGTGGGTTCACTGGCGAACTCCTCAAAAGTAAATGATTCATGATCGGGGAGAGAATTATGAGAATGAGAAGTGGTACTGCCACTAATCTTCTCTCCCATACTATCAAAACAAGAGGCTTTCATTTCCGGAATAGAATCATCGGAAAGAATATCACTATCCTTAATGGGGATAGGAGATGAAATAGGTTTCTCTTTGAAAGCCTCGATTTTAGAAATGAGAAGACTGACCTTCAATAATGTTGCTCGAAGAGCTTCATCTTTGATTTCATTGTCAGTAACTTCATCATTCTCTTCTTCTAAGCTAACAAGCTCAGAAGGTGAGTCTTCCACATAAATGATGTCTCCACAAGATAATGAATCATCATTATCAGAATCGGAGAGCATCTCAACATGATCTGTTTGGAAGACAAGAGGAGGAGGGATATCACACACATGATCAAGAATTCCCTGTGACTCTCCTGGGATTGGGACAAGGTCCTCAACACTAGACTTTATCAATTCGTCCGATTCCTTTTCAGGAACAGTGTCGAGATGCTCGTCCCCCATAATAAGAGAGTGAGTGTGAATCTCGGGTGTGATAGCAGTTGTTTGAGATGGAATCTCAACTGCAGGGATATCAACTGACTGAGGGAGTCTAAAAGGATAAAAACCCTCCTCGTCATCATCATAAAGAGCTGCCTTAAGAAATTGGGAACGTCTTAGAGCTGCTTGCTCTAGGACTAATGATTCTTCCCTAGACTGGCGAGCCTTTTGCTCTTCGGCTAGCAATTCTCCCATGGACTTTTCACCACTCACTTGATTCTTAAAATTACTCATCATTTCCTCAAGTGTTTTCATTGCGGTTTCAAATTCCTGGGAGATTTCTTGAGATAACGGCTCAGGTGGAGTTTGAACCGTATATTGCTGTGGAGGTTGGAAATTTTCAAATATGTGAGAGTCATGATTGTTACAAGGAACTGGGTTCCCTATTTGACAATCAGAGCTGAAATGGGAACCTCCACAGTACTCACAACAGTAAAACTGTTGAGTCTGGATAGGTGAATCATATGGATTTTGGTCATAACCAAAGTTCTGAGCATCATTGGAAAACTGTTCATAGACAAACGTGTTTCCGGATTGACACTCAAATCCTTGGTGAGGACCTCCACAAAATTCACAACAGTATTGTTGATTATATGATAAGTCGGGCTGTGGTGGGTAATTGGAAAAGTTTGAGGAGTCGTTAAATGAGTTCGGATTAGGATCATAATCAAATGAGTTCCTCGAACCACAAAACAAACAACTCCCGTTATGGATATCATTACCACATTGTACACATGTACACCAACGACAGGGTGAACCAAAGAGAGGCTCACCACAACCGACACAAGGAATAAACGATTGCATTTGATAATTATGAAGAGGAATCAGTTTATCCAAAGAATCAACAAAATCAACATGGTGATCCGGATGACTATCAAGTCTCGAAGAACATTCAGAAAGATCAGGAGGTGGGACAAGTGGTGTGCTCTGAGAGCTAGCAATTTCCACCACTTCCGTTATGGTCTCCGGTTCTGGTTCTTGAGAAACGTGAAGATTAGGCAAGTCATTCTTGCTAGTCACCGGTGTTTGAACGGGTTCATCGTAATCAATTCTAATTTTTGACCTTTTTTCATCGACATAAATTTGTTCGATTAGATTACGGGCTCTAGATTCAAAGAGATTGTCCTCGTAATCCTCGATGGGTGCTTGGGGTAGCTCCGACGTTTGAACTGGTTTGTCAAGATTAGAATGTATTTCAGGTTGTGGCGGGTGGTCGAAATAACTTAGAAAAGCATTTTTGATGGATAATTCGCACGAATTGCAAAATTCGCTTGAACTAGGACCTCCACACCGCTCACACACATATCTGACGATGAAGTTGACGAATGTCGACATAAGAATTAAACATATAGAGGATTAAGAAGAGAATCAAATGGTTATGAGGGGGTAAGAGAAATAGAATCATACGGATAAGAGGAATGAGAAGAATATTTTTGTGTTTTTTGGATAAGAAAATATAAACATATACAGATGGATGGTATGAACAAAGAGTGAGGATCCAAATCACTAATCTTCTAGACGTAAGATTATCAGCACAGCTCCCCGGCAGCGGCGCCAAAAATTTGATGCGCGCAAAACAGTCAAGCTTAATCACGCAAGCCCGCCACTTGTGAATGACGAACCGTAACCAGCTTAAAACTGCCTAAGCACGAAATCAATGAAGATCTGAGGAGTACAGTGTTTCCCCGGGTCGTTAAGTCCCAGCGAGTTGTGCAATGGATTATCAAACGTTTAGTGATCGCGAGATTTGAACGGGAAAAGGATTTGTGAGTGGTATTATGACTACAGAAAAAGCCAACAAAATAAAACGGCTTAAATGCAAATTAAAGAAAATTAAAAAGATAAAACCTATTAAATAAACGCTATCACTATATTTAAAGTGATGAACGTTTAAAACCTAAAACGTACGTTTAATTAAAAAACTACGTAACGTACAAAACAAAACGTGAAAATTACACTAGATAAATCCTAAAAATATGAAAAATACATTTTTACAATCCTAATGATAAAAGAAAATTTATAGAAAAAGAAAATTATTTTTATAACTATTTATCTAATTATTATTAATTAAAAACTATTTTAACTATTTAAAAATAACCTAAAATGAAAGAAAATAGGAAATAAGGCTTGAAAAATAAAATTATGAAATGAAAAAGTCTAAAATATCAAAAGAGAATTTTAAAAACTATTTTTGTATTTTTATGGTTATTTTTCTATTTTCTAGGAATTAAATACTATTAAAAACTAATTAAATTATTTAAAAATACAAATTTAACTTAAGAAAAATATGGAAAAATACTTTTTTGGCTTTTTATATTTATCTTAACTTAATAAAAATGAAAACTTATTTTTTAGAACCTTTTTCTAATTTTTTGTATTAAAAGCTATTTAAAAATGATTAAAAACTAATTTAAATTGAGAAAAATAGCAAATGAACTTGGAAAAATATGAAAATTGCAGGAAAAATCTAAAATGATATTAGGAAGCTGGAAAAAATAGAAAAACATGGACTTGTGTGGAAGATTTAGGATCTGATGTGGAAAATGCTTAACAATAAGCACTAGAATAAGCCACAAGCTCTCCAAAAGGTACCAGCTGAAAACAGGAACTATAATAAGCTAAAATAACTAGATTGGAACAAGTTTCAATAAGCTAACACCACAGAACATCAAGCTAGATCAGATTTGAGACTTGAGATTATAAGCACAAAACAGTGACAAGGGGCTACTTTGAGCTTATGCATAAGCTTCAAAATAAGCTGATAAGGAAAACTACCAATTGGGACTTAGAAAAGACCTGGTTGAGAGCAAGTATACCAAAAACCAGACCATGGGAAGCTCTATTGAGACCTGTGCATAAGCTACCAAATCTGTGAAAAAGTCAGTATTCACTGACTTTTTGGTGCAGGGCACTTGTAGCTATTTTGAAGCTTATGCACAGGCTTATCTATTAAGCTATTTAGAAAACTAGAAATGGGGAACTCAAGACTACCAACCAAAGGACTGATAAAACAAAATTCAACCCCTAAACAGCTAAAATGAGTCCTAGGAGAGACCTGCAAAAAGCTGAGAACAGACTGCTCAATGGTACTTTTGACTTTTATTACAAAATGGAAAGTTGACTTTTGTTAGTTTTGATTGCAAATGCTGGACTGATATTGATCTATAATGATGTAATTAGACTGAAATAAGCTATATTATTGCCTTTTGTACCTAAATGCAAGATTACAAAATCCTTTAGCTAACAGATAAGATCACAAGGACAGATTCATACCTATGTTGACTTCCACTGTTCTATTGTGCAAATGAATGGCTTTGTTGACTGAGTTATTACCTATGGCTACTAAAACAGTTGAGTCTAACCACAAATAAGCACCATAACTCCAAACTCTACCTTATACCAAACACCCTTTATTGGACTGATTTGCAAGTCTAACACTGCAAAAAATGAGATCTACACCATGAATCAAACTGGAACAAGTACGAATGATTATAAACAAATCAAATGGAGCAATGAAACCAAAACTAACACTTAACTAAACCAACTCCTAATTGTGCAGATAATGACAGTATCCAGCATTCAATCTAATTATGAAAAGACAAGAGGATAACCAACTAAGCAAGCATTAGAATTAATCACTACACAATGTTAAGCACCAGCAAGCATCAATGATCAACTGAAATGACTAGTCTTAGACATTAGAACAGAAATGAACTTACAAGTTATCCTGCTACTTTGGCTTGCAAATCAGCACAGTACCACTAACCTAAACCATTAACAACCCAAGTCCAAACCATATCCAACTCAAAATCAACCCATGTCAGCTTTCATTGACCTCAGTTAACTGACTTGGCATTTAGAATTTTGACTTTTGTTGACTGATGTTGACTTTTTCCAAAACTGCTTAAAACTTAAAGGTAAACTTATAAAAAGCTAAGATAAGCTTATATAAGCTTATTTGAGCTTAAAAATAAGCTGCTATGGTATTGAGCATATGAGTTTGAAAATCACAATTGTAACAGTAAGTAAGCAAAATGAGAAATGAACACAACTTTTAATTGAAGCTTAGAATTAGATTGAACTGATAAGATTACTTGAAAGTGATACAATAAAACTGAAATTACACCATTTTTAATTAAACTAAGACAATAATTAAAAAAACGACATAAGTGAAATTTTTGTAAAAACTAACTACTTTTGTCTTCCTTCTCTCTTCTCCCTTTTATAGCTCCAATAGCTTCCACCTGTCCTTAAAAGTGTTTCCCACCACTTCCTTTGACCAATGGTTGAGCAGAGGACAGTTTGGCCCTTTTTCCAATTTTGGCGGGAAAGGCATATTTTGACCTCTGTTGACTTCTGAGCTAGCAACTAGGGGGGGGGGGTGGATTTGTAGGTATGATGAGTGTGGAGAGGTGATAAGGATAAGGTGATGGGATGGTGTTGGAAGATGGAATTGCAGGGATCAAGTGGGGGAGAAAGCAGGTGGGAGGGAAATGGGAGTTATCTGCTTGTTTGACTATTTTGACCAAGGGGTCAAAAATAGGTAGTGACAGGGGTCCAAAAAAGGGTAAGGGTCCAATGGTTTAAGTGGCAAGGGTCAAAATGGCATAAATGGTATAATAAACAAGGACTTGTTATGCCATTTTCTGAAAATCAAGGACTAGTCCTGCCATTTCAACAAAGTTACTTCAAGGGACCATTAATGACAAGTTTCAAAAGTACAGGGACCAGTTTTGACAATTTCAAATTTTCCAGGGACTAAACTTGCCAAATTTCAAAGTTCAGGGACCTTTTCTGCCATTTTACAAAAGATTTATTCAAGGACCATTTTTGACAAATTAGAATATTTCAGGGACCTTGAATAACATTTCTCTTTATTTAGATTTACCAGGGACTGTTTTTGACAACTTTTGAAACTTGGGGGACTAAAACTGCCAATTATGCAAATTTGATACGTTTTTCACCAGATTTTGATATTTTTGCATTTAAAACACATAAAACACTTGTTTGTGATATTTTAGTCATTTTGATGCATTTCTGAGTGTTTTCAGATGTTTTTGCAGTTTAATTGGTACAAAAATGATGAGTATTTAGACACTCATCACGGCATGAGTACGAAAAGCTGTTTTTGAAACATCAGGTGGGTGAATTCGCAACTGATGATAACCGGCTCTCAAATCCAATTTAGAGAATACTTGGGAACCATGTAGTTCATCTAACAACTCATCCACTGTTGGAATTGGAAAACGGTCCTTCACAATGACTGCATTTAATGTGCGATAGTCGACACAGAACCGCCATGTACCATCCTTTTTTTTAACTAATAGCGCAGGAGAAGAGAATGGACTTGAGCTATGTTGGATTAGCCCCTGATCAAGCATTTCCTGAACTAATTTCTCCAAAACGTTCTTCTGAAAATGAGGGTATCGAAATGGCCGCACATTTACCGGATTTGAATCAGGTAATAATGGAATATGATGATCAAATTGTCTTTGAGGTGGCAACCCTTTAGGAAGAGCAAAAACATCAGAATATGCATGAAGCAATTGTTCAAGGTTGGCATGTAAATGAGGTGCTAGAGATGGATGAATAGGTTGTTGGGTGTTTGAAATAGGTGTAACCGACATGTGATAATATGTTGCTACAGCATCAGTGTGCTCAAGTCGCTTTAGTTGGGAGAATGTAAGGCTGGAAAAAGATGGTTGTTGCAACCCTTTGAGATGAATTTGGTTCCTTTGGACAACAAACTGCATCCACAACTCTTTGTAATCGAATAAAGTAGGCCCAAGTGTTGCCAGCCATTGAACACCAAGTACCATGTCAGCACCATAGATGGGTAGTAGATAAAAATCCAAATTGCAACAATACGCATCTAAGCTCAAGGAAACGTCCTTACAATATCCACCACAATGCATAGAAGCCCCATTACCAACTGTTACCTGAAGATGATCAGATGGAAGAATCGGGAGTCCAAGAAACTTGGCTACACGGGTTTGCAAAAAATTGTGAGTAGACCCGCCATCAATTAAAACTGTGATCGGCTTGCCATTAACTTGACCTATTAGTCGGAGTGTGGAGGGAACAAAATGACCTTCCAATGCATGATATGATATAGTTGGAACATCAGTAGTCGGTGAGATCGTGTCAATACTAGGGTAAGCAACCTCAGATGCTGATGGCTCATCGACCAATTGTGGTTCGTCATTGCCATCATCAGAAGTAAGTAAACATAAGAATTGTTTAGTCCGACAATGATGTCCTTGATGAAATTTTTCATCACAGTTGTAGCAAAGGCCCTTTGCTCTACGATTAGCCATTTCAGTTGGAGTAAGCCGACGGATTTGGTGGGGTTGTGTCGGGTTTATGTTTGGTGAAGGTGGAAGTGGTGGAGGTCTAGGATTTAGTATTAACGGTTCACTCGTGGTGGTTGGTTTAGATTGGAGAAAACGGCTAGGAGACCATTTTGTGGGTTGGAGCTTATCTTCAACAAGTTTAGCCATCCCAATTGCATCAGCAAGACTTTGGGGCTTTAGCAAGAACAACTCTTTCTTAATATCCTCTTTGAGTCCAGAAAGGAAACAATTAAGAAGATTGGCATGAGAGAGACCTGTAACCCGATTAGATAAAGAAGTGAATTCCAATATGTAGGCATTAACGGTTGAACTCTGGCGTAACTTGTAGAGAGATGCTTCGTGGTTAACAAATGACGATGGTCCAAATCGAAGTTCCATGGATTGAGTGAATGAATCCCAAGACGTCAATTGCTGAGTAGAGTGAAGCCACTGGTAGTAATCAAGTGCATCACCAGTGACATAAAAAGATGCTATGTAGAGGCGATGTTCAGGTGGTGTGTTATGGTATTGAAAAAAACGTTCAATTTGAAAAATCCAATTCAACATATTTGCACCAGAGAACATAGGGATTTCTAATTTTGGGAGTCTAAGAGTTGGGATAGAAGAGTGGGAATCAGTATGAGTGCGATTAATCAAAGAAGAAACAGGTGTAGAAAAATTAGGGTTCGGTGGAGTAGATATCAAAGGGGGATCAGGTGGTTTTTCAATTCTAGCAAGTTTAAGAGACATATCAGCAAGTACCTGTTGAGTGTGCTGAACCGATTGCTTTATACCAACAATGGACTCTGAATGTTGTTGGATGGTGGTGACCAGTGAAGGAACTTGGGATAATAAAGGTGTCTGTTGAGAAATCGCTTCAGTTAACTTAGCAATTTGGTCTTCTAATGCTTTATATCTGGTCGCCATACCTTCACCCATGATCAATGAAAGCACCAATGTTACCCACTCTTAAAAACCACAACAGAGATATGAATAAGAAAAGAACAGAGGAAGAAATAGACAAGGGAGATAGATGAATTGGGGAACAAGAAAAGAGTACTGCAATATCTATCTCATTCTTTCATTTGTCCATTGACTATATAGTAAAGGTAAAACATAATAATTGACTAACAAAGTTGCCCACTAACTAATAGCATATGTTTAAATGAAGTCCTTATACTTGTGAGGTTGCACAATAGTCCTTGAACTCTTTCTGATCTTGTGAGCTTGCCCTTCAACAGATTCACGACTACTAACATTACTTGGGCATGCATCACACTCACATACCACTAGGCCAGATGCAGGGTAGAGGTAGTACTAACTTTTAATTTGCCACGATGGATAGGTCGTTTGGGTTTGGGTAATAGTCAAGGGCCTCATTGTTAATCCAATCTAGTGATTAGTATGATAAAAATATTCTTTTTCCTTTATATAAAAAGTATGTTTTTGTACATCTGACTATCTGAGTCATTAAACAAACGCTTTGTGTTCTGTTGGGGTCTTTTTACACACAAAACAGTAAGGTACTGGTTTTAGAGATGGTAGTTTTTATATTAAAAGGATATATTATGTAAGGAGCATTGCTTAACTCATGTATCTGTTTTGTGCCCAACAAAGATACTGAGACGGTGACAAGATCAAATGTTAATGTTACGACTTATGAGTGAACACAAAACCTCTTTTTAAAAACAAAATGAAAAATTATATTGCTATTTGATGTAAAAAGAATTGAAATAAGAACCTAAAAATGTGGATTAGTCGGCCAAAAGGTCGGAAAACATGGTTTACCAAAAAAAAAGTAGTTTTCCCCTATTTACCTATTTGACCCGTTATAGTAAATGGGTTGAAGTTTCTAACTCTAACAACCAGCATCTTATGTGAGTTCCTTATTACTTCTTCATAAGCCTGGCATCTTTGTTACCGTTGTTTATCATTAAATTTACATAATGCAGGGAGCGATAATGGGGCCACTGATAATGACTCTTGTTATTGGCCTCAAAGATTTGTATGTAGAATTTGTTTTGGATGAACTAAAAGAAGAAATAGAGGAGTAGGATGCTTGGTCTCTCTATGCTATCATTTCGCATGCGAATGATTTGAGCTGCAGCAATGTGTCAACTCTGGAAGCATATGGTTTACATTCTTCATTAAGTTGGGTCACTTTACATTTCTTTTGTTAGAAACTTTGTAACTTGTTAGCTTGTATTGTCCGAAGAAATCAAGTGTTCGTAGTTTCTTTTTTAAGTGTTTGTTTTTAGGCTACTCCTTATGGTCACGCTTGACCATGAGTGAGGAGTGTTTGTCACGCTTGACCTCATTGTGGGTGTGACTGGTGGTGTGTGAGCCAAGGGAAAAACTAGGACTAACGATGAACATCTCACCGAACAGGTTTGTGTGCAAAATGGCCCCCTTTTGAATGTTTTTATTATTATTTATTTGTTTGTGAGTGTGTATGGGGTATTTTGTGAGGTATATTTGTATAAAAGTGAATATTTTAATAAAAGGTGATGGAGTGATGACCAGTGGGGATGAAAAGTAAGGGGAGGTAATGGAGAGAAAAAACAGATGTGACGCTAAGATAGAATGTGAAGTGGCGTGACCATTGAGAATAGCCTTATAACTGACGAAAAAGTAAGAACATTATCTAAAAAGAGATGTTGTAATTCATATCTAATAACGGGGTAAATGAATGATGCTTTTTTGTGTTCAATTTATCGGCCAAGAAGGCGAGTTTTTGAGTCAACTCCCTGCCATTTTTGGATTTTTCTTAATCCTCAAAGTGTGTATTTGATAAGGTCTAAACTTATGACCTTTCTTAAGAAAATCAAAGTGTCCAAGTGTTTAACCAGTAAACGGACAAACCTAAGAATGAAAAAAGCTATTTCCTCTTACAAATTATTCTTATTTAATTATCCATTCTCGCCGATAGGCGCAAGTATCTTGCTTTCAAGTCTTGCCTTATATGATAGTTGTGGCCATGGCCCGAAGGAGCCTTAAGCACTTGTACAATGCTTCAAGTCAAGGCTCTCTCCGACTCGTTGCCCACATCCTTGACTTTCCATGTTTTTAGTCAAATGCGTGCTAGCGCGCTACGACTAGCATTTTTTTTCTCTAATACTCACAAGATACTGACAAGTGTCAGAATTGACGGTTTGAATGTAGAAAAAGAATGAGTGAAAAAAATATATATAATATTGTTGTATTCGTAAAAAAATTAGTAAAAGATTATTGTAGGAATTAGCAATGATGATCTAAGGCTGGTCGGCAAGGAGATGAAATCACTCACCTTATGTTACTACTCACACGCGACTTCCATGCCAACTATCCCCACTCACACGTGAGGTGCTTAAATCGAGAGAGAGTAAGGTGACTCGTTCACCTTGTTTTATATTATTTTATTTTGGTTTGTGAGTGTATGTGAGGTATTTAATGATATATATTTATATAAAATGAGTATTTTATTAAAAGGTGTGGTTAAAGCAAGGTTGTAAAAATTGCTAGGCGCTAGTGAGGCGGTTGGGTAGGGCCTAGCGATTAATCGGTTAGGCGGGGATTAATCGGGGATTAATCGGATTGGAATTTTTATACACAAAATTGTAATATTATATATTATATTATATTATATGTATGAGATAAGAATAGGGCATCAAATTTCAAATATTTCAAGTGTTCAAATATAAACATAATACATAAATCTTCAAAGTTTAAAGTCAAACATATATATTATTCGGTTTGTTGACCATTTTTAAGCGATCTTTGACCTATTTTATCCAATTAATTGGTTTGTTGACCGATTTTTAAGCGATTTTGTCCGATTAATCGGTTTGTTGACTGATTTTTAAGCGATCTTTGACCAAAACGATTAAATAGGCCGATTATGATAAATCAAGGCGTTTAGTGAGCGATCAGCGATTATGCGGGGATTAATCGGCCGCCTGGACCAATTTTTACAACAGAGGGTTAAAGTGACCTTGTCCACAATAAGGTAATAAAGAGTGAGTGAAAATAAGAGGGAAAAAAAAATTGAGGTAACACAGAAGTGTACGATGAGCCAATCACCGCCTTACCATCCAGGCAAACGATACAAAAGTTACAAGAAGCCTACGCCACTTTCACATGCATTTACTATAAAAAAAAGTCTCAACAAAGTCAAACCCTTAAAAAGTACAGTTACAATTACAAGCAAACAAAATAAATTACTACAACTCATCTTGTCCCAATTAGTCAACTTTATCATCATCGACATCATTCTTTCCATCAATCAAAACTTACAAAAAAGAAATTATATATAAAAAAAAAAAAATGGAACTAATCCCATATTCCGATCCCAACACCACAACACCACCGTGGCAAGACATGTTCCGATCAGCCTCCACCCGCAAACCACCACCACCACCACCACAAAACACCACATCAACCACCGATGACCCACCACCACAACCATCACTCTCCGGTGACCCACAAGTACGTTTAGCACTATACATAGCAATGGCACATGCAGGTTTAGCTTTTGCTATCTTTATAGTATATGGTATATCTAAGCTTCTAGAAGAATATTTAAGACCAATTTTATGGGCTGTGCTTTGTAGTATTCCTTTACGTGGTATACAAGAAACCCTTGTCTCTTTTTGGACTAAGCCTTTGGAAAGTGGTTTGTTTGATACTATTTTAGCTATTCCTGTTTATGTTTATAATGTTTTTGTTGGGACACTTGTTGAGGTTAAAGATTTTGTCTATAGGGTGATTCGGAAGAAGAGTAGAAAACCCGTTAGGAAACGAAGTGGCTTTTCGAGTTTGGTTAGATGGCTGGTGTCTTTTTGGGTTTTTGTTATGGTTTATGAACAATTTGGTGTGTTTGGTGGTGTGGCTTTGTTAGGGTTAGGGTTTATGTTTACTTCTAGTAAAGTTGAGTCTAAGATGTCGTCGTTTAAGGGTCGTGGTTTGAGAAGTAGTGGTTTTTCTGGTTTTTTGACTAAAGGGATTTTGATAAGGTTGGAGACTATTGTGGCGATGGGGTTGATTTTGGGTATGATTTTGGGGTCTTTTGTTGGGGTGATGTTTTTTTCGTATAAGATTGGGGTTGAAGGAAAAGATGTGGTTTATTCAATTAAGTCACATGTGCAAGAGAATAATTACGCTGAGAAGATTGGGTTAAGGCAATGGATGGATGATAATAATGTTCCGGGAATGGTAGATAAGTACACGACTCAGTTTTATGAAACGGTAAATGAACAGATTGATAGTTTGGCTGTGCAGTATAATGTGACGGTAATAGTTCAAGAAATGAAACAGATGATTACACCACGGTTAAATGGAGGAAACTATACTGCACCTTCTACTGCATTATCAACGCCAAATCCGTATGATGAAAAGATACTAAGTTTGAAGAAAATGGTTACTAATCGTGAATGGTCAGCAATTTATTCAGAAGTCAATGCTATGTTAAACGAGGCTCGTGTGAGTAAAGTAGATATGATTGAGAAAGCGAAAGCAATTGCTTTTCAAGGAAAAGATGTGTTACAACGTGTGCTTACAAGTAGCAAATCAATTATGGGTGGTAGTACTAAGCTCGTGTTTATAGTTATCAATTCAATACTTTCTGGAGCGGCGGAACTTTTTAACTTTGTATCTCAATCGATGGTTTTCATATGGGTTTTGTATTCTTTGATAACATCGGATTCTGGTGGTGTTACTGAACAAGTTATGTATCTGATTCCAATTTCAAGACCCGCTAGGACACGATGTGTTGAGGTTCTTGATAAAGCTATTTCCGGGGTACTTTTGGCCACAGCAGAGATTGCGGTTTTTCAAGGGTGTCTCACTTGGCTTTTGTTTAGATTATTTAATATTCATTTTTTGTACATGTCAACGCTGCTTGCGTTTATCAACCCTTTGCTCCCAATATTTCCCTACTTTCTCTCGACGATTCCTGCAGTATTGCAATTGGTATTGGAAGGTAGATATGTTGTTGCGGTTTGCTTGTTCATTATTCATCTTGTGCTTATAGAGTACGGTATTGCTGAGATACAAGAGGGCATCCCTGGTCATAGTCCGTATCTCACTGGGCTTAGCATCATTGGTGGAATAGCATTGTTCCCATCTGCATTGGAGGTAAATAACTTTTCATAGACCTCGCAAAATGGGTGGGTCAGGCGGGTTGGGTAATGGGTCAAGACAGGTCATTTTAATACAGGTCGACATGCGCTGGTTTTGGTTGACCTGAAAACATTATTTTTTTTTGGGTAACCATGGTTTCCGACCTTTTGGCCAACTAATCCACGGGGTTTGAACTCACCGCCACACTGACTCAAACCAGGTAAAGCCCTCCCTTTTCAGGAGGTTGGCGTGGCCACTTCGGGGTTGTTTGCACCTAGCAGTAATTGAACTTGAGACCTCACATATCTTAGTGTGATAGCCATAAGCCCTCGTGCCACTAGACCGCCCCTGAGTGGTGACCTGGAAACACTTTTGCATCCACTCTTTAATGCTTTTACATCTAATAAATTTGCTGATTATGATTACTTAGGAGGTTGAATGTGTGCAAAAGACTTTGGACTATTTTCAACTTGTATGACCCGTTCCCCTTTTAGGCTTTTAACTTGACCCATATGACCCGTTTGAGCCTGAATACAACTCAAAATGACTCATTCATAAGTAAATGGGCTGAAACTGCTACATCTGACAGTTAAAATCCTATCTGATATCTGTACCTCCTAAAATTATTTAATGCTGGATTTCCGTTATGCAGGGAGCAATAATGGGGCCGCTGATAACAACTGTTGTTATTGCTCTTAAAGATTTGTATGCAGAGTATGTTTTGGATGAACCAAAAGAACCTAAAGATGAAAAACAGGATTAGGGATGTTTGGCCTATTTGCAGAGATATGTGAGCAGGTACAATGTGTCGACTCTAAATATATTCTTACCGGACAGATTCTTTGTAAAGTTGATAGGTCGCTGCACCTATTTTGGTATAATTGTATTCTTTGGAAGCTTGTGATTGTTTAAAGCGACCGAGTGTTAATAACTTAATATATACATATATACTTTACAAAGAAATTTTTGTCATGTTATTACTATTCTACCAAGCTTTACCGCCGAGACTTAATCCTCATAAGGTCACAGTTAATGGGTCTGTCCTGATCATCGATTTCATAAAATGGGTTGGTTGCAGTCTTAAGTGGGCCCTGCCTTAGTTAGGTTTTCATGTATTATGGTACTACTCTAATCCCTTTTCGTTAATTTACATGTCTAGCTACTGTATCTAAAGTTTGGTACACTATATGATATATCAGAAGGCTATGCAAGTGATCAAGATCATAAGAGTAAACCATCATACTGTAGTTACCAACTTAAAAGTTTGCATATTTAATTCTGATTATGGGTTTGTGGTAGTCGCTTAATGTCATTCTGAAAAAATGTCCTATGCAAGTTGCAAAATAATAGTCTTGTTTGATCAACCACCTTGAAGCTTCGGCTTCCCTATGGGAATACTTCATCGTTAAATACTTAAATATAAGGTCAGGTGGTTAGTGTTGGAGATTGTAGGAATAGAGTGTGTAAAATGGATGTCTAGATGCAAAAGTAACAAAACAGATTACACAGGTTTACTAACAGTGTTTGACCCCTCTCAACATAATCATCAATTGTGCCCCTAATGTGTGTATAGTTATGTTTATATATGCTTCTATTGCGAAATATGCATCTGCACAGCGCCACAGCATTTAGGCTTTCATTTTAAGCATCCATAAATTAAATAAGATTTTTATCCTAGCACGTCCAAACACCCCCTAAGACAACGATTATATGAAGAAAGTGAGAGGGTATCTACTGCATAATGATGACATCCTTTTAGATTATAGTAGGATACATGTGCCCATGTCACCGGAAAGTTTTGAACATCTTAGGCCGAAAAACTTGTTATTCAAACAATTTTCTGCCTATTTATGAAATAACAAGTACACATTCAAAATCTCGCACAGGTATTAATGTATTATTGTGACTAATGACTTGAAATTTTCGTGAAATACCTTACGATTGTGAAAGTGCATCTGTAAATGAATACACAATTTAATCCATAAGAATATTGTACGTATAATTAATTTTAGATGTGGCATCATAATCTTAGTAGTTTCTAAATTCTAATCTCAACAAACTCTACCCGACTAGAAAAGTGATATTCCAACAAATGACAATAAAATTTTTAACATGTCTCAACATAGCCATTTGTGATTTGACACGCACAAATTGCACACATGGTAAATAGTTCGAAAGCTGATAGCTAGATTACGTGGTCCAACACCAACTCTACCCGCCACATTTAGTATGTTACTATACTGTAATGAGAGGTGGTAGGATGAACGGGTTATGCCGTTATGCTGATCGAGCCACGGATTACATCAGACTTTTAAAAGTCAAAATGGGTTGAGTTTGGTCAATATGTCAAGTTTCGTAACTACTTTTACCAATTTGTTTCCAAATGCTATATATCGAATACGCTATTGATTGTCATAGAATGACTTTTACATAGATGCAAACAAGGCGATTCCAAAGGCTACAGTTAACCATTTTATGTTTTAAGTTTAGCTAAATTTATTAAGTAACACAAATAACCGGTGACATACTGGTCAGACATTGTGATATCTTTACAAGATTTTTCAGGTTCAAACCTCACTAGGTAATATTTTGGGGTGGATAAGGAAAGTGTTCTAAAACGGTTACCAGAATACATCGGTTATGCCACGTACGTACATCTGAGTTAAAGACTCACTCCCCCTAGTGATCTCAATAGAGATAACCTCATTCATTTATATGTTTATTAAGCAACACAAATTCCATTTTTAAAAGTAGTGAATTAGAAGTACCACCTTCAATTAAATTTCATTCAATTCGGGGATTCCTAACCATTTATCATATCCTGTTTTTATTAAATTTGGCTGGTTTTTCTAGCATTAAACCTACAATAATCACTTCTTGTATATATAAAGTTATAAACCAACGTATGATGTTGAATTAGGTAGCTCAAGGTGGTGGATTCATATATTCCAATATATCTAATGATATACTATGACAACAAAACCGCTAATAAGTTTTTAAATAACACACATATAAGTTTCATACTTATTTTGCACAGATAATCAGAAACTTATTTAGCACATAATGACTGTTATTCGCCACTTCTAGTCTTTTACGTGAGACCAAACATCTCTCAATTTTAGTAACAAGCATAATTTAGGGTTGAGCAAGAAAACCGTAAAAATCGAAACTAAACTTGAATGGAAAAAAATAAAATAAAAAAATAAAAGAAAAAAATAAACTGATCGAAATAATCGAAATAACCACCGAAACTTAAAACAGATTGTTTGGTTTTAGGTTTTACAAAAACTGGATGTTTCGGTTTGTTTTCCATTTTTGTCCATAAACCGAACTGTGATAACCGAACCGAACCGCTTTTATTAATATAATATAAATATATAACTAAATATATCGAATTTACAACTCATATTCATTTTATTGATGGATTTAAAATATATTGGTCTTAACGTTTATGTGTGTTTACTTGATAATTCTACAATGATCATACTATGTGTTTGACTTGCATGCATGTGTTTCATCTATATTTGTGTATTGTAAAATTTGATGATAACATTATTAGGCTTAGATTAACAAAAAAATAAAGAAGAATAGCCAATTTTTTTACCCATAAAACACGTTTGTTAGTACAAATTGGCCACGACCAAATATAACCGGTTAAAAACTGAAATAACTGAAAATCTGAACTGAAGCTGATGAAAATTTCAAAATAACCGAACCGACAAAAAGCGATTGATTTCGATTTTAGGTATTATAAAAATCGGATGTTTTGGTTCGGCTTAGGTTGGTTTTCTAAAAATCCGTGCTCACCAACCCCTATTATAAATCCAAACATTGTTGTTGTTTCTTTTCAATTAAACTACTCCCTCTGTCCCATATTAAGTGTCTACAATAGAATCTTTGGATGTCCCAAATTAAGTGTCCATATTCTATTTCAACCAATGAGATGAGACTTTAGTGGGTGAAAATGATATTTGATTGGTGGATAGTATAATTAGTGGAATTTTCTAAAACTTTGTGCATGATGTAAGCGGACACTTAATATGGGACGGAGGGAGTAGTAGGATACTCGGCGTTGCAACGATAGATACCCGGTGATCAAAGTCCAGGCATCAACAAAATAACAATGACGAGCTGATTAACCTGAGAAAAACATGAAGAAAACGATTCCGGTCTGGCCCGGTTCACCTGTTTTTATCGGTTCCGACGGTCCTCTCAAGTTTGTTTTCAGACGGCTTTTATTGGCTAGTCGAACCGGTGGTGACTCCAGTTCTTGGTTAAATCGGTTGAACCCGTTGGTCCGGTCTGGTTTTTAAAACCATATGTACCATCAACTTATTTGCATATAAATTGTATGAAGCTTTGTGTGTTTTATTAGTTTGTACGATATGTATAACAACATGTAATTTTCATTTTAATGGTGTTTTAAAAATAACATTTATTAGGTAGTTATAGTTATAAACGTTTTTTTTCTTATATTAAATTACATTGTATTTTTTAAATAATATTTTTTAAAACATGTCTACAAAAAGTGTTTTGACGTGTTGTAACTAATGTCATTATAATACTTATTAAAATTTATCATAATAAGTAAATGTGTTGGCTTAATATTTGAAGACTTCTATTTTAAGTAGGTCTCAAATGTTTTATGTTTTACTAGCAGGGTACCCTCGTGTTGCGGCAGCGGGTACCCTGAAATAAAAATTTTCGGTGAATCATGTATTTTAGTTTATTATGTTCTTTTTGACAATAAATTTACGGAAATCTAGAATTTCATGTGATGTATTTCAACTCCTTAACTAATGACAATGTTTTTCATTATACAATTGTGATAATTAATACTAGAGGTGCCAATTTGTATAACATGAGCCCGTTTAGCCCATTAGTTTTCAGTATGGGATCCTGTTTTTGACTTTTTAAAGCGATTCGTATAACATGATCCCATTTGCCCCGTGCCCGTTTAGCCCGTGCCCGTCGGGCTCGAGCCCATTTGGCCTGTGCCCGTTTTGGGATCGAGCCCGTTTTGCCCATTCGAGCTTGAATATTTGTATAATGTGCTTCATTATTTGTATTAGTGACATTTAATGCAGGAATTATGTTTAAGTTGGTTATATATTATGCTTGATACTTTGTATTTCTTATGTAAATGGTATTTTAATAACTGCATTAATTGTATTTATTGACCAGTTAATTAATTGACTTCATTAAAAACATTGACACTAATAGAGCATCCACTATGGTAGTTTCATCAAAAAGTCCAAAACTTATATAAAGCTTTATCTTTCATTTTAACTATAGTGATTATTTGTTTCATGTACGCATGACATGAAGAGGTTCATATTCTTGAATCTATTCATAATTTGATGCATGTGTTATTATAAAACATTTGAAGAGTTGTAAAAGGTTTAAGCATAGTGAACATAGGTTTATAACATTAAAAGGTTTATATATTAATGATTATGGACTTATATAAAGCTTCACCAGTATGGATGCTCTTAATAAAATTAAAGTAGTGTACATTATGGTTCTAGTAAGACATGTGTTTTGTCTTTTAAATGTGTGCACTAAAGTAGTGTACATTATGCTTCTTGTCTTGTAAGTTATTGAATTTTCATTATAAGTAGTTATAAGTGTGGGAAACGGTGTACACTTTTTAATAATAAATCAGATTACAATAAAAATAACAGAATGTAAACAACAGAAAACTAAATACAGACAGAAAGGGGTAGAAGCAGAAGACATACTCTATATCGATAATTAAATGAAAGCAGTAAAGGTCGTGGAACGAGTCTCGCGTTTAACACGATTCCCTTAAAACAGATTCGTCGTCTGTTTCCCAGGGTACAACGTCCAAAGCTGTTGTACAGCCGGACCTGAAAACTTGCCTGAAAGATCGCTGAAAACTTGTGCGTTTCTGATCGAAGAAATTGCTGGAATTCGTCTGTATTGGAGCAGTACTTTTCTGTGTCGAAAACTAAATGAGAACAGTTTATTTTATAGCGTAAACATGTCTTGGTCGCCAAGACAGTATATTTGCTAAAAAATAACCCGATATGCAAATCTGTTATATTATAAACGTGATATGCATATCTTTTATTTACACAAAATATATTCTGTAAAGTTTGTCAATAAGTTTCAAATCTAGTCATTAAATAGATTTACAGAAAATTCTGGATAAAGGAAACTCGATTCTGCAGCAAAAAGATGCGCATTTGGCCCAGAAATCCTGAAATCTGCAACAGTATGATAATGTAGTAGAGATACATAATTAACACTCGGAACAAAGTAGGTTTACCAAAACTATATACAGTGTTCTTTTATTTTCCTTCTTTTACTTTTGGCAAAGTAAAAAAGGAGTCATAGTCATGGTGTTTGTATTTGTTAGTTTGGTATGTCACAAAACAACTATGATCAAGGGAGTAAGATTAACTCAATGTTTAACGTCAAATAATCAAAATCAATAAGAATGTCTTAAGCCATACCTTATTTCATTCTTAATCCAAAAATAAGATTCCGTAGTTTGCATTTGAAGTTGCTTTAATTTGCTTAATAGACACAACAAAACATCAACTAAGTTAGGCCAACGGTTGCTACATACTTGTAGTTGTTGTTATCTTCTTCTATATCTCATATCATTGCCTTGGAATCAAAGCAAAGCAGTTGTTATAGTTATTGGCTACCATCTCCAACCATCCTTTATTTCCCTACCTTATATTTCTTTCTTTTATTTTCATTTTGTCTTCATATCTTCTGCCTAAATTTCTAGCTCAATAACTCCCATCTTCGGTCTAAAACAACGTCTTCTTGAAGCCTTTATGCTACCCGTATGATGAAATTCTTGAAGTTATTGTAGTTTTATTGAGGTTCTGATCACCATATTATTTCTTGAAGTTATAAGCCTACCCAAAATGGATTCTGGAAGTTTTGATCACACCCATATTGTTTTCTTGAAGCTCGAGTCTCGTACAAATGATCAAATTCTTAAAATTGTAATCTTGTCCACATCAATTTTTTAGGTATAATTCTCATCCATGTACCGGTTTCTTGAACACGAGGGTTTAGAAGTTTCGAGCATGCCAATATCTTTGTTTTGAAATCTTGATCCTACCCTACTGGATTCACAAACTTATATTTCTCCCCATATTGGTTTCTTGAATTGTTAAGCCTCGGCACATTGGTTTTCAAACTCATTTTGGTATGCTACATGAAACAATAAAGAAAAACAAGTTCTTTAAGTTTCTTGAAAGCAAAGTTTCATGTGTATAGGTTAGTTTAAAGGGTATATATTCATACCAAAGCGTAAAGTTGTGACTTTCTATATTTCAATGAATACAAGGTATCTATTTACACCAGAATCACTATGCAACTCTGAAGTAGCGATTTCATTTGCATTGATTCCACCGGCCAGAGAAGAGGGCATGCCTGAGGACACGGCCCCAAGAAATCGGGCTCCTAGTCGGGCCACAACTAGTATCCCTTCTTCTTTATTGGTAAGAATGGCAATTAGGATATCAAGGGCAAGGTGGTATAGTTTTGCAAGAAGGGTGTTTCTTTACCAAAATGGGTCAAGGTCGGATATTGTGTCAAACCCATTTAATACGGGTTCTTGGATGTTTATGGAGTTAATTGGTTTGGTTTTTCAGATTGTGATGATAGCTTATACTCTATCAGTTTCCGAAGATGAGAAACCAGTTTGGCCCATGAGAACATGGGTTTCCGGGTATGGAACCGGGTGTGTGCTTAGTTTGGCCATGTTGTTATGGCGATATCGGGTTTTTTGCAGGTCCCAAGTTGGAGTAGAACATAACGGTAACATTGAAGATTCAAGGTAACCAAAAGCTCATTTTTCATATGTTCCAACTTCCAAAATTGCAATACTTTCTACTTTTTGCCATCTCAAAAAATACAGCTCCTTTATATTTATCTTTTGGAATAATTTTCATACTTTAAACCTCATCTAAAAAGAAGACTTCTTTGATAAAGTTTCCATACTTTAAGATACTATATAAAATTTTCCTAATGCTATAAATATTAACAACATTTGATTTGTAATTATTGATTTTCTTCTAGTATTACTTCACAAAATTAGGGGTGAGCGAAAAAAACCATAAAGATCGAATAAATCGAAAACCGAAACCGAACCGAACCGAAAATAACCGAACCGAACTAATAACCGAACCGAATTTGCTAAAACCGAACCGAACCGAACTACTAATTCGGTTCTCGGTTTGAATATGGGTTTGGCAGTTTAAACCGAAAACCGAATTCATATAAATATATATATATTTTTTATATTTATATCTATATTTATATATTTTTATGTATATTTATATATAAATAAATACTATTAAAAGGTTATCATAATATAATAAAATACTTTTTATACTTGAAATATAATTTTTTGCTAAATATTTATGTAATTATTATTTATTTTTTTTAAATAGTGAAATTCGGGTTATTTGGGTCAACCCAAGAACCGAACCGAATTAAAATTGAACCGAACCAAACCGAAAACCGAATTTGAATTTGGTTTGGTTCGGTTCTCGGGTTGACCTAAAAAAAAAATTTAACCGAATTAATCGAACCAAACTAACCGAACAACCCGATGACCGAACCGATCATCACCCCTACACAAAATGAACATTTTAGCTAATAGCAAATTGGACTATGGGCCAAGGGTATAGCCCAGAAAAAGCTAACCCAGCTCAACAACCATAACCAAAAGTTATACCCCAAATTATCATACAGTCTATGGATTAATTTTGTGCTTACTACATATATACAGGAACATGCAAATAATGAACAAATCTCGAACAATTCTGGAGCTATTCTTTGCAATATGGTTCGTGATGGGGAACGTTTGGGTATTTGATTCACGCTTTGGAACGTTTAGGAAAGCTCCAAAACTAGACGTGCTTTGCATCTCTTTACTTGCTTGGAATGCAATTACCTACTCATTTCCGTTCATATTATTTTTATTTCTATGTTGTTTCGTGCCACTTATTAGTAACATCCTTGGCTACAATATGAATTCTGGCTCGACCAATCGTGGTGCATCTGAAGATCAGATCTCTAAGTTACCTATATTGAAATACAAAGAAAGTGAACCTGATTTAGAACATGGAAAAGCCATCGTGGATAGCTCAACCACTGTAAGTATATAACACACAAATGTCGTACTATGGTACAATTTAAACTCAAAATGTCATAATGTTATTATATGTAACGTTAACAAGATATATATAATATATTTACAGGAATGTTGTATATGCTTAGCGAAATACAAGGAGAAGGACGAAATGAGACGATTGGGATGCTCACATGTATTCCATATGAAATGTGTGGATCAATGGCTCAAAATAGTATCATGTTGTCCTCTTTGCAAGCAAGAGTTGGAACGATGACATGATATACGGATATCCATGTTATCAATGTATAGTATCATGCACATGAACGAGCGGCATGAATATTGATCTAATTTTTCTTTCAAGATATATACAGAACTTGTAAAAAGATTTGGTTATTAGGGTGAAAGGTGCATGGGTATAAATTGTTGTTCACCAACGTTATCGATTTGTTTGTTTATATCATTTTTGTTTCTTGTTTTCTGTTCTTGTGTAAAGCAACAGATTCTTTAAAGTCATTTGAATGCACAGCCTTTTTATGAATTAAGAGCGTCGTTTTATGTTTATACGATTTTGGATTAATGCATCACGGGGTTATTGAACTTGTAGAAACGTTTCAAATAATCTAATGATCAGATCGATCTTTGTGTTCGAATAATAAAAATCCGCCGTTAAAAAAAAAAAGAAAATTTACCAATGATAATGCGGCGGGTTGGGTCAGGTCCAACAGATCCATACATCTCAATAAGTTTTACTAGTTATTTAATCCAATGCGAGTTCGGATCCTATAGAAACTAATAAAAATTAAAAAGTTTAAAAAGCCAATTGTGACAAGTGTCCCAAACCAACTTTATCTTCTCTCCTTTTTTTTCTTAATATTTTCGTTTAAGGGCATTTGAGTCATTTGACTCATTTTTTAAATTTCACCCCAAACTTCAAACGTAAATAACTTTCAAACGACAAACTTTTACAAAAAACGATTTCATCATAATTTTTAAAATTAAATCCTCTTTAATTAGGTATAAATCTTGTTAAATAATTCAAACTTTTTTTTTTACATATCAAATGGGTCTTGATTTTCTTGATTTTCTTATTTTTTAGGTATTTTCGGCCTTATTTTTTTACCCTCGTAAATGTTGAACCGTTAAAAACCTTTAAACATGAAAGTTATAGATTTTGGTTCACTCTTTACACATGTTTTTGAATCACTCAAATCCGATGTCATATGAGTAAGATATCACATGTTAAAGATGACATTTTACTCATATTTGTTGCACACAAAGTGTTTGATGAAATGTCTAGTTTAGATTTTTAGTGTTAAAATTGAGTTAAATGCACTAATTTTTGTACAACAACACACCTTTAATCATTTTATTAATGTAGAATTCAAAAAGTGATGTTTTTGTTAATTAACATAAGTAAAACGATCGTGGCTACTGATGAACAAGAATAAAACGCTTGATGCTATTGATGAACACAAGTTAAATGGTCAAAAAGACAGTTAATGAACAAAATCTCGCTATGATGAACAAAAGTATGTCTTGTTCATCACCTCATCAGTATTAAACAAGATTAACTGATGAACAATGACTGATTGATGAACAAAGACTAACTGATGAACCAAACTTACATTTTTTAAAAACGTTAACCAATAAAAACATTACTTTTTGAATCTTACATTAATAAAATGATGAATAATGTGTTGTGGTACAAAAATTATAGCATTTAATGCGAATTTAACACTAAAAATCTAAGTTAGACATTTCATCAAACACCTTGTGTGCAACAAATATGAGTAAAACGTCATCTTTAACGAGTGATATCTTACTCATATAACATCAGATTTGAGTGATTCAAAAACCTGTGTAAAGACTGAACGAAACTCTATAACTTTCATGTTTTAAGTTTTTCACGAATTGACATTTATGTGGGTAAAAAATATGGCCAAAAGTGCTCACAAAATTAAGAAAATTAATACCCATTTGATATGTAAAAAACAAGTTTCGAAATTTTAAACAAAATTTATACCAAATTAAAGAGGATAAAATTTTAGAAATTATGATGAAATCGTTTTTTTATAAAAGTTTGTCGTTTAAGAGATATATGCGTTTGAATTTTGAGGTGGAAAAAGAAAAAACGGGTTAAATGACAATTATACCCCTAGGCGGATTTTTTATATAATTTAAGGTGGGGCATGTATCACACTATGAGTGGTTTTTTACACTTTTTAGATTTATAACCCTTTGCAATAGATCACCACTCCATCCAATATACAGTATAGTCAGGTATTTGTTTTGACTAGGGATGACAACGGGGCGGGGAATCTCGAGGATTGTATTTACCATCCCCATCACCGTTTTCACTCTCCATCCCCATCCCCATTGGGGAATTGCTTTACGTCCCCATCCCCGTGGAGATTCGGGGATTTTTAATCCTTATGAACTAACATAAAGTTTCCATCAACTCATCGAAAATATAAAGAATTTTAACTCATAAAGTGTTTCCAAAAACGTGCGTACATCGCACATTGTTAGATTCATTACAATTTCAATTCAACTGTAAAGCATCCTCAACATTGTAACATCACACATAATATAAAAACAATGTGTATATATGTATCTATTCGGATAAACGAGTAAGTAATATGTAGTTGGTGCTTATCCTTCTAATTCTAAAGGTACTTGATTTTATAAATATCAAATATGCATATAAATATACATGTCGATAATCATAAACATATATACATATACATATACATATACAAGTTAATCGAGTATGGATATAACATATAAATTCTAATACTTATACACTAGAAAGATCGGAGTCGGGGTCGGGTTCGGGGATTTATGTTATCCCCATCCCCGCCCCATCCCCGATTTCATATTTTGGGGATTCCCCATCCCCATCCCCGGTCAATTCGGGGATTCCCTAGTCAAAATCAGGTGTGAGGATCGGGTCCCCATCGGGTACGGATTTTTTTGCCATCTCTAGTTTTGACTTGTAGGAAATCAAATTATCTTGAATACAAACACTCCATGCATAGGAATGCTAATGTGTTTCAGGAATGGGGAGAAGCTTTTACTATGCACACAGAAGTATTATGCAATTTTACATTTGTGCCCTCCCACCCCTTTTTAGCCTAGGGGTGTTAACGATCCGAGCCGAGTCGAGTTTCAGCATATTCGAGCTAAGCTCGATTAACTAATACTCGGCTCGAGATCGAATAAAATTTTAAAATCTTGCTCGAACTCGAGCTCGTATATTTTATTATTGCTCGAGCTCGAGCTCGATGCTCATATAGTTATTTAAGAATTTGTACTCAAGCCCAAAGGCTCGTTTATAAGCTCGAGCTCGATTACTTTTTCACTTAGCCTAAGCTCGATTATTCTCGTTTGTAAGCACAAACTAGTTTTGAACTTTGAGTTAAAGATCACCGTAATTATGTTCAATAAGTTTTTTTTACTAATATTCAACAACTAGAGAAGCAAGAGCCTTGAAAGTTTGCTAATAGAGTAATCACTTTGGTTCATAGATTTTTGTATTTGTAAAGGTTCCCATGAAGGCTATATTTTTCTCTCATCTGATGTGGGATGGAATAACTACTTTGTCTCTAATGTATATTTCTTTTACAAATAGAAACATACATAATATATATAAAGGCCTTATTTTATTTTGCAAGTAATGAATAGTTGAATAATAAGGAAAAAATATATACCACTGAAAATTTCTATTTATATATGATGCCAAACTATTAATTTATTAGCTTGGTAAATTCAAAATAAATGATGTTGTTTACTAACTTTGTATTGTTATATCATCTAGCTATTAACGAAGGTTTAGGATATTTACCATATATTTATAACGCCTATAGTAAATAAGTACTAGATAGTTATTAGACACTATTATTCTATTATATATTAGAAACAAACAAAAGTGTCTTTGAATGTTTTTCATAGTCTATAACATATAACGACTAATAAGTATGTTGCGGTGAGGGCATTTGCTATAAGTGTAAAATCGGCACGCAAATAAGTAAAAGACGCAATGTAAGGATACAACATAATTACATATACAATCATAGTATTGATAGTGTATCATTATTAGTGGCCCAAATCCATTAACCACATGCTCGAATCAAGCCCACATACCAAAGGTTAGCGAGTCAACTATGACAAGAACTATGTAAACCCGGCCGAGCTAAGCCTGATAACACTTCTCAGGCCGCATAGTATATTATCAAAGTTTTGAGAATTTAGCATTTGAATTCATATTACTTGCATAATATCATTTAAATGACAAAGTTTTTGAATCAATTTACACATTTCAGTGAATCTAAACTAAAAAGGTATTGTGAAGCACACATTTGTATTGAATCAGCAAAAAATATATTTCTACGGGTAAAAACGATGAATCAACGCGACCATATGCATTTATCATTTTATGAATTTTTTGTATTTGATCTTGATTCTATACCTATAGTCCTATAAACCTTAAACTTTTATCATTTCTTTTCTAACCCATAGAACTTTTTTTTTTTTTTTTTTTTTTTTTTTTTTTCTCTCGCAATGTCTACAAATTGAATATGTAAGTTTTGCATCAAAGGTCAAACCAAAATCACAATTTCTTTATATGTATATATACACACACGAGTTCTTAGACTTTGATGCCGATCATAGGTCACATCTATGAGAACCAACTAGATGATGAAATCCTTGTTGAACTTTTAAACTACCTAATTATTCATAAATCTATTTTATTACGAATGCTAATAGACTAAGTATTTAAAAGTAATATTTAATTGATTTTAGTACATTCAACATAAAATTGATACCATAATTTTATCTTACATAAGATATATGTATTATTAAAACTTATAAACTAATGATACATAATTCTATAGATGTTTAAAGTGTGGTAATAGTTTGTTAATATTATTCACACATGTACTCATTGTAGTATTTGTATTCTTTATTATTACAAATAAAAGAGTGATTTTTTTTTCTAATCCCACATCGGACGGAGGAAGCAAAAGAGAGGAAACAAGGGAGTTATAAAAGCAAAAGACAAGCATGTGTGAAGCATAAACTTTAAGTGTAGTAGTTATTTAATTTTATGGGTGAAGTTTATCACATATTTTTAATTATAATATGTATGGTTTGGATTCAAATTGACATTATTAGTTAAAATATATATAAAAAATTATTTTAAAAAGTAAATGTTTGGCTCGTTTAGCTCGTTTAACTCGCTCGACTCGAATAGCTCGTTCGACTCGAGAAACTAAACGAGTTTTCGAACGAGCCGAGCCGAATATTAGTTTTTGAAAGCTTGGCTCGTGAAACTAATCGAGAACTATTTTGTGTTCGAGCTCGACTCGAGTTCGATTATTTGCAAGCTCGAATCAAGTTAAACGAGCTCGAGCTCGAGTAGCTCGATAAAAGCTCGGTTCGTTAACACCCTAGTTACTCCTATAATAATCCTCATGTTAACTCTTCTTAATGGTTCAATTGTGCAACTCCAGGTAACACCAATTATATTCCTTCTTACTTATTTATTTGATCAAAGAGTGAAAGTTATGACAATAACTGTTGTAGGGGTGTTGATCGGTTCGGTTATTGGTTTGTTCGGTTCGGTTAATTTGGTTAAAAAAAATTAGGTCAACCCGAGAACCGAACCAAACCAAATTCAAATTCGGTTTTCGGTTCGGTTCGGTTGAATTCTAATTCGGTTCGGTACTTGGGTTGACCCGAATAACTCAAATTTCACTATTTTTTAAGAAAAAAATTAATAACTACATAAATATTTAGCAAAAAAATATATTTCAAGTATAAAAAGAATTTTATTATATTATGATAACCTTTTAATAGTATTTATTTATATATAAATATACATAAAAATATATAAATATATAAAAAGTATATATATTTATATGAATTCGGTTTTCGGTTCAAACTGCCAAACCCATAACTAACCCGAGAACCGAATTAGTAGTTCGGTTCGGTTCGGTTTTAGCAAATTCGGTTCGGTTATTAGTTCAGTTCGATTATTTTCGGTTCGGTTCGATTTCGGTTTTTGGTTTATTCAGTCTTTTCGGTTTTTTCGCTCACCCCTAAATTGTTGTGACTAGTATGGGCTGAACAATACAGATCTTAATCCGAATGTGTAACATTATATACTACTTATCATGTGTAACATATATGAACAATGCATTGTAACATATACGAACAATGCCTAGAAACATTTGTTTATCTACACATTAAAACCTTTCAATAACAGTTTGAACCTAAGAGATTAAATTCCAGCGATATCATGCCGTGGTATTGAAGAAGTTCAAATATGCCACCGACTCGCGGTTGTAGTTCTGCTCAGTCTTCATCATTTACTCTACTGTGTTCGAGCTGTGAAAGTAAAAACACGACTTAATTAAGTCGGTAATTTAGTAATTTATTTTGAGATTTGTGTTGAGATGATTGCTTTGGTGATAAGGTGATGAAGGAGACACTAGGGAAGAAGACGGAGGTCAAAGGTGAATGTAAGAGCACAATGTTCCATTACTAGGTTAACTTACTCATTCGAGACCTATAGGTGCCACATCACTATAACAATCCTCCACATCACTATAAGAGCTCCGGGTACGGTGAGCTGATGGCTTCGTGCCATGACACCAGCCCAACCACATGACGCCACAGCCATACCCCATCTCGGCTGTTAGCCTCTCGCGCCACCACCATCAGCTCACGCGGTGAGATTTTTTGATTTTTTTTTTTTTTCTTTTTTCTCTTTCTTTGGAAGTGTTTTATAAGCACTAATCTTTACCAAATTTATATCAGATGGATCAAAAATCAACAAAAAAGATGATCAAGATTTAAACACTAATCTTTACCAACAAATTAATCAGCTTTATGAATTGGGTTTGTAAATTTAGAAGAAAACTCAAAAGGATTTTGAAGATGATAAGAATCAATGATAAAGATGTAAAAAAAATTGTTTTTTTTTTGTTCGGAAAATGAAAGAAAGACATAAACAGAATAAACTTACCTCTGGTATTTGTATGTGTGTTAAGGATAGAAAGTTAGGTAGCTGGGATAGATGACAGACTTATATATTGCTAGTTACTAATTACATGCCCATAATTGCTAAAACCAGATCAATGTACAATTTTTGATTAGTTTAGTCTAGGTAATGTATGATTTGATGGTTTGGTGTTAGTAAATATTATTATGGAAAACAGTATCTATAAATATATGTTATTTATTTTTATTTAGGATCTGTAAATAAATGAATTGAATAGATGAATGATTATTTAAAAAAAAAAAAAAAAAAAAAAAAAAACAAAACGACGGCACCAGGAAACTGATGTTATGCTAGGGAGGGGGGAGTTGGTGTCATAGCCACAACTGGTGCCACGAGCAAAAAGTGATGAGGTGGCACTAGTTTTTTTCACGGCACCAAGTTTGGCACGAGACTGTACCTAGCTCTCTAACGAACCTTCACAATTACTTATGGGTGCCACATCACTAAACAATCATCCACATCACTCACAACAAACCTCAACTTACTTATTTGAGGCTCACCACTTATAACTTTATTTTTTTTATTCAAATTTCCAGATAAACTAAATTCATTTCATTAAAAATAAATATACAATACAACATAATAAAAAAACATACAAAACATAAAATAAAGATACGGTAAAAAAAACATACGCAACTTAAGAAATACATCAAATTATAATGAAACTAATTATTTGGATTCTATTGTTGAAATTGTTCCCATTGATGTTGTTACCAAACATGCTCGATAAGACATCGTTGAAGCTTTGCGTGTTTGTGTTTATCATGTAAGTCTTTGGCTTTTCTTTGCACTGCGCAACAGTCAATCCATGTCTGTTGTAAATTTGGTTGCGGAGAAATATACGTATCGCGAATGTCGAATATCGCAAATTGTTGATCTTTCAAAATCATGTTATGCATTATGATGCATGAGTACATGATTCTCCATAACTTGCCAACAGTAAATGCACGCTCCGGTTGGGCAATGATATGCCAACGTCCTTAGAGGACACCAAAAGCTCTTTCGATAACTTTTCGAGCACTTTCTTGTTTCGCTTTGAATACGGCATTTTTGGAGTTACTTGCAACTGTAAATGATTTGACAAAAGATGCCCACTCCGGGTAAATTCGGTCCGCTAGATAATACCCATGGTTAAATTTACGCCCGTATACTTCAAACTGAACCTCAGGGGCGATGTCATTAAGCAGGTCGTCGAATAACGGAGAATTATTTAAAACGGTAAGATCGTTATTCGCACCCGCCACTCCAAAAAAATGCATGCCAAATCCACAAATCGTATGAAGCAACGGCTTCAAGCATTATAGTTGGATACTTTTTATCACCTCTTTGAAATTGGCCGTGCCATTCTTTCGGACAATTTTTCCATTCCCAGTGCATACAATCGATGCTTCCCAACATTCCCGGTAGCTTATGAACAATGTTATGTGCGTTGTATAAGTTGCGATTCTCATCTGGTTTTCTTAAAAACTCCTTCGCATACAAATGGATTATGCACATAGTAAAAAATCTAGGCAATCGTGTGCACAGTGTTCACCTATTTGTAAATACTCATCTAATGAATCAGTTGATATCCTGTAAGCCAATTGGTGTAGGGCACATGTGCATTTCATAATCACACTAAAACTCATTACACCCCTACCATCGGGTCGGACTCGAAAGAAATCAAAATGCTTGGGAAGAGGATCATGAGTTTGAATATATGTTTCAATACCTTGTACTATTTCTAAAAATAGTTTTGCGGCTCATACAGAAGCAACGCCTAAAATTTTATTCCGTATATTTTGGGTTGTCACCAAAATAGTCAGCAAGTAGATGTACTTCAGCAACTTCACGTTCACGGGGGACGTATCTACTGTGTAATTAAGGGCCATCTTGTTGTTGTTGCAAGGATTGCTCGAACTCAAACTCTTAAAGAATCATCTCTAGCTCCGCTATCTCTTCAATATCACTTTCACCGGAAAAAGATGATTCACTCATGTTTATATATGTAAGTGTTTTTAAAATAAAAGTTGTGTAGATTTTGATTGAAATGTGTAGTATTTATAGTGTTTAATATATATATATATATATATATATATATATATATATATATATATATATATATATATATATATATATATAAACGTTGCGTAACGGTTTAAAATCATAAAAAGTAAACGTTTTAAGCTCGCCGTGTAGGTGGAAAGGGATTAAACGGCGAACCATGGCGAGATAGCCCGGTGTCACGGCGAGCCATGGCGTGGCTGACACCGGGTGCTCTAAGAGGAATGATGCGGGAAAGTCAAAGAAGGGAGTCAAGATGGTCCACTGACGCGTTAAATCTAGTTTTAATATTTATATATGGACCGACTCAACATGTAGTTTAACATTTACGGGCAGTGTAACCGATCATGTATTTACAGACTTGGCAAGAGCAGGCCGTTCGCGAGGAGTGATGAATTAATTTGAAATAATGCAAACTACGAATTAAACTAAAGACAATAAACACTTAAACATAGGGTTTTCGATATGTGAGATCGGAATTATTTAAATATTAGAATTAAATGACAAAACAATAAATAGCAAGATATGAAATCGATGTAAAATATCTGGCACGATTTAAAGATTGGAATTAAATGACAAAACAACAAATAGCAAGATATGAAATCGATGTAAAATCAATTGATGAAGAACGAGTTAACCTAATTACTTTCATAATTATATGTATGATCCAATAACAAGTGAAATCTTCCATTGTATTTGTTGGGTTCAGTAAATACCCAAACCCCTTAATCTAGGATTTGAATAGAAAATAACCTAAGTGCTTAGACCGTTAAACACTAATAGGTCACTGAGTGCATAGTCTCTCAGTGAGCCATCTTCAGGATGCTCAGTAAGAGACATAGAAGAAGTCTCTCCACTCAGTAAGGCAGAACTTAAAGGGTGAAGACTGAGTCAAGAAGAAGATGGTGGATTCAGTAAGTGATGACAATAACTTGCTGAATCCCTTAAACTTCTCTCCAACTATAAACACTGAAGACAAACTGAAACTGAAGACTGAAGACTATGAAGACTGAAGAATGGGCGGGACAAAACGGTTATGCTTGAAGCGATAAAGACGGAGTACTTATCTTCAAGAAGTCAACCTTCCCTAAAAGGCTCAACATCAGTACTGACATGAAGAAAGTGACTTGGTCCCTTTACCTAATATAGTCTTTGTAAACACAGACAAAATACATCAGTATTTTGTGTTAAGAATCGATGCTCTAGGTTTATTAGACCTTATCTAGGATAATCAATAAGCACAAATAACAATGAACAACAATATGTATGCACAGCGGAATAATCAAACTATCATTGTTATTATTAATAAGGTTTCTTCGTCATCATCATGTGTTCTACAAAACACATCTACAGCCCCAATCCTAGACGATCAACTCTAAGACGGTTACAATCTAACAGGGATCCATGATCCTTGAGGCTGACCAACTATTCGACTAACACAATAGTCTAGGCGTTCATAAACTCACGCCCTAGAGACACACACACACTTTTTGTCTGATGTTTACATTGTTTGCCACTTTTTAAACCTAATTCCCTGTATCTCTTTATATAATAAAGATACTAGGGTTACAAATGACTACAAGGGACTAAATAATAAATACTTCTTTGCCAAGTAGGTCCCTTGTCTTTCTTTGTCTTCAATAGTCCTTCATCTTTCATGTACTTTGTCTTATCAACTTTAGATATAGTTCCCAACAATCTTCCCCTAGTTGATAATGACAAAACCAAATAAGCACGAACAAGTATATCATGAAAGATAAACAAACTTCCCCTTACTTCATGCAATATCACCAAGGATCTCCAAGTTGCAATCTTCTATGTAAATATTCTTCCCCTTTTTGTCATCTTCAATTAGGGAACATAAGTGAGCAACCTTGATCTTCACAACTACAAATCAATATCATACGTCCAATCCATCCTTCCAATGTCTTAAATTGCCCACCATTAAGTTTTCCGCATCTTTAAATGAATTTGAAACAGTAGAAATCAAAATCAGCAGTAGTAATAACAACTAGCAGTTGTAAAAACCTTCACCTCGAATAATGCATGCAAATGGTTAAACATTTTAACATTAAGCTTCCCCTGAAACCCATACATTAACCATTTGAAGAATGTAGGCTTTATGTAATAATTACTGATGAAGAAAACCAAGTATAACCAATTTGATGCTGAAGTAGAATAACCCAAACCTGTGTCTTATATCTTGCACTAAAGATTACATTGAACATATACCCAATCATGGTGTATAGGGAGACCGCAATCCCTTGACAATAATCACTGAGCACAATAACGTAACTCCTTCAAGTGGTTTGTCAATTCTTTGTCACATGAATGCACAAACAAGTTATCTTAAAAGTGTAAACAGCCACTTTAAGATATAATAAAACACAAACCCAAATAATTCCACTTCATCTTCAAATAGGTGATAAACGCCTTTCTTCGTAACCAACTATGACAATAAGAATGAGCCATGAACCTGTTAAGAACAAAAACCAAAATCCAAACTCCATGTTTGACTTCCCCTCAAGTCCAAAACTCCTCGTGTGTGTGAACCATCTCTCAATTTCATCCGAGAAGTAAATCATGTATTATCCAATATTGAACAAAAATGTTTTATCTATATGGCCATGAGTCATTATAAAACAAATCAGTAGCCTAGAATCATAGTAGCATCCAACAGTAGATCCAATACATGATATCAACCCTTAACCTCAAAAGCATTAACTATCAATGATTGCAAATCATTCATCTCACGTGTGTTGGCAGTAGGAATGTGAAAGTGAACAATATTAACTTGAACCACCCTAGTCAGCAAAGGCCGCATATCCAAGTAAACAACCATAATCCAATGCCTTTCATTCAATAATATACTAAAAGTAGCACAAATGTCCAACCCACGTGATACACTGACCTATGTTGCATCAATCAAACCAAGCTCACGTACCATCCATGCATGTGTCACTAGTATATAATATTGAATAAATCAAACAGTAACTTTGTACATCATGCCCATATCACGTAACAAACACGTAGCAGTAGAGACGTGTAGAGCAACACTGAATATGTACGAGCATGAGTTACTCATGTAACTAGCAGTGGAAACCGAGTAACACTAACAGTGGTCGACAAGTTAACTAGCAGTGGTAATCGTTGAGCTAGCAGTGGAAACGACTGGCAGTAGAAACGACATCATAGCAGTGGGAACAAAATCTACTACCAGTGGTAACGAGATATGTCACAGTGGAAACCGAACATACTAGCAGTGGTAACGGTCTAAAGCTAGCAGTGAAAACGAGAAACACTGTAGCAGTGGTAACAAGCAACCGATATCATAACACTAGTAACAAGAATCAAGCACTTCAAGAAGCGTAGCAGTAGCTTAACACGTAGCAGCAGTATCAATCGACCATGAATAAAGATCAATGACATAAATCATGTCGCATACAATGATAAAATAATAATTCTCTTCAGAAGTTTGTCGTCACAAGAATTCTTGTTATCGAAGCAGCAACATAAAATATGAAACCTTAAAATCAAATCGACACCCTCCAAAGCTGCTTCTCCTTCAGCAGCCATATTCGACATAGTATAACTTTTTATTGACAGCTCATATCGACGATCCCTCTAGTGGAACGTTAGATGGGTATATGGAGAAGTTCCAGCCAAAATTTCAGCCCGATCCAACGGTTAACGAAAAAGTTATACCTGTTTGAAAACTGACCTGCAGAAGCATTACGAAAATTTTCTGGATTCAAATTTTTCTTCTTTTCGCCATAATCTTCAAGAAACCTTGTAGATCCTAGATATCAAGAGCCACCCGCTCTGATACCACATGTTAAGAATCGATGCTCTAGGTTTATTAGACCTTGTCTAGGATAATCAATAAGCACAAATAACAATGAACAACAATATGTATGCACAGCGGAATAATCAAACTATCATTGTTATTATTAATAAGGTTTCTTCGTCATCATCATGTGTTCTACAAAACACATCTACAGCCCCAATCATAGACGATCAACTCTAAGACGGTTACAATCTAACAGGGATCCATGATCCTTGAGGCTGACCAACTATTCAACTAACACAATAGTCTAGGCGTTCATAAACTCACGCCCTAGACACACGCGCACACCTTTTGTCTGATGTTTACATTGTTTGACACTTTTTAAACCTAATTCCCTGTATCTCTTTATATAATAAAGATACTAGGGTTACAAATGACTACAAGGGACTAAATAAT
>BPTQ01000007.1:285187976-285313560 GCA_019973895.1 Chrysanthemum seticuspe
ATTAAGAGGACCACTGGACAATTAGTTCTGTAGTTCAATATCAAAACATTTAATATGTACAGGCTTACAATTGTACTCGGGTTACTATAGGAAATAGTAATTCGGGTTTGAAGATATTGTTAAAAGATTCCTTATTTTGGATACGAAAGATAAAAATACCGGCTGTAGAAAACATTGTTGTAGTCAAAAGATTTCACATCGAGAAATACGATTAAGCAGATAAGTGATATTGATGAACAGATGAAGTTTATTTTGGAGTAGTTCTTTAATGACAACACAATATGTTACAGTAACTAAGGAGGGCTTGATGGGTAGAAAAATAAAGAGGCAGTGTGATCGGTTGGCAAACGCTTGCCAGTTGGCATTGTCTACTATTTTCCCGCTGTCGGGCCCTCTCTTTACGTTCAAATGGTTCCTAATTTTTACAGGAACCTAGCAAATACAGGACCACTCCGCACTATAAGGTGTATGTTACTGAACACTTACGACTTTACTATATCTTACATGTTTTTATCCTTAGACTAACTGATTGTGACTTACACTTATCATTATCGAGACAGTGTCGATGCAGTTATTTTTGCACGTTAGTCTTTGGATTTTTGCTAATATTGATATCATCCCTAAACGTACAGAATCGCTGAATTTACGTTTAATTTATCTTAATTTTTCAATTTTAGATAATTTATTTGCGATAGTGATATAAATTTCACTACTTGCAAATTTTGGATTTTGCATGCAAATTTATTAATGCATTTGCATGTTTTATTTTGCACTCAAGTTTCTTTATTTTCCGGATGTTTATACTTTTACTTTAAAAATGTTAGGATTATTATTTTAATAATCTTTTTCTTTTAATAAAAATGTAGATAAATAAATAAATAATAATTAATTTTTGATAAAATTGATAATTATTAATGAGATTTTATCTTCTTTTACGTTTTATTCCGATCTTTTTATTTGAATACTAAGTCTTTTTAGATTTTATGATATTTTGATTAAAATTTTGATTTTTATATAAAAAGTGTGAAAAATAAATTAATAATGATTAATTATTGATAAATTTTATGTGAATTTATGATCTTTTATATTTTATTTGAACCTTTTTATTTTAAATTTGAAACTTTTTAGATTTTATACTATTTTGATTAAAATTTTGTCTTTTCTATAAAAAATACGAAAAATATATAAATAATTATTAATAAATGATAATAATTAATGATTTTTGATTTTGACTAAATAATTTTTATGATTTACTAATTTCTTTTTAGACTTTGAAAAATGTTTTAAGATTTTATTGATTTTCTTCGATCCTTTTCATATTTTTACTATCGAATACACGTTTTTATTCGATTACCCGTTATTCGAAGAATTTTTCTTCGATAGTGAACTCGAATATCACCAAGAAAAACCAAAAAGAAAAAGACCTTGATTTATTTATGACTATTATATGTACCAATGACTTTTACCTTGAAATGTTTGATTTCTTTATTCGATATATTCTCGAAGACTCAGGTTGTCATTCGAAAATCGAATTGACAACCTCGAGTTCGATGATTATTCGATCCTTTTTCGATATGTCTACTTTGTTTTCCATTTGACTCTACTTATATTCAGGTTATCTATTCATATTTGTTCTTTTAACCTGTATTTACCACACTCGAATACCAAATCTGTTAGTTCGGTTTCCGAACTGAACCTACCTTAACTCCGGAGTGTTCGGACATTATTCGAGGTGTGAATTTCCATTTTCTTTTTATCATACATATGTTTGTTATAACTGTTGATACTTGTTCATACACGTGACTATTAGTGGATATTCGAACAATATTCGAGTATTCGAGAATGTCACGTGACTTAATGGTTTGTCTGAACGTATGAATAAATTACTGTTTAATTCGACTCATATATTTTTAGTTTTAAAATTAGTTTTATAGTATTTTAGATTTTTCTGAATCATAAGTTTATTTTTCTAGCCTTATTTTGCATTTTCTTCTATTTTAGAGTAATTATTAATAGTTAAAATAGTTTTTAATTAATAATAAATAAATAAATAGATGTAAAAATAATTTTCTTTTTCTAATAATTTTATTATTAGGATTGTAAAAATTTCATTTTCATATTTGTAGGCCTTTTATTTCTTTGAACTCACGTTTTATTTTGTACGTTTACGTAATTATTTAAACGTACGTTTTAGGTTTTAAACGTTCATCACTTTAAATATAGTGATAGCGTTTATTTAATAGATTTTAACTTTTTAATTCTATTTAATTTGCATTTAAGTCGCTAAGACATGCAAATCCCTACTATAGTTATAATCGTTTTTAGGTTTCTGATTGCACGTTTTTATTGACGTAGCTGTGACAGAGCTATTACTATTCACATTCAGTGTTAGTCAATCAGATTCCTATTTTTGTACATTCTATATCATTTCAGCATTCACAAGTCATTGTATGTGGAATATCACGCCTCACCAGGACATAAACGATCCAAGGACATTTTTAATCCTTGGTAAACTTGCATTTCTCTCCCGGGCTGTCGCCCTTTTATCATCTGTTACGGTTGACCGTTCGCAAACGGTTGGCTAGTGTGACGGAGAAATAAAAAGATGGGTAGTTCGGGAGGAATCAATGACATTGTATAACACAACAGTAATTTCTTGATGAGGTTTTATTTGAAGTAGACAAGTAGTTATAGTGAATAGACGAATTAGCATAAAGAGCTACACTTTAGAAAACTGATGTTGTTACAAAAGATGTCGGCCATAAAAATAGAAAGCATAGGTTTTATTCCTTAGAAAATTGTTATAGAAGTTTGGGCTTAATGATAAAGGATATCATTGGGCTCATGTTAACATTCGGACATGTATAATTTACAAAACTATAACTTGATGTCTTGATTAACAGGTCACCAGGAGAATTATATATATATATATATTAACGTAAGGATACAAAACGGCACCAAAACATGTCGTTTGGGCTCTCCGTAGTTTTTCTGAGTCCAGCTGGTAGGCCCGTGGTTTTTTTGGCCCTGTTTTCAGCTCTCTTATTTGCTTCGTTTCTATATGTGTCTACTTCGATGATACGTGGTGGCATATTCGGTTTCTTCTGTTTCAATAATCGCCGCTTCATATCTCCTCGGTTTCGTCGCTTTCAGCAATCGGCATCAGTTTTTTGCGGAATTCGTGTTAGGTAATTGTTTTTTCATTCTTAGATGTTTACTGTTCACAACGGCTCTATTTGATGTAAACGATGCGATCGCCTACCCTTCCTGCCTTGCTTCTACAACTGCAGACGGTAGTCAAATGAATCACGTACAAGGTAACTATTACGGATGACAAAAACAGTGATGACACATGTGTTTTATGATTCGATTAGCCAAGTGTTTGTGAAAACACCTCAGTGAATAACTCAAAATTATTAAAGTCTTTTAGTTGTTTCAGTAACCTATTATGGTTAATTGCCTGAATCATTTATTCAGGTATTATGATCTGAGTTTTTGTTTGTTTGTCTATTTTAGGAACATCAGAGGTTGTTTGGACTTGCTCTTGGAACAGGTACTCTATTATGTCACAAGTTCGACTGTTATGAAGTTCTAATTTTAAGTACTTATTTTGAAGTGAAATCAGAAAATATGAATAGATTGCTAATAGTAAGGTGTGTGGAGTTGCCTTTACTAAACCGCTTATTTAAGAAATAAGTAGCTTTGATATGCCATGACAAACTCCCGCTGAAAGACTGTATATTTCTTTTGTTGGTTTGCTTTGTGTCGGTTTGGCTACAAAGTTTATGAAACTGCTTTGGAACGAGGTTTAATAGATGGGGCTGAATTGAGGATTTCAGGCGAAAGATTATGCAGGTAATATTTATTCTTTGGTGTTGATTCCGTATGCTATTGGTCTTTGGGATTTGTCGATTTACAGTTATAGTCTTTGTATTTACACGATTGTTTTTAAGTTTGTACAATAATATTAGTTTCATTTTTAGTTGACAATCTCATTTCAATTCCTACTGCAGTTGGCTGTGACGGAGATTTCTGCCGACGATGTGTTTGATGGTGGGTTTGCAATTTGTCAGCTGGTAGGTTGTTATTTGCTTCATCATTTGTTATTCAGTATGTAGGGAAGAAGTATGTTACTGTTTTTGGAATTTTATATTAGATTCAGCGGTGTTTACAGTGAAATTGAATTGTGTTCTTTTATGTGTTATTGGTCATCGTGGATTTTTGATAAATAATTACCAGTTCTAGATGTTCATATTCATTTTCGGAAAAATTATGATACGAAATATATATTTTTTTTCGTATTTCATAGTTATTTTTAATTAAAGATTACTTGAGATTTCCCGAGGTTTGTTTTTTTAATGGTTTTATGATATGTGGGATTTCATGCAGGATGCAGACATCCTTATGGATTTGGCTGAATTGTTTGCTTTCGTGGCCTGCTACGGTGCTACCGCTTCTTACGATATACGTGGCTTTCTACTTCATACGTGGCGTAGTATTTCGCTTCCTCAGTCTCAAGAATTGAGTTCCTTCAATCGTTGGTGTTTGTTTGTTACTTTTGTATTGGTGCAGATAATAAGAAAGTAATAATAATGGGGTTAATTTTCAGGTAAACATATGTAAGTCGTTTTTTATTTAGCGTTTCAAAGTTCCGATTTTGGTTATGGATTAACAGGATTTTTTTGGTAGGTTCAGAAAATAAAAAAGGATGATAATAAATATAGTTGCTTTGAAGATGGGGTTAAGTGTGCTTGAAGGCGAATTGGGAAGTGGGTTTGTTCGTGTTAGAGTTGTTGCCCGCCGAGTGTTCGATCAAACTCTTGAGAGAATTGGGTTTGTCGTAAGTTGTTTTTTGTTTTTTTTTTTTTTTGTTTTTTTAATCATTAGTGCTGTTGGTCCATTGCTTATGTAAGTATATGTGCTAAGTTGCTATTGTGCTAGGTATCAATGATGGATTAGAAGAGGGTTGTAGCAGGCCACATACAAACAATAGTCGTAAACGTGGTGGATGTTTCATTCTGAAGCTATTGCAACTTCAGGCATCTAAAGAAGGTCCGTAGGTTTGTTTTTGTCTTAAACAGGTTCTAAAATACTTAGATTTGGCAGCTATTCATTTGATGCATTTGGGTTTGCACGTTGGGCAATTAACGGATACATTCGGCCAAGTTGACTATGCTTAACTGAATTTGTTCTCGGAGGTAGTGATTGAAGTATGTGGGTTTAAATAGGAAGACTATATTGTTATTATTATTATTAGTATGAAGTACTTGGAGAGATTGCGTTTTCGGTAAGCTTTCATAACTTTTTATTTTTCGTTGACCTTAATATCAATTATGAGCTACTCTATTATTATTCTTATGTGGGATTTTCATGAAACAATTATTTGCAATTTGCAGCCCTGCGTATTTGCACGAGGCTATTGAACCAAAAGTGGTGCATCGAGATATCAAATATCGGTAATACGCTAATACATGCCGAATTTATCTGTCTCGATATGATAATGGGTGGAATCTGATATTTATTGTTCTTATTCCAATTGTAGTGGGAGGACTATTGAAAGCAACTTAACATGTGAAAATGCATGTGACTTTATTGTTGTAAAAGATCAAGCTCCAAGAGAGGTTTTCCTTTGCAGCAATACATATTCGGTCATCAAAACCTTTAAGCTTTATTTAATTTTTAATCAATTGTCAATGGATAATAAAGCATATTCAGTGATCAAAAGCATTAGCTTTGCATCAACTGTTTATGAATGACAAGCATTTTTAAGAAACAAACAAACCTGTGCAATCCAATCTCCTATGAATACATCACTCCAGTTATCATTTTGCCAAAAGCGGATTTTCTTTTAGAGCCTCTTCATATGCACTCCAGTTGTGTTGAGGTGTGTATCTCAATATTTTAAATAAGCTTTATATTGTGAACTGAAAATCAATCAACTATTCTCGATTATATGGATGGGTCAGAACATATTGAGGTTTCATTGTGTGTGTTTCAGTGGGTGCGTTTAGGATGTGTGTTCAGGGGATGTGGGGTGTGAACTAGGAGGGAGTTCAGTTAAGTCTTCGTCGTATGTGGGCTTTTCAGAGCGTTTTATTGTTAAGTATAGTCATGATTTTTTCCATAAATCTGTCTATTCAGCAAATAAATAGCAGTTCTGTCTATCAATATGTATGGTCTTGGATTATCAATAATGATTTTTCTTTAGAATTTGGATACTTGATTGATCCACTTACTTCTATTATGTCAATATTAATCACTACTGTTGGAATTTTAGTTCTTAGTAGCGCCTGGTACTCGAACATTGGCTCGAGGCATTTTCTCTACCCCTTCTTACCCTGAAAAAACAGGGTCACCTTACGTCCTTGAACCGATAACCATCTTTCGGCTAACCTAGCCTCCTCCGTCCCTCGGGTCCAACAAGGGGTAGTACAGGAATATTCACCTGTTGTCCATCTCTAATCTTCTTTATTCCTTCCCGCGTCAATAACTAGAATGAAAAAAAGGGGGCCTTTTCCACATAAAAGGGGAATCTTTTGTTACAATAGAAGCAGAAGTGATGTGGATTATTCAAGACTTTGTGATGTGGATTATTCAAGACTTTTAATTGAGATCTGAAAAATACTAGATTGCACAAAAAGTAGTTTTTATATATGAAACTTGGGACAAAGACAACGAGCTCGCAAACAGAACGAGTCATTTTTCAGCGTCGGATAGGAACAATCTAAATCCACAGGTATGTATGCGGTTGTTACTCACACTTTTAGTTTTCATATTTTTTTAGCTGCCTACCTGTTACATGTGTCTTTTGACTGTTCTCTTATCTGTTTCGGATTGATTGCGCTGATGAAAATTTTCTGTGGTGTTTTTGCAGGTCGTCTCGGTGTTTCTGATTCTTATTGCCGTAGCGTTTACCGACCTCGGAGAAAGAGAGTAGCTCACAGTATGTGATGACGTTAGTTTCGTTACCGCTGTCTGTGATCCACTCTGCTTTCTCTGAGGTCAATACGTCAACAAGTTTCTTCACAGTTTAACGCGAAACAGGTATAGCGATAAATATCAACTGCCCCGCCGCAACGCGGCGGTTTCGTAGCAATCCTTGTTATAATAATTGGGATTATGTATGCGGACGCCATCAAAGTTTTAAACATTTCTTTTAATCCATCTATTTATTAATAATAATTTTAAAACCACTCAAATATATGTTTGTTTCCGCTTATACCAACCTCGTCTAAATTATTGTAAGAAATTCATAAAATTTCAAGTATAAATCCAAGTTTAACCAAAAGCAAAACATTAGTTAAACAATCATAAATTACTTTCTACTAAATAAAGTTGCACTTAAATAATAGTTAAAACGGATAATTCATATTTCAATAATTATTTGTGTTGATTAAATATATTGAATTTAGCTTTAATCTCGCTTTTTCAAAGATCTCCGGAAAAAATTGGCCAAATTAGATATAAACGAAAACTGACACATAATTGATGGCATATACGTTAGTTTCAATTAATGAGTGGCCAAAAAGTTAAATGTTTAATAGTTGGATGGCCTTTGCTTACATAATCCCTAATTTATATTGTATATGCGGAAATTACGGCTGGAGATCAAAGCCGAGAGACTTTGCACGTTTTAAAGTATTCTCTTAAGGTGTTGAATTTGAAGTTTTAGTCCACGTAAAAACTTGGATGTGTATTTTCGAAGACAAACAAGATAGTCCATGACACAACTTGGCCATCTGAGTTTCTTCTGAAGCTTGGGGAGGAGTTTTATCTGTATTCGAGTCTCGCAAGTGAAAAAGAAAATTCAGATTTTTCTCTTATTGCGAAGCCGTGAGTTCTAGGGGTTTCTCTTCGCGGGTCTCTCCTAGTGGTTCGGGTCTCAGGGCCTACCCGTTAGGATGGTTTAACTCGGAGGTCGGATTTCAAGTGTGGTGTTGTTATAAAAAAAATGATTGTGTAAGTAGAAAAATGAGTATGAAGATTAAATATATATATATATATATATATATATATATATATATATAGCAATGGTCCTTACTTAATCATTCTAGCATTCTTATAGTTAAAGCCAACACGTAGGTACTTTTTTTTGAAGAATTAAACACGAAGGTACTGGATGATATAAAACCATGTTATGAAGCAAACTCGCTATTACCCCCTATGGATGCATCTAATATTTGTGGTTGTAGTTTTCTTCTCATCTTTTTTTTTTTTTTTTTTTTTTTTTTTTTTTTTTTTTTTTTTGAACGGCGGAAATTTTATTAAGCTAGCAAGGAGCTAGAACAAAACAAACAATTACATAATAGAAGTACACAGAGTCGGGTTTTGAAGCCAACCAACCCAACTCAAACGTTTAGAACGACATCTACCATTAACCCATAAAAAAGACGTCATAACAAGATTATCAAAAAATAAACTCTTTCTCGGAGGCATCCTTCCAAACACACATAAGTTCCGATAGCACCATACATGCCACCATAACGATATAAATGACGCTTCCAAGAATTGCTTCTGAATATTGCTTAGCCGAATAGACCCAAACCACTCCAACCATTGAGAATAAGATCGCAAAAATGGAATATTGATATCCCACCACGTGCCTAGCCTGTTGTATACCTGCACAGCGAAGGAGCACTCAAAAAATACATGTGTTGTAGATTCTGAACACTCCTCACAAATCGGACATAGAACCGAGGGAATATCTAAGCCACGAGCATCAAGGTTAACTCGAGTGGGGAGCTTGTCAAGAGTCATTTTCCATACCATAATATTGACCTTATTGGGGACTAACTTACACCATCTTGTTGGGGCACCATTCGAAATTAACATATGCTTGTCAATTGCAATCCTAGCCGAACGAATAGTAAAGTTCCTTGAGCCTTCTAACGTCCAAACCCATCTATCCTCCATTGGAGTTAAATTTGTACCTGAGATCAACGTTTGCATTGCTGTCCATTGCTCGCTTTCTACACCACCTCTTATTTCTTATTTGATCCTACCTCAAGTAGTAATACAACAACTTTGATTTGAACCCATAAGTATAATAGATTTAAGGTGGAACATCGCAATTCACAATATATTAGGAAAAGAAATGTATATGTGTGTTACAACTACTCTATTTGAAGGTATACAACTTACTATCATTTTTTAATTGAGGTACTTAATTTAATTTTTGTCAATTTAAGGTATTAAAGTATGAATATTGCTCAACTTTGAGAAAAGAAACAAAAAAACCTTTACACGGTTTCACGTAATATCATTTTTATATTATACGTTATTATACGGTTTTTACGCTTTTTTACGTTATTTTACGGTTTTGTACGTTTTTTGACGTTACTATACGTTTTCATCATTTTTATACATTTTCATCTGTTTTATACATAATTACACGTTTTTTGACGTTTTCATCCGTTATTATATGTTTTCATCTCTACGCTTTAAACATTTTATACGTTTACATACGTTTTTGAGATTTTTATACGTTTTTTAACGGTTTCATACGTTTTTGTACGTTTTCATGCGTTTTTGACGTTTTCATCCGTTATTGTACGTTTTTATCTGTTTTTATATGTTTTTGTACGTTTTCATACTTCTTTATACGTTTTCATACGTTTTTCTTCATTTTCATACGTTTTCTTACCTCTTCATACATTTTAATCCGTTTTTATACGTTTTCATACATTTTTTTCTGCTTGTATACGTTTTTGTATGCTTCTATACGTTTTCATACGGTTTTATAGTTTTTGTATGTTTTCAAATGTATAAAAGCGCACAAAAGTATAGAAACATAAAAAAGTATGAAAATGTTAAAAAAAAAACATACAAAAGCGTAAAAAAACGTACAAAAGCTTTAAAAAAGGTATAAAAACGTATCAAGCGAAATGGAAGAAAACGGATGAAAACATAAGAATCGTAAAAAAACGTACAAAAACGAAGAAAATCGGACGAAAACAAAAAAGATGGAAGAAAATAAACGAAAACGGAAGAAAACAGACGAAAACATATGAAAAGGGACAAAACGTATGAAACAGAATAAACGGACGAAAACGGAAGAAAGTGTACGGAAACGTATGAAAACGTACAAAAACGAAAGAAAACGTAAAAAAAACGTGTTCTTTGTATAATTTCAATTATCTTTGATATTTTAATACCTTAAATTGTTAAAAATAAAGTTAAGTATTTCAATTAGATATTAAAAGCAAGTTGAGTATTTTTTTATGTATTTTGCCTTAAGTATAATAGATTTAAGATAGGAACATCGCAATTCACAATATATTATATATGTGTGTTACAAGTTACAACTACTCTATTTGATGTATTGCAAGAGTTGGTGTGAATCGAGTTGTTGGCCAAATCATACAAATTTATAACTAATTTGTTGCGGACAACTTAAAATATATTTTAACAATTTTAATGGCAGTCACAAAATCAAAATAATGTAAAAGAGACTTGTCTCCAGTCGTAAATTATATATAATATCATTTGGCGAGGAACTTATGAGTTCGTGCCACCAAGCATAAAATATTCTGTTCCTACCTGGGCCGGGTTTTTTGCTCATTCCTTTGTGGGATCATTTTGGCCCACTATTGGTCCAGTTTTGATGTTAACATATACCGATTAGATAAGACCACCGCCTCACTCACATCACAATTCCAGATTAACATCACCGCTTAAATGTTGAAGACTCGGGTCTGTTTGATTTCAGAAACCAAAATTTTAGGGTTTCAAAGGAACCCTTAATTTTTGTTGCGTCATTAGTTAACATATACCGATCACATTGAATCACCGCCTCACATCACATTTGCAGATAAACATCAGGGTTTGATTTCAGCAACGGACTTTGTAACAAATAGAATCAAATTCTTCTTGTGATGATTCCGATGAATCACAATCACAGCAACAACAAAAAATTGATAATCATAATCATAATACTAATTCTTCTCCCGAAAATGGCCCTGTAAGTTATTTTTTATATATAATTTCTTCTCATTTTTTATATAATTAATTATCATCAATTCGTATGCTCATTATATTTGATTTGTTTTACGAGTTTAGGCTTTGATTAAAATTAGGGCTATTTTGGGAGGTTTTGTGTTATGTATGTTGTAATTGATTGAGAATAGTGATGTTAAGGTTTAGAGTTATGATTTGGTGATAGTTTGTGTGTTTACGTTATGTGATGGTTTTGCGGATTATTATATTGTTATGAATGGAAATAGTTGAGTTAGTCTACGGAAATTAGAGCGAGTTAGTCGACCTGGAGCAATAGTTTCCAGGAATATTTTGTTTTTGAGGAAAAAATCCGTTTCTAAGTAGTGTTTGATCGTTTCGGATTTAGTTTGAGGTTATCGACAATAAAGATTTGTCTAAGGTGCTTTGTTTCTTTTTGTCCGAGTTGCTTTTTTGTATGTGTTGAGGGTTTAAAAATGAAGTTGAATTGATGGAAATGAGGAAGAATGTTTACGTGAACTTTGTTTCACTCACGTATGATTTTGCAGCTAACTATATTTATGAAAACCTGATGCAAACAACTAATACTACTATGTATGTTTCAGCACTTTTGATGGCAGTTGCTGAATGAAAGAAAGGAGCTCGAATATTTACACAACTAGAAGTTAACGTCTTAATGATGCCTCAGTCATGTGCGTTTCTCATCATGACCTTCCTGACCAAAGTGAGATTGCAGGTGAACTCCTATTACTGAACAATGCGCTCCTCAAGTGTCAACATGATTCATTGTATGCGTGTTTTGTGTGCCTGATTTCGTTCATGTTTTGTAACATGAATTTTTTTATATAACTCATTTGGTGAGGAACCTATGGAAATGTGCCTAACTTATGGAAACGTGCCAATAAAATTAACTCTGAGCTTAAGAAGTTAGCCCACGTCCACCCCAGGAAGTCCTACCCGAAAACAATTGGTACGTGGATTTTTGAGAAGATAAGAACGAATATCCACCTCCATTATCAAACTTTCCAACACTTTCTGGATCTCTCTTTTCTTCTTTGATGCGTTTGTCAATATCTTCTGATAGATTCTTGACTATCTTTGTTACGTTTTTTTATGCGCCCAAATGTTGATGCTATCTTCTCAATAGTCGACGAATGGAGCGTTAATGGTAGTTACATGCTTTAAGAGCTGCTGTTTGTATGTTCTTAAATGTCGTCTATGATTGTTCTGAGTTTTTTTTAATGTCTTTCATTGTTGCTAGGTTCTTGATGTTATGCTTATTTTGTTTGCCAATGACTCAGAAATCCCAGCCACTGCCTCTCTCCCTGTAACTTTGTTTTCATCCACAAACCCCGATACAAGACCAGAAAAAAAAAACACAGATTCTATGCTAAAAATTATGTTCCACGATGCAGAGTAGGAACAGTGAAATCTTTAATTTCAGGTATGTGGTGTCATATTTTAATTATAGATAATCCCTTTTTTGTTATTTTGATTAGATGAAGCTGGTGTTGCATGAACATGTTATTCATGTTTTGATGATTCTGTCATATTTTTAGGTTGGTTGATACTGTTGAAGGATGTTAGTGGCTAATCGAAAATAAGAGAGTATTTTGACTTCATAAGCCAGTAGCTCCTTGACTTCAGCGCGTGAAACAACAGAGGATGAGTCGACAACCATGCCATCAGCTGAACACCAAGGTCAGCTATACTACAATAGATATAGTTGATGAAACAGATAAGAACGCCGCTTCGCACATCATAAGCCAGTAGCTTCTTGACTTTAGCGCTTGAAACAACAGAGGATGAATCGACAACCATGCCATCAGCTCAACACCAAGGTCAGCTATAATACAAGGATTTAGGGTCTTAATCTTGAATCTTGATTATATGTATGAGCACTTTTTGATTTTCATTCGTTGCATGATGTATGATATTATATCAAGGTTAGTGGTTGTAATTGATTTTTATTTTAGCTGTTGAGGGGGTTTCTGACTGCTCTTATGCAGATGCGTGGTCCCTCCAAAAATTGTTGGCCTTCTAGCTCGGCACCTTTCAAAACGCATTTTGGATCTTCAAAGGAGTGGTGATTTAACTGTTTCTGCTGAAACTCATCATGATGTAGCTGATGGGAATTATTATTTGACTGTCCGGACAATATGTAAGTGCCTAACTTCTAGCTCTGTCTGTTCCATATATGTTGATCTCAGTTTATCGGGTTCCATTCAGTTTCGTTTTTGGGTATTCATTGTTGTTGTTTTGTTACAGGTATCAACAAATTTTCTATTGGAGGTTCATGTACAAACCAATGTTTGGACAAATCAACTGACCCAAAGTATATCGGAACGGCTACATAGCCTCCATCTTCCGATTTTCGTCGTGCCAACACTCACACTGCAGAATCCTCACTTGGTGTAGACAATGGTGAGTGTTTTAGGCTTTTGCAAAATGTTTCTATATACTTTTTAATTTATTATGAATGTCTTTTCTTACAGCTTCTCCATGTGGTTAATTGCCAACGAATACACGTCTCGGCTGACCCAAGTTCTATTCTTGGAGAAAAACGAGCATGCTCTACATGTTCAGGGTCCGTGCAATATAATGACGTTGCTCTACAAAGTCTTCGGGCTCGCGTAGCGGTAGATAGTTTGGAAGATTCTTCAAAGGGCGATGTTGTTTTACCTGAGACGAGATCGACTTTTGTTTATTCTCAAAGTAAGTCTTACCTTTCTTTCACTATGTTTGCTTATTAGCTTTTTAGTTTCTGTTCTCACACCTTCTTTTTTGGCGACACCAGATGTAGACACCTCAGCCGGCAAGGGTTCTATGCGTGGGATAAAGGGCGGCACAACAACGACTACCACAACGAAAGCCTTTTTTCTTTCTTTTTCAGCCGACTTGGAAGGTGGTAGTGAACAAAATGTGTAGATGCCCGTTGCGTCACTTGGCAGCCAAACCAGTCCACAAACAACCGTTCTCAGCTATAGAAGGATCCACTTTTCTTGTAAACAAAGGTATGCAGTACAAATTTTCAAAATGTTCTTGATTTATTATAATTGTGTGTCCAAAATTGCTGCCATTGTTCTTCCATACATTACTTTTTCACAAGAGTATCAGAAACTTCAGAATGTTTATGGTCCCAGATGTGCTTCATAATACACTGATTATAGCTATTGATCCGGAGTTTATGAATGAATATGTCAGTGGTGGTGCTTATCTTGTCAGTGCATCGATTCGTAATGGCAATCTTATAGTATCTAATGCGGATGATTGTATCGAAAACATGGTAAGAAACATTCATTTATGAATTATGAAAACTTATAAAAAAATATTGCGTTATCATGAATTAGTAATGCGTAAAATTGTTTAGCAGTGAGAAAAGTGAGCCGTTGGTTTTGAAGTATTACCTTTTATTAGGCTGCAGTATCTATATTCTATGGACACAAACATATAGCAAAATTTTATAAAATCAAGCTGTTCTACCCTTTTCTATCGGTCCACCAGGTAAAAATAAAAATTTAGTACCCAACATCGACCAGTAATATGAGGCTGCAGTAATATGAACCCAACATCGACCAGTTTTATAATTGGTGTAACTAGGGATGAGCATTTGGAACCGAATCCCGGAACCGAACCGGTACCGATTCTTGAAATACGGTACGGTACCGGGACTACGAAATAAGGTGAAAAAAAAATCGGGACCACTAATTCGGTACAGGACCGGTACCAAATCGGGAAATTCCCGTAAAAAGCGGGAAAACCCCGATTTCCCGGTACCGATACCGGTAGCGATATCCGAATCCCGTTCGGTACGGTACCGTTACCACTAATTTATGCTCGGGAAGAAATCGGTACCACTATTCGGTACGGGACCGGTACCGTGCTCATCCCTAGGTGTAACCATAGCTAATTACTTTTGTTTTATAATTGGGTCCTTTTTTTATTACCTATATCCGAATCCCGTTCGGTACGGTACCGGTACCACTAATTTATGCTCGGGAAAAAATCGGTACCACTATTCGGTACGGGATCGGTACGGGACCGGTACCGTGCTTATCCCTAGGTGTAACCATAACTAATTACTTTTGTTTTATAATTGGGTCCTTTTTTTTTTTTACCAGAAATGAGCTTATTTTATCCGAATTCCTTTTGTTTGATTATCTATTTGTATTGCAATCTATGCATGTCTGACTCCTTGCTATGTGTCTACATCAGGAATACGGTATTAAAGGATTTCCAACCATTAAGGTCTTTGTGCCTGGAAAACCACCTGTTGACAATCAAGGAGCTAGGGACACAAAACCAATAGCCGAATTTGCAATTAAACAGGTAAGCATATTAAAAGTTAAAAGTTTCACATTTAGTTTTAAAGGTAATATCTTCTTTGTCTCCATATGATGAAATTGGTGTCATGGAGTCAAAGAAACTGTAGAGGTGCTCCCTAAGATCTATATGCATGATTTAATCTTTGAAATATTTGAAATGTATACGTAGGTAAAAGCACTCCTCAAGGACAGGTTAAGTGGAAAGTCAAGAGTAAAACCAGAAGAATCAACTAATCTGCTAAAAGGAAGTTGGTCAAACAAGCTGCAAGTGGCTCAAAGTGTCTATTAATGCTTACAACCTTCTAAAAATGTAGATTGTTATTGTAATCATACTTTCTTTAGGGTAACGTATATAACGTGTTGCTTGTATCTTAGAAAATGGACAAAAGAGTGTTTGCTCTGTGATTTACTTAAATAAATGGTACCATAGAGGATTACCTTTAACTGTTGTGTTTTGTTTCTATACAACGTCCGTATATGTTGTTTGAAATGTCGGTTTATATTTGAGATATGGAAAATAGTCCACTATCAATGACACAGATTAGAAGAGAACACAACGAAACATAGAGCAAAACGGAACCAACCAAATAGATGACAAGCACCCCCGCCGCAACGCGGCGGGTTCCATGCTTGTTCATATCATTTTATAGCTAGTTTCATTAACTACTTGCCACCGTTGCTTCTCAAATTCCACAAAAGGTGTAAATTTGTGAGAACATTTTGACTAGAGGTATTTTTTAGCACCAGCCATTGTACACCCCACAAAGAATAGCTCCGGCAACTCCTTTGGCCTAGTGAGACACCAACTAGAGTAAACACGAGCCAAGACTCAAATACATTCACGTATTCTCTTTAGTTTGCATTTAAACGTATCAAAGTAGGTTGCTTTGTTACATTTACATTGTGATCATTAATACTCGTTATTCTCCATGAATAACTATATAACGAATAACAATCACACAAGCAATTAATAGTTATGAAGTGAATGAGATGATCACTAACGTTTAACAAAAAACTATTTACTCAAGTGATTCAAATAAATTATTCAGAAATATGCAAAATACAGAATGAATAACTAATTGTGATCATTAAAAAAAAATTAATAAAACCTTTCAATGCCTGAGATGACCAAATTTTTTGATCGTTTTGTTCCACTTCCTCTTGAGTTTTAATTTAAACAAACGTTAAATTGAATCTTCAGTATCGGGAGGGACCGGCTATTGATATTCCTAATACGTTACGCTTTTGGGCAATATTGTAATGGGCTTGTTGCGCTAGTTGGGGGAGGCCTAGCACCCGCTAGTCCCCCATCCCCTCCGCCCCTGGGTAGTTGTGAGAGGATTTGTTTAGTTTTCAGTTTTGCTGATGATGGTGGGGATTTCTAATAAGAAAAAAAAAAGGTTTTGCTGATTTTTGTTTTCATCTTATCTAGGTTATTCTTTGGAGGCGAGAGAGAATCTTTAATACAATTAAAGAAATGTTTAATTCTCAAAAGGGGACAAAAAGTTGGGTAATGGTCATCATATGGTACAAAAAATACAACTTTTCTCAAAATGGTCATGTGCGAATGTGCGATTCCATTAAAAAGTTGACACGTGTCCAGACAAGAAGTACGCTTTCAATCATTTGCAAGTACAATCACTATCAAAGCCTTTTTGACTTTTATAAACAAATGTGCGAACGGTGGATGTGTGAATGTGCGAATAAAATCAACTTTATTGGGAAAAAACAACTTTTAGGAAATAAAATCTACTTTTTAAGGAATAAAATCTACTTTACTAAATATTTTCAGTCATATAATTTTTTAATCAAAACACACCCAAAGCACCCAAACCTAACATTTTACCTGATCATACTTCCAAAAAATTACATATGTTGCATAAAAGTGCACATATGCTGCATAAAAGAGACCTTTGGTTCTTAAATTTTAAGGGGCCTATTAAATTTTAAGGAGAAACCTTTGGTTCTTGAACAACAATTGGCAGAAGAGCGTGCTGCTCGAGTCAAGGCTGAAGTGGATGCGGTAGCTGCATAAAAGAAGTCAGATGTAGAGAAACGTCATTTGAAAGTTCAGCTGCAAGAGATCGAAGCAAGGACGCCAAGGAGGGCTGAAGGTTTTTGGAGGAAATTTCGGAATGACAATTGTTTTATCATGTGATTTAAAAGTTTTGAACATATCTTTTTTTCTTATGTGTGACCAATGAGTTGTTTTTATCAGTCTGTTGGAAGAACCTATATGAGCTACCTTGGTTAAAAATGAGCTTGTTTTGAGTGTTTGCAACTTTTCAACTTTTGAACATATCAACCTCTCTAATTTTTTGGAAGTATGATCGGTTAAAATGTTAGATTTGGTTGTTTTGGGGGTGTTTTGATTAAAAAATTATATGACTGAAAAGTATTTAGTAAAGTAGATTTAATTCCTTAAAAACTAGATTTTATTCCCTAAAAGTTGTTCCTTCCCAATAAAGTTGATTTTATTCGCACATTCGCACATCCACCGTTTGCACATTTGTTTATAAAAGTCAAAAAAGGCTTTGATAGTGATTGTACTTGCAAATGATTGAAAGTGTACTTCTTGTCTTGACACATGTCAACATTTTAATGGAATTGCACATTCGCACATGATCATTTTAGGAAAAATTGTATTTTTTGTATCATATGATGACCACTATCCAACTTTTGGTCCCCTTTTGAGAATTAGCTCTTAAGGAAAATATCAATGTTTGAGCCACCACTATCTACATTAACCCTTGTTGATAAATTATATGTTGTTCATAACATTACTAGTTTGGTTCTCGCTAAATTATATGTAGAAAAGTTAAATTACTCGTCTCGGTGTTAATTTTTCAAGATTCATTGTAACAAATTTGGTGTTCTAAAGCACATCAAAGGAGATTCTGGTACTTCTTCCACTACTCCTTCACCAACGGATGTATGGCTAACTACTGACTCCATCGTTAAGTCGTGGATATTTTTTACTCTTTCGGAAGCTCTTCAAGGTAGGCTCATCAAAGCAAACCCTACCACTGCTAAATATGCATAGAATCATGTTGAGAAGATTTTGCTTGACAACAAACGTACCCGAACTATTGCTTTAAACGGTGAGTTACGTGTTATACAACTTGGTGATCTTAGTGTTGATGCTTATTTTCGTAAATTGAATCCATTGTTACTCTCTTAAAGGATCTCGGGTCGCCTATGAGTGATGATGACATTGTTACATACACCATTAACAGGCTTAGTGACAAGTTTGCCTATGTTGCTAGGATTGTAGCTCACCGGGACCCTTTTCCCAATCTTGAAACTATTCGTTCCATGGTCACAATCGAGGATATGCGTTTAACTTATAAGTCTCAAAATCCGATCTCTAACACATTGTCCTCGGCACCTATGGTTCTACTAGCCGACACCTCAACATCTCGAGGTCAAGATATGTGTTCTTCCCATGATACATGTTCAAATTCTCATCCCTTTGAGCCTGAAGTTTGTCGGAATCTTAATAGATGTTTTCGTAAGTGGGGGAATACATGTAAGTTTATTCATGATGCTAATAGTCGTGCAAACCCAAATAATACTCATACTGCCAGTTCATCCTCCAGCTCACAAACATGTCATACGATTAATACAATTGAGCTTGGGAATTCTAGTGTTGGTCTTGATAACCACCAACAACTGTTGGCATTATTTCAATCTCAAAATAAACTACTATCCCAATATGGCTTGTCATAACAAATGTGCTAGGCCCGGTCCTATCTCCAATTAAACCAACCTTCTCTGTTAGGCTCCAGGCCGACCCCGCCTTGTTTTGTATTGGTGTCTACACAATAGCAGACAACAAATTTGTCTCCACACCAGTGGGCTTTATTTTCTAAGTCCTTCTATGGGTCGGCTTCCGCTCCATAATCGTCTCTACATGGTCAGGAAATGCTTCTCATAAGGCTTTCAAAACCTTGACACTTCAAGATCCTGACAACGCTAATTGGAACATGACGGCTATGCATCCTCTCACCTTAACTCCTCTGCTATTAGTCTTAGTACTATTTTTAATTCTTTCATTTATCCATCTGTCCTTGTTGGTGATGGGAAATCTATTTCTATCACTAACACGGGTCATAGCACTTTGTCTACTCCTCACAGAACCCTTCACTTAAATAATATACTTATTACACCTAATATTGTAAAATTTTAATATCTACTTGTCAATTTGTTTGCGATAATAAATGTATAATTGAGTTTAATAATTCGGTTTTTCTTTAAGGGAATTTTAGACCCGTCAAATCCTACTCAGATTTGATATCACGAGTGATCTGTATCCTGTCACAAACCCGAATCTCTTTAAGCCTTTCTTGTCATCAAACACACGTGGTGCCAATGACTTGGACATCCAGGAAGTGATGTGTCGCGTTCTTTAAGTGACTAAGTCTCCCGTGCTTTGTCATGCTTTTAGCTTGGGAAGAATGTGAGGCTTCCTTTTTTGCTTTCTAAAAACTATTGTTAAGTCTCCTTTTGACATTATTCACTCAGATTTATGGACCTCTCCACTTTCGAGTATTACGAGTATTAAATATTATGTCTTGTTTTTAGATCATTTTTAGCATTATTTATGGTGGTATCCTTTACGTAATAATTCTGATGCTTTGTCTTGTTCATTTTCGTGCTTGTGTTAAAAACCAATTTAGTTGTTACATTAAGTCTTTGCAATGTGATCATGGTGGTGAATTTTACAACAAAGCCTTACACCAATTATTTGCATATAATGGTATTACCATTCGCTTCTCTTGTCTGAAAACATCTCAACAAAATGTCTAGTCTGAACGAATGATACGTACCGTTAACAACCTTATCTGAACCATTTTATTTCAAGCACACTTACCACCAAATTTTTAGGTTGAAGCCCTTCAATTAGACACTTATCTTTTGAATATTTTTCCTTCCACCGCCATCGATAATGACATACCTCACACTCGCCTATATAAGACCACAACCAATTATTTGAACCTTCATGTTTTGGGTTGTCTTTGCTACCTTCATATATATACCAACAATAAGCTTGAGCCGCGTGCCACACCATCAATTTTCTTGGGTATTTAACCAATCATCGCAGGTATAGGTGTCTTGACTTAAACACAAACAATTTGTCACATGACTTTCGATGAGATGGTATTTCCATACGGGTCTATGACTCCTCACTCGCCATCATCTTATACGTTCCTTGATACTTCCCCTAACTTTACCCAACAACATTTGCTTACTGAATATCCTACACTACCTATTCTCTTTGCCACTAACCCAACTACACCCCAACAAGACCTAGCCCAACTAGCATACCCCAGGCCCAACACCAAATACTCCTGTCCCGTCAACCACCAACATATTATTTACGCCTACCTCTCCTTATTCTTCAACTAGTAGCGCGCACACACACCACCCTCTATTATAACTTCGCCTGCTAATCAGCCCAACCTGTCTTCGGACCAGTCAACAACCCATCCTACTTCATAACTACAACTCATACGAATCTTAATCCCGTGTTAACTCACCCTATGGTCACTCGTTATCATGTTGGTACTAATCAACCCAATTAAGATTTTACTCTTAAAGGTTTCACCATTTCTCCATTTTCCAAATCTTACACCCAATTGTTTAATCATCCTAATTGGCATAGTGTAATGCTTGAATAATATAATTCTTTGATTAAAAATAATACTTAGGTTCTTGTGCCTTGTCCACTAAATGAGAATGTTGTTCATTTTATGTGGCTTTATAGGCATATACATAATACAGATGGTAGTTTAAGTCGCTGCAAGGCTCGCCATGTGGCCAATGGTAGTGCCTAGTTCCCTGGTATAGACGTTGATGAGACCTTTAGTGCGGTGGTGAAATTGACCACTATCCGTACTGTTCTTAGTCTTACGTTTTCTAGACAATGGCATATTCATCAGCTTGATTGCAAGAATGAATTTTTACATGGTTCTTTATATGAGACTATTATATGCATCATCCTTCTAGCTTTTGGGATCCACAACATCCCTATTATGTTTGTATTTTGCAGAGATCATTGTATGGCCTTGAACAAGCCCCTCGGGCTTGGTTTTGGAGATTTGCTGCTTATGTTGTTTGGATTAGTTTTCATCACAATCGATGTGAGTCCTCATTGTTTATTTATTGACAGGGGACCAACACAGCTTATTTACTTTTATATGTTGATGATATTATGTTGACTGCATCTTTACTAGTTTTCTTGCAGCGGGTTATTCCTTCTCTTCATGCTGAGTTTTCCATGACTGATCTAGGCTCTCTTAATTATTTTTTAGGCATTTATGTGACTCAAAATACTCTTGAGATGTTTCTTTCTAAGAAGAGTATGTTATTGAGGTGCTTGAGCATACTTATATGCTCACTTGTAACCCATGTCGAACTCCTGTTGACACGGAAACCAAGCTTGCAGTTGATGGTGATCCTGTTTTTGATCCTACATTTTATCACAGTCTTGCAGGTGCTTTACAGGATCTCACATATACTCAACCAGATATTTCATTTGTTGTTCAACGGGTTTCTCTTTTAATGCATGATCATTGGGAGCCACATTTTTCTGCTCTCAAGTGGATTTTACGTTACATTTGGGGTACCTTAGATTATGGCTTATATCTTTACTCATCATCAACCTCATGTCTGGTTGCTTATTCAGATGCTGATTGGGCTGGCTGCCCTACTACATGCAGTTCTACGTCTGTTTATTGTGTTTTTCTGGGAAACAATCATTTATACTAGTCTTTTAAGCGTCAATTTGCGCTTTCTCGATCCAATGCTAAAGCTGACTAACGGGGTGTTGTTGATGTTGTTGCTGAAACCTGTTGGTTGTGTAATATTTTATGTAAACTTCATACACCGCTTTCGTCTGCTACGATTGTCTATTGTGACAATGTGAGTGCTGCCTATTTATCTTTTAATCCCGCGCAACACCAACAGATGAAACATATTGAGATCGACATTCATTTCGTCCGAGATTTGGTGTTTATGGGTCATGTTCGAGTTTTGCATGTTCCGTCATGATATCAATATGTTGACATCTTCACCAAAGGATTATCGACTGCTTTGTTTTATGAGTTTTGCTCTAGCTTGAGTGTTTGTTCTTCTCCAGCTCAAACCGAGAGGAGCTGTTAGCGTACATTTATTAGTGTAAGCTCCCGGAAAATTTCATTGTACTTAAGACCTTAATCAGAAATTAAGCACGATCTATATCATCATGAAAGTTTCTAAACAGCACATTTGCATATCATTTGGCATATGCATGATCAACGCAGTTTGAGCGTTTATAAATATACCATTGTGATCAGAACGAAATTCCCCACGATTCCGATAATCTTAAAATAGGTAATGAATATGTAAAAATTTATAAAAATACGAAATAAATTTTAATAAAAATATATTAAAATCATATTGGGCTTCGGAACATATTGGGCTTCATATCACCTCACGACCCAACCCAACTACCATTGGGCCTCGTATACCACCGAACCAAGCCCACACCATTTTCCCTTTGGACCTCATTACCCAACTCGTGCCCAACACATTGATTGTTCCCTTGGGCTTTGCTTTTGTACACGATCCCACAACCAAGCCCGAACCACCCTTAATATTTTTGGGCCTAGCTGCTAGCCAAACACACCCAATATAACAAGATTTGAAAACTTGTGATACTACTCTTCTTGTGTTGTGTAACCGGTAGAGAAAAGAGAAAGGAAATCATTCAAACACAACTAGGAACCAAAAGACACAAACAAATAAACAGTGCCATTCTTTTTGTCACATGTGGCGTGTAGTATGGAGAAGGAGAGGCAAAAATACGGCGAAAGCCACCCTAAACTAATATAAAAACACCCTAAGCACTACTTAAATCCTATTTGACAAATGTTGACTTGTTTATCCAATGGATTTAGTGTCCCCTTGAGTCGACTACACAAGAATTCGTGCCCCATATTTCGCTGCCATCATGCACGCCCTCAAAAACCATTCCACATATGTTGTATTAGGTATAGGATCATATAGAAGTAGTATAAACTAATATAGAAGCCATGCTACCTTTTTTCCTTATAAACCTTCTCACAAGACTTAGACTAAACCTCGCAAACACACTCTCAAAGACTTACTCTCACATTACACATAAATCGTCCACCATTGGGTATCAAAGAGGAGGAAAAAGGAATCGAATAGAAGCAAGGATTAAGGAACTTGGGTAAACATTAGGTTGAATATCATTATAAGGAGAACAAGGGGGTCTCGACATCATCCTCAACTTGTTGTTTCATCCCCACTCTTGAAGAGTGTAGTAAGTTTTCACCAAGCTCATTTCTTTTCCAACTCATTAAACTCACACGTATATATATGATCATATCACACATTAAAAACGTTACACGTACCTTTTCACACTAGATCATATTATGTAATTTGGAATAGACAACTTTAGACACATAGCCACTCGATAGTTACATGCTAAAACTTGTTAAACATGTCGAAAACACATCACAAAACTTTAAGAACCTCTCGTATACTTTGTAAAACCAAAGCAACACCATTTGGGCCTAAAGCCCAACCGACGAGCCCAATAAGCCCAAACCGTGTCTAAATATGCTCTTACCCGGCCCAATAGAACTAGAATAAGCAAATAAGCACTAAGAACGAGTTAGAAATAAGTTTGTAATCGTTTTACAAAGTTTTCATTTTATAAAAATGTATTTCGGACTTAAATCACAAATATTGTTGTCTTTGGGTTAAAACCGTAACTTTTTAAACGTTAAAGGGTCATATATAACGAATAATAAACATGGATTCTAAGGGCTAATATGGCCATTTTCGAAAGTAAAGGGGTATGATTTCCCGTACATGTGCACGTATAAAATCACGAGGACCAAACTTGTCATTTGCTAAAACTAGTCATAAATCAAGTTTGGGGTGAAAAGTGTAAACTTGGAAAACCTAAGGTCTAAACGTGTTAAAACAAGCCTTGGAGGGCTGTTTTTGTAAAAGTAGTTTTCCCAAGGGGTAAAACTATCAAAAACAGAAAGTTTTGATATAATATATATTCGGGTAGAAAGTGCCATTTTCTCAAACTAGAAGGACTAAACTCGTACTTTTCGTAACTTGAGGGTAAAAAGTGTAAATTCGGGAAAAGTTTAGAAAAACTTATAAAGTAACTTCGTAAAAAAAAGTATTTTGATCATATGAGTATTTTATTATCGGATATCGTTAAATATATTACATATATATATATATATATATATATATATATATATATATATATATATATATATATATATATATATATATATATATATATATATATATATAGGTTTGGGTTATTATGAAAAGTTTCTTAGAATGAAAAGAATGAGAAGGCATGTGGAGGTGACATGTGTCACATTTGCCACATCATCATGCCACATCACCATACCCCACCCCCCCCCCCCCCGAAAATTTTTTTTTCCCGCCAAAAAATTCCCGCCAAAATTTTTTACTGCATCACAGTTATAAAGATACTGCATCACAGTTATAAAGTTACTGCATCACAATCATGATTTTAGTGCATTAATGTTATAACATTGATTTTAGTGCATCATAGTTGATGCACTTAACTATTAATTATGATGCAGTAACTTATAATAAATGTGCACCAAGACTTATTAGTGCATTAAGGTTATAAGTTACTGCGTCACAATTATAATTTTAGTGCATTAAGGTTATAAATCACTGCATCACAGTTATAAAGTTATTGCATTACAATCATGATTTTAGTGAATTTAAGGTTATAACCTTGATTTTAGTGCATCATAGTTGATGCACTGAACTATTAACTTATAATAAAGATGCACCAAAACTTATTAGTGCATTAAGGTTATAAGTTACTGCATCACGGTTATAAATTTACTGCATCATAATCATGATTTTAGTGCATTAAGGTTATAAATTACTGCATCACAATTATAATTGTGATGCAGTATTTTTATAACTGTGATGCAGTAATAAATTTTGGCGGGAAATTTTTGGCGGGATTTTTTTTTTTTTTGCCCAAAAAAAAATTTTTTTTGGCGGGAAAAAATTTTTTTTTCCGGGGGGGGGGGGGGGGTGGGTGAGTGGGTGGGGTGGGGGTTGGGTGACACATGTCACATGACATGGCATGGTGATGTGGCAAAGGTGACACATGTCACCTCCACATGCCTTCTCATTCTTTTCATTATAAGAAACTTTTCATTTTAACCCTACCATATATATATATATATATATATATATATATATAGAGTTAGGATCAAATAAGAAGATAAATTAAAATAAGAATGATAAGAAGAAACCACAACCACTCATTTCAGATGCATCTACAAAAATAGATGCATCTCCCCTTAAAATTCTCCCTCTTATTTAAAATGTGTGGCTATAAATCCTTCTTATTCTTCTCATTTTTGTTTTACTTCTTACTGGATCCCTTCCCTATATATATATATATATATATATATATATATATATATATATATATATATATATATATATATATAATCCGGATCGATTGAGAAGGTTTTTATTTTGAGAAGATTGAGAAGGTTTTCAAAAACGATAGATTTTTAACTTTGATTCGTGTTTTTCAAGCGTAAAACTCATTTTAATGTGATTAAACTTCAAAATGTGTAAAAAAAAATTGAATCAATGTTAAAAATCTCTCGATTTTGCAATATATGTAGAATACTGAATCATCTGTACAAATTTAATGAATCATCATCATAACTCGATTTTAACAATGATTTGTGAATCAAATTTGTGATTTATAGATTCAATTCACCATAAAATGATGTTTACTTGTGAATCGAATTAAAAAACATGAATCAATTTGCTCGAACGAAGATTTCTCAATCTTCTCAAAATAAAAACCTTCTCAATGGAACCGGAGCCTCTATATATATATATATATATATATGAATATATATATATATATATATATATATATATATATATATATATATTTATAAGAATATAATTATATATATATAATCTGATAAAACGTACGTGGGATCTAAACAAGCTAAAATACTCAACAACACTATCATTTTACGAGATCACAACGGGGGAAAACATTTCACTTATGCGTAAGTGATGATCATTAACTAAGGCAATGTAGCAAGTAAAAATTAACTTAAAACGTTAAGCACGCACGCACACTATTGAATTGGACAATTCGAGGATCTATTGAATAAGAATATTCAATGCTCTATTATTTTGGTCACGAACCAAAATGTTTATCATAACTGAGACTCGCCATCTCATCATTTTTAGGTTTCGGTTTTGAACCCCCGCTACATTGTGCTTGATCTGTTTGTGCTTTTTCATATCATCAAGGTGAGTTCATAGCCTCGCTTTTACTTTGGTACTGCCTAAGTATTTAGCCATAAGTCCCCTATATCATGAACCATTAGTCACTGCGAGTGAACGCAGATATCGTGAATAGTACTATGGGGAGTAACGACCCTGTCTTGGTTATAGAGAAATAACTGGGGCGCATCATATTTGAATTGCATTAGGTAATTGGCTATTACCTCCTTTGGGGAAAAACTTACGTACACCAGTAATTCGGTGTATGCAGTTGAGTCTTGGTTGTATGAGCTTAGCACATAATAATCTGTGATTTTCCTTATGATATTGTTAGTTTACAATGATCATGCTCATATACTTGTGTTCAACTGATATTTAAACCTATGAATTTCACTCAACATTTTTGTCGACCTTTTTAAGCATGTTATCTCAGGTAATCAGTGAAGATTATAACCAAGGCGCGGAGTGGGGCATGGCAAGGCTTTTCTGGTGGTGTAAACATAAAGTTGTCATTTCTTTCAAACTCATGATCTTTATTTTGGGAAAAACGCTTGAACAATTTACAATGTTTTGTAACAACTATGAGTTTTCGATGAATGATAACTACTTTTAATAAAACGCCTCTTTCGAGTCATTTTCTATAATTATTGACTATGATCTCCATTCGAGTAACACCCGAATTTGTCTTCCATTGTCATTAAGATTTTGGGGGTGTTACAGATTGGCATCAGAGCCAAGGTTATAGAGAACCAAAGAGTTTTCCAAAAACATTTAGACTATAACCGCACTTTTAAAACGGGACTATTTTACACCACTGCCTTATGCCCTTCCGTGACCGCTCTATGCATTAGGATTGATGCATCACTAGATCATAAGTAAATTGCATTCATTTTAGTTAGTCATGGAGATTTGCTTGGCACATGTGCGCAGCTAACTAAAATCTTGCTAATCATACTATTTGGCATTTTATTTACATGATTATTTTATGGGTTGTTACAGTACCATGTCTGCTTCCCACCCGGTTGTTCTGTCCTTAGACACTGAGATGGAAGACACTATGTCCTCTACGACTGTCAATATGCCAGTTCATCCCAGTCCAGTCATACCAGCCACTGTTTTGGACGAGACTGAACCTTTCGAGGAAGGCGAAGTTGCCCGAACTCCTATTGTTCCAGCTATGATTGCTCGCTCTCAAGAGCATAATGCTTTTGCTACTATGACCTTAGATCAGATTATGATTTGCAGCAATTGTTACCTACTTCAGATGTCGTTGTGGATGATGGATCATCCAAGAGTACTGATTCTGCTTCATCAGACTCTTATGTATCATCTTCCATACCGATCCGTCGTCGCCGACGTAGGATCCGTGTCCTAAAACCTTATGAGCCTGAGCCGTTTGGAGTGCCTTACAGACCTCGTCGTAAGAGTGCTATCATCATGCATACAACTAGGAAGCGTGTGCGATCCATCACTATGACTCATGTGATACCATCAGCTCAGTCACCATCAGCTCAATCACCATCTGCTCAGTCATCACCAATTTCACCTACTGTTTCACCTACTGCTACTTCACCACCACCACCACCTACTGTATTCTATCATCAGACTACCACTGTTCCTGTTTCATCACCGCTTACAGCATCACCTCCATTGGACACTTTCAGTGAGCCACCTTTGCCGCTTGGCATTAGATGCTATTCTCAATCACCGACTGATCCTTACATGCCTACTCAAGTAGATGCTCAGCCTGGACCTAGGAAGAAGGCCGGCGCTAGATGATGGACATTCTTGATACCACTACTTCGTCATTATTGAGAAGAGGAGGGAGCACCTAGTTCATTCGAGCTTAGAGAGAGCTCAACCACTGCACCAGCTCCAGTTCTGCCTGTTACCGGTGAGCCTGTACACCACACCATTCCTCTATTGGCGACTAGACTCGTTAGACACGAGGACCAGTTGAGTGAGCTCCTGGCGCATTATGATGAGATCCCGCTAGTTAGGATAGAGAGCTTGGAGGAGGAGGTCGAAAACCTCATGATAGGCCGCTATTCCATTGAGATTGTATTTGACATGATGAGCGCCCAGGTTGTGGAGGCGAGAGATGCCGTGAACAGATTGACCCAGAGGCTTGAGACTACTGTTCGAGATGCCAGTACTTTGAGAGACACTACCTTAGGCCGAGAGAGAGCCTTGCATCATGAGCTTACATCCGCTCATGCTCACACTGCTATCCTAGAGCAGAGGATTGATGACCTCGAGACGAGAGATCGAGCACGTGAGCAGTAGATCCTAGATTTGACAGCCATGGTTGAGGATATTCGCCGTCGTCATGACGCATCAGGAGATGCGTAGATTCTAGTCATCTTTATTGTAGTATGTATCATAAAGCCGCCATATGAGGCATTAAGGCTTGTATCCTTTTGGTTTGTAACTATGGAACAAGAATGATGATGTTGTAACCTATGGTTGTGAACAATTACTATGTATTGATGTATTCTATGTATCCTATGGTTGTATTTCTATATTCTTGTGTTGTGATACTATTCATCGGTCATATATGCCGAACCAATCATTATGTCCTTATATATGTTATGATTTTGTTGAGAAAAATCATGATTCACTTATTACTATTCATAACGATATCATATCATTGATTTAAAGTGGTGATCTTGACTATTATGATATTTATAATATGTAATCACTTTTATCATCATCGATAATTCTTAATCTTGGTGTTTATTTCTTGGTAATTTTAGAAAAATGGTCAAGAAGAAAGCTACCTAATCCACCATCACTCCCGCAGCTGTTCAAAAAATGGTCGCTGAAAGCGTTAGCGCTGCTATAGCTCAGCATGCCGCTGACACTGCTAGAGTCGAAGCTGAACGCATTGCTGAAGCTGAACGAATTGCCCAAGAGGCACGTGAAGCTAAAGTTGCTGCAAGAGAAGCCGAAATTGCAAAAGAAGCTGAGATTGCAAGAGAGGCTGAAATTACAAGAGAAGCTGAGATTGCCCGAGAAGCGGAGATCGTTCGAGAAGCTGAAACAGAGCGTGTTGCCCAAGCAGCACGTGAGGCCGAAGCTGCTCGTCTTGCTGAAGCAACTCGTGTCGCAGAAGCAGCACGAATTGTTGAAATGGCAAACTCAAATGCAACTAACACTCCAACAAATCAAAGTGAATCTTCCGTAGCTCGTAAGTGTAGCTACAAAGAGTTCATGAACTGCAAGCCAACATTCTTCAAGGGAACTGAAGGTGCTATTTGTCTACTTCATTGGTTTGAGAGTACCGAGACTATGTTTCTACTAAGTGACTGCACAGATGATTTCAAGGTCAAGTTTGCAACTGGAACTTTGCTAGAAGATGCGTTATCTTGGTGGAAAGCCCATGCTTAACCAATTGGAATGGAAGAAGCTTGTAGAATTTCATGGTCAGATCTGAAACAACTGTTAATGAAACAGTATTGCCCGAGAACTGAGATAAAGAAGCTTGAAGATGAGTATTACCACTTGGCAGCTAAAGGTAATGATCTCAAGACATACTTCAAGAGATTCCATGACCTGAGAGCTCTGTGTCCTCATCTGTTCCCTACCAATGAAAGCTTTTGGAAGCTTTGATCCGAGGTCTACCTCGGAACATTGAAGGAGATGTCATCGCTTCTAATCCCAAGACTATTGAAGAAGTTGTCATTGTATACCACCGCCTTATGGAGCCGATATTGAAGCTTGCAAGTGCACAAGGCTCAAGTAACAACAAAAGGAATCTTGGTGATCGGAAAAGCTCAAATTCCAACTACCATCAGTCCAACAACAACAATCGGAACAACAACAACCAGTATCACCGCAACAGAAACCATCATCAAAATCGGCAAAATCGAAGACAAGAAGCTGCAAGGGCTTATGCTGCACCCACTGCCGGAAACGGGTATGCCAGACCACATCCCCAGTGTAACAGATGTTTGATGCACCATTTTAGACTGTGCACTGTGAAGTGTGACAAGTGCAACAAGGTAGGTCATCAAGGAAAGCATTTCCGAAACCATGGAAATGGAAACACTGTGGTAAATATGAGTTGTTATGGATGTGGAGAAAAGGGTCATTTCAAGAGTCAATGCCCAAAGATGAATGCAGCTCAACCGAACAATGTGCGTGCAAGGGTGTACGTGCTAGGAGATGGAGACGTGCCGTTAAACCCTAACGTTGTGACGGGTACGTATTCTCTTAACAATCATTCTGCAAAAATCTTGTTTGACTCTGGAGCCGATAAGAGTTTTGTATCTACTACCTTTGCACCATTACTTGAAATTTCCCCAATTGCCTTAGATACAACTTATGAGATAGAACTAGCTAATGGAAAGATAATAGGAACCAACACCGTAATCCGTAATTTCCCTATTCTGTTACAAGATCACTCATTCCTTATAGATCTTTTGTCAATCAAAAACTTGGTAGTTTCGATGTCGTAATTGGCATGGATTGGTTGTCTAAACACCGTGCTAGGATTGTTTGCGACGAGAAAACTGTTCATATCCCAATCAACGGTGAAACTTTGGTTATCCAAGGAGATCAAAGTAGAAAGTACTTAAGTATCATATCCTGTGCGAAATCGATAAAGTACATGGAGAAAGGATGTTATGCCTTCTTAGCTCAAGTAACGGAAAAGAAGTAAGAAGAGAAACGACTAGAGGATGTACCTGTAGTCAGAGAATTTCCTGAGGTGTTTCCAGAAGATTTTCCTGGACTGCCACCTGCTCGACAAGTCGAATTTCAAATCGATCTTATTCCTGGAGCTACTCCTGTAGCACGAGCACCATACCGTTTAGCACCCTCAGAAATGCAAGAATTGTCAAAACAACTAGAAAAGCTATCTGATAAAGGATTCATTAGACCAAGTTCCTCACCCTGGGGAGCACCGGTTTTATTCCTTAAAAAGAAAGATGGATCATTTTGGATGTGTATCGATTACAGAGAATTGAACAAGCTCACTGATGAGTGTCTAAATACTCATCATTTTTATACTGATAGAATGCCAAAAACATCTGAAAACACTCAGTAATGCTTCAAAATGATAAAAATATCACAAACAAGTGTTTTATATGTTTTAAATGCAAAAACATCAAAATCTGGTGAAAAACGTATCAAGTTTGCATAATTGGCAGTTTTAGTCCTCCAAGTTAAAAAAGTTGTCAAAATTAGTCCCTGGTAATTCAAAAACTTGCAAAATATCATTTTAGGTCCTTGAGATTCAAAAGTTGTCAAAATAAACCTTTCAAAGTTTAAAAATCACAAAATGACAACTTTGGTCCCTCAACTTTGCAAAATTGTCAAAAATAGTCCTTGGTTAATTTAAAAAGTGAAAATTATCAAGTTTTAACCTTGTTCTATTAATAAATGGCAAAAATGGTCCTTATGATGAAACTTTTGAGAAAATTACATATTTGGTCCCTCAAGTTTCAAACTTGACAGTTTTGGTCCCTGGATTTGTAAAAATGGAAATTTTTAACAATGGTCCTTGAACTAATCTTACTTGGCAGGTTTTACCCTTGTGATAAAGTTTGGAAAATACTCAAGTCCAGCCCTTCAACTTTAGCCAAATTACATGGATGGTCCTTATTGTTAAACCACACCAAACCGGACCCTTTATTTAATATAAGCCCAATCCAACCCAATACACTTAACCCGGCCCAAAATTTAAAAACGGATAAACCGCGCTCACTGTTCACCTTCCACCCCCACCCCTGTAACTCAAAACCATAGGTGGTTTTACCACCTCCACCTCACCATTTCCACCTCATCCACCATTTCCAGCTCACCCTCCTCCTATCATCACATCCCACAAGCCATTTAATGCATCCCCACCAAGTGACCTTCACTGTAGCACTCACAATATCTGTTTTCTCTGAAAAATCACACCCAACTCCATGCCTACTTCCCAACTTGTCCCCTACACCTCACATAACACTCCAAACTTCTTTAATTGGTTTGAAATTATCTCAAGCAACCATGAGCACTTTTGGCGCCAAAAGTAAAATAGAAGGCTGAGATGAATTTGACTGCTTCAATGGTCAAGATTTTTGATGGGATTTGTTCAGAGACAGCTGGGGAGTTCAAAAAGACTATAAAGAAAGCAGAGGAGTCATGAAAGAAAAATATCTAGTGTAATTTTAAATTTTAATGTCGTTTTAGCTTAATCTTCAAATTTCAGTGTTTGTAAAAGCTTTAAGCTTTGAATTTTATGTTTTAAGGTGAAAGAAAACTTTTGTAAGCTTCAATTTCCATTTTCGAGTCTTATGTCAAGTTATGAAATTTTCTTATCATTCAAAAATCTCAATAAGTTGAATTGTTGTTAGAAACTGTTAATTTGGACTGAGAAGCACATATAAGCTCCAAATAAAGCTTATCAAAGCTTTTAGATACTCTTAAAATCAGTTTATTAGCAAAAATCAAAAATTCACAAAAATATCAAATAATTAGCTTAAAAATAAAAATCATGGTACAAGGTTCATGAATGCTTGGAGCAGGGTATATTTTGGATTGCCTTGGGATTAGTGCTTCATGGGAAGCTTTAGGATGTGTTTTCAGACCTTGGTTCTAAATTTTCAGTTGGAATCAGTTGTAAGCCCTTTTTAATCATTTTGGTGTTTCACTGTTTAAGCTGTTCTCTAGCTTGCATCTTTGTGTTTCCATGTTCAGTAGTCATAGTTAAGTCTATTTAACCAATATAATCAATCACTTGTTCTTTTAAATCTGTAGTTAGCAAGAATTTTATTTTGACAGTTAAATTAGAATAATTGGTATTTCTTAGTTTTAAGTTGTTAATGATGTTGTTTTATGATTATTCAGTCTTCATATATGATAATATAAGCTCTGTAATGATTTGCATGGTCTGAGCTTGTAATACTCTTTGAAAAACTCAAATCAGTCACATAAAAGTAGTGTTTGGATTTGTGTATTTCTCTGTGTAACAGGTTGTTGCAGACCTTGTTCTTGGTTGATACATGTTATACTAGTTCTTAATAACTCATACAAGTCATTAAAACAAGTTCTTAATAGCCTAAAAGTCAAAAATCCTTTTAATATCATTTTATGTATTAACTGTTGGATTTTTAAGATCAGTGATCATGATTTTGTGTTAAAAAGTTGTTTCCAAACATCAAACAAGTCTTAATATACCTTAATACATCAATATCAGTGTTTTAGATCAATCACAAGTTCATAAAAGTCAAACTAAGTGTGTCATTAAAAAGTCAAAAATCTGTCCTGTGCACAGATTTGATAGCAAGTTCATAAGCTCTTAGAGAGCTTATTAGTGATCTTTATCTTGTGTGTTTTGGCTTTTTGAGAAGCCAACCAAGCTGTCTCAAGGTTACAAGTTCCTATTTTCCATTTACAGCTTATTTGATAGCTTTTTGTTTAGCTTATTTTTCTCACCATTTCAATACAGTGTCCTGTGCATCAGTTTTGATACCCAAATCATAAGCTTCTAAAAAGCTTATTAGTTGACCAATATCTATGATTTGTGTTTCTTTGGATAGCCAAGTTGGTCCTTTTCAAGCTCCAAGTTTTAAAATTCCATTTGCAGCTTATCTACTAGGGCTGCATGTGCTTATTAAGTTGTCCCAAGTCACTCAGCATACACTGAGTCTCAAATCAGTGGGTTCTCAGGTTTTAAAAAAGCTTCTCCCAAGCTCATAAGAGCTTTTCATGATCTGAGTTTTGGTATATTTGGTCTCACCCAGGTCTTAAACAAGTTCTAATAATTGTTTTTAAGTTTTAGCTTATAGAGTGTTCTGTGCATAAGCTTAAAGTAACCTACCATTTTCTGTTTTCATTATCAAGATCAAACCTTAAATCTGTTTTAAACTTGTAATCAGAGGTCATGGTTTGTTGATTTTGGTTGCATTTGAGTCATTTTAGCTTAAAATAGCTTCTGTGTAGGTTTGGTAGCTTTTGGTTATCATTTGGCTGTTTCAAGTGCTTATTAATAAGCAGTTTACATAGCAGTAGCTTATTTCTCTACACAAGACTATGTTTTTCTATTTTTCATAGATTCAGGATATTAAAATAGACTTTTCCTGAAATTTTCATTATTTTTCATAACTGTTTGCTATTTTTCTTAATTAAAAACAGTTTTTAGGTATTTTTAAATAGCTTTTAATACAAATAAATTATAAAAAGTCCAAAAAAATAATTTTTCAATTTTCTTAGGTTAAGATAAATATAAAAGTAATAAAAAGTATTTTTCCATAATTTTCTTAGCTTAAAAAGTATTTTTTAGCATTTTAATTAGTTTTAAATAGTTTTAAATTAATAATAAATACATAATAAGTCTTAAAAAATATAATTTTAGTTTTAAAATAAGTTTTATCATATTTTAGATTTTTCCAAGTTATAATTTCATTTTTCTAGGTTAATTTTGTATTTTCTTGTATTTTAGCACAATTTAAATACTTAATAAATAGTTTTTAATTAATAATAATTAAATAAATAGTTGTAAAAATAATTTTATTTTTCTAATAATTTTCTTTTATTATTAGGATTGTTAAAATATCATTTTCATATTTGTAGCTCTTTTATTTCTTTAAAACTCACTTTTTATTTTATACGTAGACGTAATTTTATTTTAAACGTAAGTTTTAAGTTGTAGGTTTTAAACGTTCATCACCTTTAAAAATAGTGATAGCGTTTATTTAATAGATTTTATCTTTTGAATCTTTTTAATTTGCATTTAAGTCGCTGTTATTTGTTAATCTTTTCTTTTAGTATAATTTTCCATCGAAAACCCTACTGATTGCTATCCTTAGTGATCATTCTACCATCTGATTAAGTGTTTTAACACCAATTCATCCTCCGTGGGACTTAACGACCCAGGAATTCCCTATATTCCTCTGATCTTAATTGCATTTGCGTCTGAGCTGTTTTAAGTCTATTTGACTTGACTGTTTAGCGCAGATCACTCACAATCAAGAACCGCTATCCCTTACCAAGATTTGATGATCTGTTTGATCAGTTACAAGGCTCGAGTGTATACTCGAAGATTGATTTAAGATCTGGATACCATCAGTTAAGGGTAAAAGAGGAAGATATATCCAAAACCACATTTAGAACTCGATATGGCCATTATGAATTCCAAGTAATGCCATTCGGTTTAACTAATGCACCCGCTGTATTTATGGACCTCATGAATAGAGTCTGTAATACATATCTAGATAAATTCGTCATTGTGTTCATTGACGATATTCTTATCTACTCTCGTGATAAAGAAGAACATGCGGAACATCTGAGAACTGTCCTGAAGTTACTCAAGGATGAAGAATTGTACGCAAAGTTTTCGAAATGCGAATTCTGGATCGAGACAGTACAATTTCTTGGTCATGTGATCGACAGTGAAGGAATCCACATGGATCCCGCAAAGATCGAATCCGTAAAGGATTGGTCAGTACCCACCAACCCCACTGAAATTCGTCAATTCTTAGGAATTGCTGGTTATTATCGAAGATTCATCGAAAGTTTCTCGAAGATAGCCAAACCATTGACCGAGTTAACCCAGAAAATGAAGAAATTCGAATGGGGAGACGATCAAGAATCAGATTTTCAACTCCTTAAGAACAAGCTTTGCGAAGCACCCATCTTGGCACTACCTGAAGGAGTAGAAGATTTTGTAGTATATTGCGATGCTTCACACATGGGTTTAGTCGCTGTTCTCATACAAAGGAACAAAGTGATTGCTTACGCATCCCGTCAACTCAAAACTCATGAGAAGAATTATACTACTCACAATCTAGAACTTGGCGCTGTGGTATTTGCACTCAAGTTATGGAGACATTATTTGTACGGCACCAAGTGTATAGTGTACACTGATCATAAAAGTCTTCAACACATCTTAGATAAAAAAGAACTGAATATGCGTCAACGCCGCTGGCTAGAATTGCTCAGTGATTATGACTGCGAGATTCGTTACCATCCTGGAAAGGCGAACGTTGTTGCCGACGCCTTGAGTAGAAAAGATCGCCCTAAGCCACTTAGAGTGAGAGCATTGGGTATGGTAATCAATTCACCCCTACCATAAAAAATTCTTGAAGCTCAGCTCGAAGCACTTAAAGAAGAAAACATGCCGAATGAGAAGATTTATGGCATGCTGAAGAATGAAAATGGATTTGTGAAAAGATCGGACGGAACGCTATGTTTCAAAGATCGAAGTTGGATTCCACTCTACGGAGGTATCCGAGAACTCATCATGCATGAATCACATAAATCGAAGTATTCCATACGTCCTGGTCCCAACAAGATGTATCAAGATCTAAAGCTTTTGTACTGGTGGACAAACATGAAGGTTGATATCGTCGAATATGCCAGTAAATGCTTGACATGTTTGAGAGTCAAAGCAGAGCATCAAAAGCCGTCAGGATTGTTAACCCAACCAGAACTTCCCGTATGGAAACGGGAATGAATCACAATGGATTTCATCAGAAAGCTACCGAGAACTTCTAATGGTTTTGACACCATTTGGGTCATTGTAGACCGTCTCACGAAATCCGCTCATTTTCTGCCGATCAAGGAGAACGACGAGATGATTACACTCGCTAGACTGTACATCAAAGAGATTGTTTCTCGTCACGGTGTACCGATCTCTATCATATCTGATCGAGATAGCCGATTCACCTCGAGATTTTGGCAAACACTTCAAAACGCCATGGGTACCAATTTGGATATGAGTACCGCATACCATCCTCAAACAGATGGACAAAGTGAAAGAACGATCCAAACTCTGGAAGACATGCTGAGAGCATGTGTGATCGATTTCGGAAAAGGATGGGATAAGCACTTACCTCTGGCTGAATTTTCTTACAATAACAGTTACCACGCCAGCATTAAAGCTGCTCCTTTTAAAGCACTTTATGGAAGAAAATGCCAATCGCCAGTTTGCTGGGCAGAAGTTGGAGAAGTACAATTCACAGGCCCCGAAATTGTCTAGGATACAACTGAAAAGATAATGCAAATTAGGCAACGACTGCAAGCAGCTCGAGATAGATAAAAGAGCTACGCAGATGTCAGGAGAAAACCAGTGGAATTCCAAGTTGGAGACCGAGTAATGCTCAAAATATCACCTTGGAAGGGAATGGTCAGGTTTGGAAAGAGAGGAAAACTCAAACCTCGATACGTAGGACCATTCAAAATTCTGCAAAGAATTGATCCAGTGGCATATAAGCTCGAACTTCCCAAAGAGCTTAGTCGAGTACATGACACTTTCCATGCCTCGAATCTTAAGAAGTGTCTATTGGATGAAACTCTAGTCGTACCCCTCAAGGACATACAACTCAATGACAAACTTAGCTTTGTAGAAGAACCCGTTGAGATCATGGACAAGGAAGTAAAGAGGCTAAAGCAAAGCCGCATTCCTATCGTTAAAGTTCGATGGAATAACAAGAAACGAGGTGCAGATTTGACCTGGGAGCGTGGGCGTTCCAAGTATCCCCACCTGTTCATCTAACCACCCATGACAACCTCTGCGAGTTAAACCACGGGACGCGGTTCTCTTAAGGGGTAGGTACTGTAAGCTCCCGAAAAATTTCATTGTATTTAAGACCTTAATAAGAAATTAAGCACGATCTATATCATCATGAAATTTTCTAAACATCACATTTGCATATCATTTGGCATATGCATGATCAACGCAGTTTGAGCGTTCATAAATATACCGTTGTGATCAGAACGAAATTTCCCACGATCCCGATAATCTCAAAATACGTAATGAATATGCAAAAATTTATAAAAATACGAAATAAAATTTTAATAAAAATATATTAAAATCATATTGGGCTTCGGAACCTATTAGGCTTCATATCACCTCACGACCCAACCCAACTACCATTGGGCCTCGTATACCACTGAACCAAGCCCACACCATTTTCCATTTAGACCTCGTTACCCAACTCGAGCCCAACACATTGATTGTTCCCTTGGGCTTTGCTTTTGTACACAATCCCACAACCAAGCCCGAACCACCCTTAATATTTTTGGGCCTAGCTGCTAGCCCAACACACCCAATATAACAAGATTTGAAAACTTGTAATACTACTCTTCTTGTGCTGTGTAACCGGTCGAGAAAAGAGAAAGTAAATCAAACACAACTAGGAACCAAAAGACACAAACAAATAAACAATGCCATTCTTTTTGTCACATGTTGCGTGTAGTATGGAGAAGGAGAGGCAAAAATATGGCCAAAGCCTCCCTAAACTAATATAAAAACACCCTAAGCACTACTTTAATTCTATTTGACCAATGTTGACTTGTTTATCCAATGGATTTAGTGTCCCCTGGTGTCGACTACACAAGAATTCGTGCCCCATATTTCGCTGCCATCATGCACGCCCTCAAAAACCATTCCATACATATTTTATTAGGTATAGGATCATATAGAAGTAGTATAAACTAATATAGAAGCCATGCTGCCTTTTTTCCTTATAAACCTTCTCACAAGACTTAGACTAAACCTCACAAACACACTCTCAAAGACTTACTCTCACATTACACATAAATCGTCCACCGTGGGTATCAAAGAGGAGTAAAAGGGAATCGAATAAAAGCAAGGATTAAGGAGCTTGGGTAAACATTAGGTTGAATATCATTATAAGGAGAACAAGGGGGTCTCGACATCATCCTCAACTTGTTGTTTCATCCCCACTCTTGATGAGTGTAGTAAGTTTTCACCAAGCTCATTTCGTTTCTAACTCATTAAACTCACACGTATATATATGATCATATCACACATTAAAAATGTTACACGTACCTTTTCACACTAGATCATATTATGTAATTTGGAACAGACAACTTTAGACACATAGCCACTCATTAGTTACATGCTAAAACTTGTTAAACGTGTCAAAAACACATCACAAATCTTTAATAACCTCTCGTATACTTTGTAAAACCAACGCAACACCAATTGGGCCTAAAGCCCAACCGACGAGCCCAATAAGCCCAAACAGTGTCTAAATAAGCTCTTACCCGGCCCAATAGAACGAGAATAAGCCAATAAGCACTAAGAATGAGTTAGAAATAAGTTTGTAATCGTTTTTTAAAACCGTAACTTTTTAAAAGTTAAAGGGTCTAAATAACTTTTTGGTATAAATAACTTTTTGGTAAGAATAGCTTTTTGGTCCAATAAGCCCAAACAGTGTCTAAATAACTTTTTGGTATACATACGGATGGATTGTATATGCAATTTCTATTGAGGATCCAATGCCGTAAGAATAGCTGTGTGTTTTTTTGTAGATGGAGTTGAGGTAAATTGGAAAGAGTACAATTCCATATCTATCCATGCATATACCATAAATTAACAATATCACCAAAAAACGATAAAGTAACAGCAAACAATAACCTTTATTACTGTTTGGATTGCTTTAATATGCTTATTTTGCTGCCAAATAATCACTTTTATGTGGTTATTTTGCGTCTTCTTAGGATGATTCCGATTATGGGTTGTCACAATAGGTCGTGGGTCAAAACCGGGTAAGAAAGATAGTTGCTTTTAGTATTATTTTCAAATCTATAGGGTGTTTGGGATTGCACGTCTCTTATTGTTTTTATAAAGTATTCAACTGTTTGGGTGGGTTGGTTTATAAAAACAAAATCTTAAGTTGCTGTTATATGCGTCTTTTGGGTCGTTTTACCTATATATCACGGGACATCTCTTAATCTTATGATTATTCTTTAAGTTAATGATATGTAATAATATGAAGTTTGCATCCTTGCCATCATCTCTCAAACTTTGCTTTCAACCATAAACGCTCAAACTTTTACATGTTTGAATTGAAGCATTCGGAATTTTTGACTATTTTACATGGTAGTGACTAATTGGTGATCTGCTATTAATATTGAATTTTATCTTCTGAGGATTTCCTGATAAGTTAGATGACTCTTGATGAGTTGAATATTTTTGCTATTAGAAGGCAGCACCAGGGCAACGTTTGTTTTGGAAAACCATTTTCTTGAAATACAAATTTTCTATGAACTTAGCTTGTGGTTCTAATGCTTATTTTGTTGATGTATTTAGAGGCGCTTAGGAGAAGCTTTATATCGTGGGATCATGGTAAGCCCGCATTTTGAACGATAATCATAAATCAATAGAGCATCGGTTTAATATCGCTAATCTTAAGCATTTATTCTTCTTTTCTCATCTTCTGTTCCATTTTTATATTATTGTTTATTTTTTTTGCAGGTTAAACTACTTCAGGAGCAATTGTACTATAAAAATAAATCAAGAGGACTGATTTGACAATATCTGTATAGCCAGAGCTAATCTTGACTGACTATTTGACTAAACTAACATGAACAGGTAAAGGATTTCTATGGATCTCATAGTTGGTAGTTTTGCTAGATAGTCCATCAAACGTGCACGAGACTATATATCATAATACATGTTTGGGTTATGTTAATCCTAAATGGATTAAGTCAAAGAAGTTAGCTTGAAAGAGACGGAAACGAGTGAAAGTTGCTTAGAATGTATTTACAATGCATACTACCTCGATTTTATTCAGACATTTAGGTTATTATTGTAAAATTAACGTTTCATTAGTTACTTAAACGTCATCGTTTTTCAATTTATTATCAGTGAACACAAAATGACGGCCAGTTTTAGATACACAATTGTTTTAAACTTTAAGCCAAGGAGATGAGTGGTAGATAGGGAATGATATTCTCGTGATTCTGTCAGCTTACTGATGTATGGTTCGACTGTAGATTACTAAAATACTACATGGATTTCACATTAAAGACAGTTGTACATTTTTACGTATTCATATTTGATGAATTTGAAAATATGTTTATATTTAGGACTAGGAATGTGTAAATTTCGTTTTGCCGTTTTGGACCTAAAATTCTAAAATTCAAGGTCATTGAAGTACAAAAATGCTGAATATGTGTCGACTGGAGAGACATGAAATAACTTACTTTATAAAAGAAAAAACCATGTTTGACAAATTATAAACTGAAGAAGCTTAGATATATGCCCATGGAATTTTTATTTCTTGAGTTTCTTTATATTTAAAAAGCTACGTAAAACACAATGGGTATCCAAGCTTTATATATCGACTTCAAATCTTATACTTAATTCGGGTTTAATTTATTCATATCGTGCAGGTAAAAAAGGTTGATGAGAGTCCAATGCCTAAGGCTTTTTATAATCAGGATGAAGGCTTAGAGTAGGTCAAAGCATCTGATGACACTGAAGCAGAAGGTAACTCTGTATGATCTACACGTTTATGGAATATGATATTATGCACCATTTAAGAATCCCATTTGTACCTTACAAATGTAGATAAAGTACACTCTATTGTTGCACCTCCATTGTTGTTGAAGTAATGGGTATGCTTGCAAATCCAAAAGACCGAGGTATATATTCTCTTAACAAAGCATGCTTTTAACATTGTTTAATAAGTCCAAAATTAATGGGCTTTCTTTTTCGTTTAGGACATTTATTTAGGGGGATCAAAGAGGACTTTCTATAGTATCCTCAAGGACAACTTGGGGCGCTGATAAGGATGGAATACGTGTATATAAGTAAATGTTTTGAAAGAGGCTAATATAATAATTGGGTTTGAGGTTAAAAAGTCGGTCACATTAGAGGTACTTGAAGGTGAGTTTTTGGAGATATATAAGACTTTTGTGTGTTTATATAGAAATTAAATAATGAATATTATGATTGATCATGTAGCCATTTATAGTTTGGGTAGCATAGTGAGGGCATCCAAATTGAGTACACTGGAACAGTGCCATCATTTTTACACTTCTGCTTCTCGGCGCTCTTGTGGCTTATAATTATGAGTTGTTGAAAATAATTTTGCAAGTGGATAATTCAAGAATTTACAATGATTCCAACGTTAGGAAAAAAATGCATTGTGTTAACTTTTGGGGTGATTAACCAACATATTTTGCAATTATATGTACTTTGTACATAGACTTTATTCCTGCTACTCTTGATATCAGATTCAAATAGAGACCATTTTAGTTTTTCAACCCTCTCAACTACACTATTGATATGCATCTTGAGAACTTTATAATTTTTTACCAAAAGACATCAATATAATTACATGTTCGTAATGCAATGAAAGTTGTATCAAAACATATTACATCTAATAATGTTTCATTTAATTGTGCAGGGAAGTTCGAACATAGGCTATTCTTCACGCATTGAAGGATGAAACAATGAATGAACCCTGAGATTGGATTGAAATTGCACAAAATTAAGAGTGGTATTAGGGTAATGTGTTGCATACTTGCATTTTTTGTAAAGTCATCTTGCAACATCCTATACACGTAATCAAAATTTGTCCCTTCTGATCGAACACGAGTAACATTTATTAAATAATTTGCTCCATTTACAGTAACAAAGATTGCATCATTTTCCGGTAATCCAGACATAAAATCAGCAGGAAGTGTCTACATAGGATGTTAAAAGAAAACATATAATTTTGGTGAAAGATAACTTCAATTAGATATGCACACATGATACAACTATTTTGTTAACCAAATAGAATGATAAATGAATACCTGTGCAATGTTTACATAGGGTGAAACCCGAATCATGAATCTAATAAACCTTCCCCTTATTCCATCGTACCCACCAAATTCACTCCCGTCTTGATAATAACCCGTAACATAAAAGTCGTCTTCTCCTTCCTCCACAGAATGTATAACTTGAACATCCCTATCAAAGTTTTAACGAGCAAATTCTGTCCACTTATCACCCGTTAACAATATCTGTTCATTAATTTTTTTCACAATACGAACTTTGAACCTATACCTACGCGTACAGATCCCTGTTCTCATTGAAACAATCTTCTTTATATATCTCAGGTAGTTCCTACAAGCATTTTAATTAATTGTTATCGTACGTTGTGAGTTTATTCAATTTCAAGTGTGCATCATGTAATTATTCAAGAAATATACCTGTGTTTCTAGAAAAGTGTTTAAGTTCATCGACATTACAAATTCAGTAGGCATTTTCCTGCAAATTACACATTTTATAATTATGTTTTCATTAGCTGCTTTTTTAATTAATGTCACAAGAATATAACGTACAAACAAATAAACCTCAAACATTAAATAATACTACTCATCATAAAAGATCACACGTACAAATATAAACTCATTATTATCATCATTTATCTTCCTAAATTCATCTAACCTCGAGTCTACATTGACTACAACTTAAACATTATTACTCTTATTAATTTGTTTCATATAGCAAATAAGGAAAAAACTTTATTTATTATAATTTATGTTTTTTTTTAATGATTTTATTATTGCATAATAACAAAGATTTAATTCCTTGAAATACATATTTCCCATTAAGGGTTTAACCAAAAACACCACTAAATGTTGCGTGTTTAACCAAAAACCCCATTAAGGGTTTTGCTTTAATAACTCACCACAACTAGGATTTAATAATTTAATTAGAAAAAACATCGTAAGATTACAAGAATTCTAAAAACACATACTCGAGCAATGTTAATCGTGTATCTTGGTTTATAAAATTTCGTTTAAAAACTTATTGAAAAAAAAACCTTATATAAATACTAACTACATCATCAAAAAAATAATTAAAACACGTAACACACTAGAATATAATTATAATGTAAACTAAGAAATTAATGATATCAAATTTAAACAATAAAATTTAATAACTCTAAACAAAAACACTAACACTGCTCTAACTATGTAAATGGTAGTTGGAGCATCTTTAAAAAATCCGCCGTTTTAAATACCACCTCTGTAAGGATTATATCATCATTATCAAAAGTCAAAACCATATAACCACAACCTTTTTCCCCTATTCCTGGTAAACACACAAACATCACCACTTAACAAACAAATGGTATCAACAAAAAAACTCCAATTGTAACCCAACAATACATACATATTTCCATCACAACAAACATCAAACAAAACCATAAATCCATTCACAGATTCAAATTCTTCAACATCATCTAAAATTAGTAAAATAACAGCTGGAAGCACCTATATACAATAACTAAATAAACATAAATAACAAAAACAAAATAATAATAATAAATGTTAATAATATTATCAAATGTAAAAGATGTTCATGATTAATATTGTTTAGAACAAAATGTTAGAAAGTAGTTACCTACTTTTAGCCGTTTTATTGATTATAGTAACATCAATTATACTTATTAACCGTTTAATTTAACTTTTAATAACTTCTAACAATATATTTGTTCTACTAAATCCTAAAAACATAAAAACCACAAATCAAATTACTCACATACTTTTACTCATTTAATGGATTATGATAACATCAATTATATATCTTAACCCTTTCATTTAACTTTTAATTACTTTTTAGTATATATTTGATCAACAAAATCATAAAAATAAAAACCACGAGTCATACCCGTCCATCGGACGGGTTTTGACACTAGTATATATATATATATATATATATATATATATATATATATATATATATATAGGGAAGGGTTATTTTCAGAAGCAAATAAATTGCGAGAACTGCGAGAACCACCATCAACCAATCAGATTTTTTTGGATATTTAGTTTTAATATTTAATTCAAAAGGGTATTTTGGTAAAATTACTTTTTAATTTTATCTTTTATTTTTTTTATTTTAAAAAACGTTTTTTTTTTCTTCCGAAATTTTAGATTTTTTTTTTTTTTTTTTTTTTTTTTTTTTTTTTTTTTTTTGTACCTGTTTAAAAAATCAATATGTACACATGTGTTTTGCATTACGTAAAAATTGTATTTTTTGTTTATGCATAGGTGTTTTGTATTTGCACATGTATCTTTAAAAAATATTACATAAATAAATATATACAAACAACAAACATGTATTAATAGATTGATGCAATTTTATACAAACAACAAAACTTTATTAAAAATATTACTATAAATATGTTTTATTACAAATATATGAAGCGTGCACGTGTGCATATTACAATGTCTTGGTTCATCTTTTAGGTGTGCACATGTATTCCTCGCTTGGTTCAAGAACCCATGAAATCTACACATGTGTTTTTAATCCTTGTGCACGTGTGTTTTTAATCTACACATGTATTTTTAATCCTTGTACACATGTGTTTTTTTCGTCTCGCTCATCTTAACAAAGAAGATAAACGTTATACATCAAATTATCTTCATGCATCTATATGTGCATCCACTTGTTAGTCTTCAATGCTATTATCATCTTCGATAACCTGAAACAAACACACACAAAAAAGTTAGTATTGTTGCACATGTATAATCTAATGACATCATCTTTAAAACTATAAGGTATCAGATTTATTCACTATCTATGAACAAATTAAATGATCACACAATACCCCTTCACATAATTAAATACAATACATCGATTTTAAAAAGCAAATAAAATGCAACTAGAGTTTCTCATCATGATCCATTAAAAAGAAACACATTACTAAAATAAAATAAATAAAGAATATACATGTGTATAATCATTTAGATGCAATAATATTTGAAAATACATTTTCACAATAAATAAAGAATATACATGTGTATAATCATTTAGATGCAATAATATTTGAAAAAATGTCTACCATTTTTTTATTTTTTTTTTATTTGATACACTAACTTTGACCCCAAAAAGCCAAATCTAGTTCCTGTTCTAGCATTGGTTACAACGGTTACCAAACCAATTAACAAAATATGTGCATAAACTAAAACAAATTTATTAAAAGGTAACAAAATCACACAAAATACTCAATTGCACAGCAAATATATTATAAAAGTGAGACTAATTTGCAATCTCATATTAATAAACGATTACGAAAACACACACTAAATATTATGTAGACAGTGAATTAAGGAACCTGGTTTGTAATAATGTTACATCATTGTCGAACCACATGTAGTTATCAATGAAAGCATTAGAGAATGATGAATTTACTTTTTCTTTCCTGGCCGAACAATCCATTAGAGAGGGAATCGGCATAAATATTTCTAGCCGGAAAGGGTGACGGAATAGAGAATAGGTGGCGGTTAGGTTTTGGTTGAAGAAGTTGGGAGGTTTTTAGAGAAAAGGGGAGGCATTTGAGATGAGGAAGAGATGTATGTTTTTTTATCTTTTTAATTGACCTAAAATAGCCTAATTAATAGGACCAATTTATTGGGTCGGTTTTTGATTTTTAATTAACTTAAATTCCATTTGTATCCCTCCAACCCTTATAAAATTATACAAAATCTTCATTGTTATTACAATTATGCCACAAAGCATTGTAGCCATTGATCAAATATCTAATGGCTATAAATGGTTCTCGCAGTTCTCGCAATTTATTTGGTTCTGAAGATAACCTCACACTATATATATATAGTGTGAGGTTATCTTCAGAACCAAATAAATTGCGAGAACTGCGAGAACCATTTATAGCCATTAGATATTTGATCAATGGCTACAATGCTTTGTGGCATAATTGTAATAACAATGAAGATTTTGTATAATTTTATAAGGGTTGGAGGGATACAAATGGAATTTCAGTTAATTAAAAATCAAAAACCGACCCAATAAATTGGTCCTATTAATTAGGCTATTTTAGGTCAATTAAAAAGATAAAAAAACATACATCTCTTCCTCATCTCAAATGCCTCCCCTTTTCTCTAAAAACCTCCCAACTTCTTCAACCAAAACCTAACCGCCACCTATTCTCTATTCCGTCACCCTTTCCGGCTAGAAATATTTATGCCGATTCCCTCTCTAATGGATTGTTCGGCCAGGAAAGAAAAAGTAAATTCATCATTCTCTAATGCTTTCATTGATAACTACATGTGGTTCGAAAATGATGTAACATTATTACAAACCAGGTTCCTTAATTCACTGTCTACATAATATTTAGTGTGTGTTTTCGTAATCGTTTATTAATATGAGATTGCAAATTAGTCTCACTTTTATAATATATTTGCTGTGCAATTGAGTATTTTGTGTGATTTTGTTACCTTTTAATAAATTTGTTTTAGTTTATGCACATATTTTGTTAATTGGTTTGGTAACCGTTGTAACCAATGCTAGAACAGGAACTAGATTTGGCTTTTTGGGGTCAAAGTTAGTGTATCAAATAAAAAAAAAAAAAAAAAATGGTAGACATTTTTTCGTGGCTAAGTACCACTGAGGTGTTTTATTTTTAATGTGTTAATTTTTTTTTTGAACGAACTGAGTGTTACTTGATTTATGGGTTATCATAAGCCTGTCAAAGAATTTATTCTTAAGTCAAAGGGTTTAGAGAACATTGTGGGTGTAGTTAACTCATTTGTCCAACAAAAATCTTTATTTTTCTTAGTGTTTGGATTTTGTTCTTTGAGCAAGGGCGGAGCTATTAAAGGACCGGGAAGGGTCCCGGCCTCTCTAGGCCTAAGCCCGTTAGTGTATTTTTTTCGCGATTTTATGTGTATTTTCGAAAAAAAATTTATTTCGGCCCACCTATTTAATGTATTTTCCCAAAAAAATTTGTTTCGGCCCTCCCACAAAATTTTTTTTAGCTCCGCCATTGTTTTTGAGGAAGTGTTATTATTGGCCACTAGGTTTGTTTCTTTATCTTAGACTTCATATCAATTTTTATTCACGGTTTGATTTTTTTTTTATTATTGTTATTTTTTTAATAGTGTTTTTATGAATGATTTTTTTTGTTGTTGTGTAGGACTTATAAGTTGTAACTGTATTATCATAGGAGTTATTGATCGATGTGATTGTGCTATATACTATTGTTAGACGGTAAGTATTAGCTATATTTAAATATTCGTACAAATTGAAAATGGAACTGAAAATGCATCTCCTTTTTAGCTTAATCAAAAGAAGCGCAAAACAAAACAAAAGGCAATATTGTTTATGAGTCTATGTGCACATGTGTTATGTTGGTTTGTCATGTTTTGTGGTAAATACTTTATTTTTATAAGTAAAATTAAGAGAATGTGTGCATATGTGTCATGTTGGTTTGTCATGTTTTGTGATTCAAAGGTGCACTTGAGTTTTGTGTTTAGAGGTTGTAGTAATTTCTCATAAAAGTCAGGAATATAGTCTTGTGTGCACATGTGTATTGTACATATTATCGAGCGAGAAGAGAGAGTGCATATGTGTTTTGATAGTTGTTATGATTAAATAATGTGTTTAAAATAATAGGAGAGTGCATATGTGTTATTGAGATTGCATATGTGTTATTTAGAGTGCATATGTGTTTTTTCAGTTTCCGGTGAATTTGATGCTTTCTGTTATGTATTTTTACCGTTTCGGAGTTTAAATGTATTGAAAGTGCATTATGATATATAAATTGTGAAAATGTATTTTCAAATATTATTGCATCTAAATGATTATACACATGTATATTCTTTATTTATTTTATTTTAGTAATGTGTTTCTTTTTAATGGATCATGATGAGAAACTCTAGTTGCATTTTATTTGCTTTTTAAAATCGATGTATTGTATTTAATTATGTGAAGGGGTATTGTGTGATCATTTAATTTGTTCATAGATAGTGAATAAATCTGATACCTTATAGTTTTAAAGATGATGTCATTAGATTATACATGTGCAACAATACTAACTTTTTTGTGTGTGTTTGTTTCAGGTTATCGAAGATGATAATAGCATTGAAGACTAACAAGTGGATGCACATATAGATGCATGAAGATAATTTGATGTATAACGTTTATCTTCTTTGTTAAGATGAGCGAGACGATAAAAACACATGTGTACAAGGATTAAAAATACATGTGTAGATTAAAAACACACGTGCACAAGGATTAAAAACACATGTGTAGATTTCATGGGTTCTTGAACCAAGCGAGGAATACATGTGCACACCTAAAAGATGAACCAAGACATTGTAATATGCACACGTGCACGCTTCATATATTTGTAATAAAACATATTTATAGTAATATTTTTAATAAAGTTTTGTTGTTTGTATAAAATTGCATCAATCTATTAATACATGTTTGTTGTTTGTATATATTTATTTATGTAATATTTTTTAAAGATACATGTGCAAATACAAAACACCTATGCATAAACAAAAAATACAATTTTTACGTAATGCAAAACACATGTGTACATATTGATTTTTTAAACAGGTACAAAAAAAAAAAAAAAAAAAAAAAAAAAAAAAAAAAAAAAAAAAATCTAAAATTTCGGAAGAAAAAAAACGTTTTTTAAAATAAAAAAAATAAAAGATAAAATTAAAAAGTAATTTTACCAAAATACCCTTTTGAATTAAATATTAAAACTAAATATCCAAAAAAATCTGATTGGTTGATGGTGGTTCTCGCAGTTCTCGCAATTTATTTGGTTCTGAAAATAACCCTTCCCTATATATATATATATATATATATATATATATATATATATATATATATATATATATATATATATATATATATATATATATATATATATATATATATATATATAGAATCTAGATCAAACTTAAAGTTGTTAAAATGAGATCCAACTAAAATTTGACAAACGACACTCTCCTTACAACAAAAATAAATTTTTTATTAACTACAACTAAAAATGTTAAAGTTTCGATAGATTTCTTTTTAAAATTTACGAAATCTAGGTGATACACTTTGATTATAAGTGTAATGTGTATCAGGTTTTTTATGTGTATCAGATTTTAGAATATTTATTAGTGTAATGTGTATCAGGTGTATCACTAATCCAAACTCATGTATCATTTGGTTATTAGTTGCTAAAATATTAATTTGTATTAAAATATTATTTTTATGTGTATTATTGCTAAAATTGTTATTTATAAATGTTTTAGTGGTTTTTTAGACTTGATCTTATTTTTACAACTTTAAGCTTGATCTCACGTTAAATTGTTCAAACTTAAAGTTGTAAAAATAAGATCAAGTCTAAAAAGCCACTAAAACATTTATAAATAACAATTTTAGCAATAATACACATAAAAATAATATTTTAATACAAATTAACATTTTAGCAACTAATAACCAAATGATACATGAGTTTGGATTAGTGATACACCTGATACACATTACACTAATAAACATTCCAAAATCTGATACACATACAAAAACCTGATACACATTACACTTCTAATCAAAGTGTACCATCTAGGTTTCGTAAATTTTAAAAATAAATCTATCGAAACTTTAACAATTTTAGTTGTAGTTGATAAAAAAATTATTTTTGTTGTAAGGAGAGTATTGCTTGTCAAATTTTAGTTTGATCTCATTTTTACAGCTTTAAGTTTGATCTTATTTAATCTAGATTATATATATATATATATATATATATATATATATATATATATATATATATATATATATATATATATATATATATATATATATATGGAAGAGTTATCGTAAGAGATTTCTTAAAAATATAAAAATAGGGACTAATATAAACCATTAGATCTACTAATTGACATTCGATGAGATTAATTAGCGGATGGTATTTATGAATTGCTTTTTTTGTTAATATTTAATAAGTGAAGGGTAAAATGGGAATTCCATCTTCACAATTAATAAACATTATTTTCATAGTTTCATCTCACGTGCATTATTTTTACTTTTTTAATATGCTTTTTGTACCTTTACTTTTTTAATATACTTTTTAAACCTTTGCTGATACATATATAAAAAGCTACCTCTAGTGACATAAATGTGAGTTAAAAAAAACAATTGATACAAAATAGATAATGAAATTTGTTTAGCTTTGTATTGATATACTTAAAATAATATTTGACATGCAAGTGATACACCTATAAATTAATCCAAGTTTTTTTATATTTAAAAAAACCTGATACACCGTAAATATAATACCGAACATCAAAATCTAAAAAACTGATACATTTATTACGAAGTGTTATACATAAACCAATACACCTTAAAAACCGATACATCTGATACAAATGTCCCACTAAATAAACTGATACACTTGATGCACAATACGAAAAACTCGATATATACTACATCTCAAAAAGCTTACACATCTTAAAAACCTGATACACTGTGTCGAACTCGGCCTCACCTCAAAACTCTTACACAAACGAATCATATTCTCATAACATATCCATGTTATCAACATTAGAACAGATCCATATGCTCTATTTTAGCACCTTTTTACCCAAAAGAAATCCATATTCCCATAACACTAGAAGTGACACCTTTTTACCCATATGTATCAACTCGAAATCCACAAAACCCAACAAAAAAAATCAACGAAACTACTAATACATATTTACAATTGAACCCACTGATACAAAGATTACAACTGAGCCCACTGAGCAAACCAAAATTACAACTGAACACATAGATTGATGCAGGATTACTGACCCGGTTTTAATATTTATAATGGTCTCGTCTACCTATGTTAGGATTTAGAAAATCCAGTCGTTAAAGTGTCGGTCACCTCAAGTATATGTAATCGTTAGAAAGCTCGTAGTCGTAGTTATTTAATGTTAGTTAGTATTTAGTTAAGTAACACCGTGGAGGACGGGCGGGTCTTTACCCACTGTATGCCTGATCCACAGCCCGTAGGAGGCGTTTTGTGTAAGATACTATAAATACCATCTACCTCCCAAGGTAGAGGGTTGGAGCTCATAATAAGATTTTTCTTTCTCTCACTAAGTTTCCAAACCTCTTAACTTTCTCTCTCTAAAACCCTATAGTGTACGCCCCATATTAGTCATGGTTTGATGTGTTTGTGAAATCCAATATGTTACAAATGGTATCAAGAGCCATGGTTTGATCATCTCTCTTACATGTTCTTGGATTTCTAGTGGTTTTATATGGTTTTTAGGGTTGAAAAAGTTCAGTGGTATTTGCATCATTTGGACCATTTCTAGTGTTAAAGTTTGAATTTTGATTGTACTTTTGTGTTTAGAATCGTTATAAGTGCTTAGGTTTTGATTTGGAAGGTTTGAATCAGTGTGGTTGGGTTAGTTTTTGGATTGAAAAGTGTTGCTTTTGAATATTTCTATCTAGCGACTTGTGTCTCGGACTTGAGTTCTTCGCAGCAACTTGTCTGTACGTTTTCAGCGACTTGTCTTTGTTGTGGGAAGCGATTTGTGCATAGATTTCTTCGTAGCGACTTGTCTCTACGTTCTTAAGCGACTTGACTTTGTTGTGGGAAGCGACTTGTGCTCTAGCGATTTGTCTTTTGAGACAAAGCGACAAATAGTACAAAGTAGTGGTCGTACTGTTTTGTCTAGCGATTTGTCCCTAGTGACTTGTCCATCTAGCGACTTGTTATTCTAGCAACTTCTGTGTCTAGCGATTTGTTACTAGCGATTTGTCTTCATAGCGACTTGTGTCAATAGCGACTTGTTCTTCTAGTGAGTTGTCACTCTAGCAACTTGTGAGCCTAGCGACTTGTCCATTGAAGCGACTTGTATACCTAGCGACTTGGTGCTAAGAAACTTGTCTTCAAGGTTTGAAGCAACTTGGTGTAGTATTGTTTCTGATCATTACATTTTACGGTTTTCTCTTGATTTAGTAAAATCCCGTGAAAGAATCTATTTCCCGGTTTAATCAAAGAGTTATAAAATCCCGTGAAATCTGTAATCATGTCTACCAACGTGCCTAAAATCATCTCTTCTGTAGCTGAGGACGTTCAAGCAGCTGGATCAGATACTCGTCCACCTATGCTTGACAGAACTGAATATGACTCATGGGCTCAACGAATTAGGTTGTACTATTTGGGAAAGGAAAATGGGGTTAACATTCTCAAATCAATTGATGAAGGACCTTACTAGAATGAGACTACAAGAGACACACTTGAAACTGCTATGGATGGTACAATGATCTTAGGTTTGGACAGACCAAAGACCTATAATGAGCTCAATGATAAGGAGAAAAAGAGATCCGATGCTGATATCAGGGCTTCAAACATTATACTTCAGGGTCTTCCAAAAGACATCTACAAGTTAATCAATCACAACACTGAAGCCAAGGCAGTTCGGGACAATGTTAAGATGCTTCTCTCTGGTTCTGAATTGACCAAAGAAGGCAGGGAATCTCAATTGTATGATGATTTTGAGAACTTTGAGATGAATCCTGGAGAAAGTGTCACTGAATACTATGTGAGGTTCCACAAACTTGTGAATGATATGAGGAATATTAAAATGACCATGCCAAATATTCAGCTAAATTCAAAGTTTGTGAACAACATGAATCCCGAATGGCACAAATTTGTCACCTCAGTCAAGTTAACCAAAGGATTAAGGAACACCAACTATGAGCAATTGTATGCCTTCCTACTTCAGAATGAGAAGCATGCTATGTTTGAATGAATGATTCTTGAAAAGTTCAAATCTAATCATGGAGATGCAAGCTCTTAAAATGACTCAATTGCATTCTACACCAATGTAGGGATTACTACCAAAGCTTCACAAGTCATACCCACTGGAAATGGTAACCACAAACTCATTCCCGATCCAAGGTTCAAGCAACCTGATGCTGATGCAGTCATGGAACATTTCATCAATCAACTGGCTCTTATGGTTAAGCAAAATCTGAACCTCACTCCACACACTAACAATGATATCAGAACTGCATCCAATCTACACAATCATGCTATTGTCAGAGATGGTAAGATCATGGTGCAACCAGTGCAAGGAAGACAGTATGAACAAGGAAAAGGTGGAGTAGGTGGAGGGTATGTGGCTAATCAGAATCGTGGAAGGAATGCAATTCAAGGACAAGGAAAGCCAATCAAGTGCTACAACTGTGGTGGTGAAGGACATATTGCAAGGAACTGCACATCTCCAAAACGCACTCAAAATGCAGAGTATTTCAGGGACAAGATGCTGCTGGTACAAGCTTAGGACAATGGAGCGGTTTTGAATGAAGAAGAGTTGCTATTTCTTGCTGAGGGAAATGCCAAAACATATGATGCTAATGTGGATGAGCAACCAATTCAGGAAATAGGTCACAATCATCAAAATGCCTTTCAAGTTGCTGACTGTGATGCATTTGACTCTGATGTCGATGATGAACCTACTGCCCAGACAATCTTCATGGCTAGCATTTCACCAATGGTCTCTCCAAAGGTCTCATCACCAAAATAGGCTGGTCCATCCAAAGATTCACTCATTTCAGAGGTATTAAAACTTTACGATGAAGTTGATGAGCAAAAGATACATAACGAAGTACAATCTCATGAAACTAATGAATCAGATATTGATAATGTAGGTAATAGTAATATTGTCTGATATGATCAATATGTGATACAAAGTGAAAGCGAGATAGTACCAAGTGATGCATCTTCTGCAGTCAATGATGACTATGTCTTTGATGAATACACTACATGTGCCCCTGATGATTATGTTATCTCTGAACTGAATGCGTATAAAGAACAAATTGCCATTTATGAACAACGTGCGGTGAGCAGGAAATGGATAACCAAATGCGTACAATTATTAGAAAAAGTAATTTTAGAGAAGAAGTGTTAAAACAAGAGTTAAAGTCCTTACAATAAAAGCTTTCTAAAACTGTTAAGCAAAAGCAAGAACTCAAAGATAATGTTAAAGTGCTTAAACAAGAATTTAATGCTAAGGAATCAAAACTTTTGAATGACTTTTCCAATCTAAAAACTTTGAAAAACAAGCTTGAAAATAAGTTGTACGTACAAGGGAATACCATTCAGACTGCTCACATGATCACTAAGCACATAGTCTTAAGCGATAAGCATAGTATACCCCTAGTAGAGGAACCAAATCCTGAGTATTGTAAAAAGGCTAAAGCTTTCCATACGATTGTATACGATGGTAATGAGATCCTCAAGCCTAGGCAAACACCATCATGTATTGGAAGCACGGAAGAGGATAGAAAATTAGAAGATGCCTCTAGGGAAAAAATGGATAAGAAGCTAAAAGATCCTGAATGTAAAAAGCAAAACATAACGATCAAACCCCATGATTACACAAAAGAAAATTGGATCTCCCTGAACATGTTTAAGCCTCAAACTCAATTAACCCCAGAACAAGTTTTTTGGAAAAAAGACATGGATAAACAAAAAGCAAATGTACTTGTTGAAACAAACACTCCCCTTAGGAAAGTGCCTCCAGTTACTGTGTATCCTCCGAATACACCAATGCATTTAGTTCCTAGAACTATTCCCACTAAGAGCAAGACGTTAATCAGCCTGTATGTTGTTTATCAACTATTCGTTGATTTTGAGAAGACATGAAAGAAGAGAATCACACCTACAGGGATAACTGAAGGGGAAAGGGGTTTTGAGCAAACTAAAGAATGCTATTTAACTGAGGTCATACCTTTCTTTAAGCAATTAAAAATTCAATTTGAGAGTCTTCAAAAAGGGATAGACTCAGATATTAAAGAAATGGAAAAGGAATTTGATGCAATGATAGTTGAGGTCAATGATTATAAACGGGAACTCAAATATAATGAAATTGAAAGGAAGAACTTGCATATCTTAAATGAGAACTTAGTATTGAGTTGTGTGGCTCAAGATGTGTTTTATACTGTTACTAAGCATTCTATTACTGCCTCTCAATTTCATGAATTATCTGTTGCTTTGAAAGTTTCCCATGATCGTGTCATTGAGCTTGAAAACAAAAACTCAAAACTAAATGAGAAAATTGACCAGGATGATCACGATAATTTGGTAAAACACTTTTCTAAGCTAGAAGTTGAACATTTTGACTTGCAACTAAAATATCAACATCTCAAAGAAAATGTTAAAACCTCAAACATCAAGATATCCTCGGATGTTCCAGAGTTTGATGCAATTTTTGAAATAAACAAACGTGATGAACAAATTCGAGCTCACTGTAACACGATCAGAAAGTTAAAAACCCAAATCTCATAATTAAAGGGTGAAAAGAACAATGTGACTGGCTCTCAAATGCCTCCTCCTTTAGATTCTCAATTTTCTCAAAACTTTCATCTTCAAAACATCATTAACGTATTACAACAAGAAAATGAGAGTTTTCTGGAAGAAAATGAAAAGGTCAAACGACACTTCAAAGAGTTATACGATTCAATGAAAGTCAATCGTGACAAAAACAATGAAAAAATAACTTCGTTACAAAAGGAAATTGAGAATCTGAAGAGTCAGGTAAAAGGGAAAATGCCACTTGTCTTTAATGAGAATGTTACATCAAAGACATCTGCAGATTCTAAACATACTGTGACTGTTAAATACATTCCTTCTCATCTTAGAAATAACGAACTTGTGTTTCATAACTATTTCTGTCACCTTAAGGATAGTCTAGAATGTCTCCGTGAGATTGTAGAAGAGGATCGCATAAATAAGCCTCTTGATAGTGAAATTAGGTATGCTTGCATATATGCCAAACGATCTCAGCAGCTGTTAGAATGTTTAAGAGCAACATGCCCTAAATCCTTATGTGAGAAAGATAAAGCTGTGATGCCTTGCTCTATGCCCAGTGTTAAGAAAGTGACTTTAATGTGCCTTCAAGTAGTTCAGATCCCAGCACTTCTAAACCTGAAATGCAAAAAGTAGCAAAACCAACTAATGTTCACATTCCCTCTACAAGAGTAAAAAGTGACACCAAAGCGAGCAGGTCAAAGCCTCAAGGCAACACAAAGAATGATAGGACCTTGCAAGCTAGGAATGTTCAGTGGAAGAAAGTAGAATATCACCTTAGGAAGAATAAAACTATGTTGAATAAAATGAATCATGTTGATTCTAGTGTTAACTCTAAGCATGCTGTAATTAATGTGAATTCTGCTACTTTTGGCAAAACATGTAAAGATGATTGCTTGGTTTCTGTTACTAATCATGTATGTGGTGTGAATGATTTGATTAATGCTGTTAAATACCCAGTTAAAATTGTTAATGCCAAAAATCAAGCTAAGAAGGCTAGAAAGCAAAGGCGGAAGAAGGTTAGAAAACATTGGAAACCCACAGGAAGAAAATTTAGTAATATAGGTTATCAGTGGATACCTACTGGCCACAAATTTAATCTTAACGAGTTGTGCCCTAAATTATCTAAGTTAATGCCCATTAGGAAATGGATGCCCACTGGTAGAAATATACCTTTAAGAATGAACATACTTTGAATAGATCTACTGTTTCTACTAGCCCGACATCTACCACTAATGATTTTATTGACTCTGCTTCTGATGTGGATGTTCCAATCTCTTTGTCTAACAAAGTGGAACCCATTATTGTATGGGGATCCCAATTATCCAGTTATCCATTCTTGTCTGTGTTCAACTGCAGGTCGTTCAAATCGTTCTGTGGTACCTGGACCCAGGCTGTTCCAAGCATATGACTGAAGATCGCTCGCGGCTCATGAACTTCGTGAGTAAATTCATCGGGACTGTTAGATTCGGGAACGACCATTTTGGTGCAATTATGGGTTATGGAGATTATGTTGTTGGTGACAGTTTAATCTCCAGGGTATATTATATTGAAGGTCTTGGTCATAACCTGTTCTCTGTTGGTCAATTTTGTGATTCCGATCTAGAGGCGACTTTTAGAAAACATACTTGTTTCATTAGAGAACTTGATGGTGTGGAACTGTTAAGAGGAACACGTGGTTCAAACCTATACACCATCTCTATCGAAGACATGATGAAGTCTTCTCCAATCTGCTTGTTGTCAAAGGATTCGAAAACAAAGTCATGGTTATGGCATCGTCGTCTCAATCACTTGAACTTCGGCACCATTAATGACCTTTCCAGAAAGGACCTTGTAATAGGCTTACCCATATTAAAGTATGAAAAAGATCATCTTTGTTCAGCATGCCAATTGAGAAAAAGCAGGAAATATTCCCACAAACCCAAACCTGCAAACTCAGTTATGGAAGTTCTTCATACTCTTCATATGGATTTGTGCGGACCTATGAGAGTGCAAACGATAAATGGGAAGAAATATGTATTAGTCGTTGTTGATGACTACTCTCGATTTACTTGGGTTAAGTTTTTGAGGACAAAGGATGAAACTCCTGATGTCATCATCAAACTTATCAAACAACTGCAGGTTCGACTTAATATACATGTCAGAATTGTTCGAACAGACAATGGCAAGGAGTTCGTTGACAAAGAATTAAGTCAATTTTATGAAAGCATTGGAATCAGTCATCAAAGAAGTGTTCCACGTACGCCTCAATAGAACGGTGTAGTTGAAAGACGAAATCGGACCCTTGTTGAAGCTGCAAGAACAATGCTAATTTACTCAAAGGTTCCAACGTTTCTTTGGGCTGAAGCCATTGCCACTGCTTGCTACACCCAAAATCGTTCCCTCATACACACTACTTACGGAAAAACTCCATACGAACTTGTCCATAAACGAAAACCTGATCTCTCCTACCTTCGTGTATTTGGTGCTTTGTGCTATCAAAGGAATGACGGTCAAGATTTAGGAAAATTAAGAGCAAAGGCGGACATTGGAGTTTTTGTGGGTTATGCATCGAACAAGAAGGGTTATCGAATCTACAACAAAAGAACTCGAGATATCATGGAAACTATTCACGTCACTTTCGATGAGCTTTCTGGGCAAATGGCTCCAGGACAATCAAGTTCTGGACCCGCATCACAACCTTCATTAAGTAGTCCCATTAGTTCTTCTCTTGTACAAAATCCCTCACCAGCAACTCCATATGTACCCCCTTCAGAAGATGATTTGAAGAAATTGTTTGATCCAATGTTTGATTAACACTATGAGCCTATTGCTAATGATCAGCCAAATCCATCAACATAGGCTGCCCCTAACCCATTCAACGTAGATAACCCTTCAGTTTCTATGTCATTGAGTCAAGATGCGCGTACTGCAGATCACTCATCCTTATCATCAAATCCTCAATCATCAAGTGTACATCATGGAAATGTTTCTGGCACCTATGATGGAGATAACCCCTTTGCTACTCCCGAAGATGCTCTATTTGAGAACATATTTGCTCCTGAACCAACTACAAAACCATCTTCATCAGGAGATCCAAACTCTGCTACTTCAGTTCCTCAACAACAACCACATGAACACCTTAGAAAATGGACACATGACCATCCATTGGACAACATCATTGGAAACCCTTCTCGTCCAGTATCCACTCGTAAACAACTTGCAACTGATTCCTTATGGTGCTTCTTCAACTCCGTACTATCCAAGGTCGAACCAAAAGACGTTAAAACTGCCATGAATGAAGACAACTAGTTCAATGCCATGCAAGAAGAAATTCATGAGTTTGATCGACTAGATGTATGGGAATTAGTACATGCTCCTGACTGTGCTATGATCATTGCTCTAAAGTGGATCTTCAAAGTTAAACGTGATGAGCATGGTGATGTGTTAAAGAACAAGGCTCGATTGGTTGCAAAAGGATACCGTCAAGAAGAGGGTATTGACTTTGAAGAATCATTTTCTCCAGTTACACGTATCGAGGCAATCAGAATCTTCCTGGCTAATACTGCAAGTAAGAACATGGTAGTCTATCAGATGGATGTAAAGACGGCCTTTCTTAACGGAGATCTTAAAGAAGTCGTATACGTCAGCCAACCTGAAGGTTTTGTGAATTCAGAGCATCCTACTCATGTCTATCGCTTGAAGAAGGCCCTTTACAGTTTGAAGCAAGCTCCAAGGGCATGGTACGATACGCTATCAAGGTGTCTTCTATCTAACGGATTCAACAAAGGAGCAGTTGATCCGACATTGTTCACAAGAAAGTCAGGCAAACACTTATTTCACGTTCAAATCTATGTTGATGATATTATTTTTACCTCGAATGACCCCAATGAATGTGACCGTTTTTCTAAGGAGATGGGCTCCAAATTTCAAATGTCAATGATGGGACAAATGTCATTTTTCTTGGGATTACAAATTTCACGAAGTCCCGAAGGCATTTTTATCAATCAATCTAAATATGCTAATGAAATTTTAAAGAAATTTGAATTTGATTCTTGTGACACCGTTCACACTCCCATGGTGGAGCGTACCAAACTGGATGAGGACCCCTCAGGGATCATGGTAGATCAAACGAAATATCGCAGTATGATTGGATCCCTGATGTACCTCACAGCCAGTAGACTTGATATTCTGTTCGCTGTATGCATGTGTGCTAGATACCAGGCTAAGCCTACCAAAAAGCACCTTGAAGCGGTTAAACGGGTCTTTCGATATCTCCAAGGTACCATTAACATGGGACTTTGGTATCCGAAGGACACCAACATGTCACTAACAGCATATGCAGATGCAGACCATGCAGGGTGTCAAGATACACGTGGAAGCACATCAGTTGGTGCTCAATTCTTGGGAGAAAAGCTTCTAAGATGGTCTTCTAAGAAACAAATGAGTACGTCGATATCCAAGGTCGAACCAAAAGACGTTAAAACTGCCATGAATGAAGACAACTGGTTTAATGCCATGCAAGAAGAAATTCATGAGTTCGATCGACTAGATGTATGGGAATTAGTACCTGCTCCTGACTGTGCTATGATCATTGCTCTAAAGTGGATCTTCAAAGTTAAACGTGATGAGCATGGTGATGTGTTAAAGAACAAGGCTCGATTGGTTGCAAAAGGATACCGTCAAGAAGAGGGTATTGACTTTGAAGAATCATTTTCTCCAGTTACACGTATCGAGGCAATCAGAATCTTCCTGGCTAATGCTGCAAGTAAGAACATGGTAGTCTATCAGATGGATGTAAAGACGGCCTTTTTAACGGAGATCTTAAAGAAGTCGTATACGTCAGCCAACCTGAAGGTTTTGTGAATTCAGAGCATCCTACTCATGTCTATCGCTTGAAGAAGGACCTTTACAGTTTGAAGCAAGCTCTAAGGGCATGGTACGATAAGCTATCAAGGTTTCTTCTATCTAACGGATTCAACAAAGGAGCAGTTGATCCGACATTGTTCACCAGAAAGTCAGGCAAACACTTATTTCACGTTCAAATCTATGTTGATGATATTATTTTTGCCTCGAATGACCCCAATGAATGTGACCGTTTTTCTAAGGAGATGGGCTCCAAATTTCAAATGTCAATGATGGGACAAATGTCATTTTTCTTGGGATTACAAATTTCACAAAGTCCCGGAGGCATTTTTATCAATCAATCTAAATATGCTAATGAAATTTTAAAGAAATTTGGATTTGATTCTTGTGACACCGTTGACACTCCCATGGTGGAGCGTACCAAACTGGATGAGGACCCCTCAGGGATCATGGTAGATCAAACGAAATATCACAGTATGATTGGATCCTTGATGTACCTCACAGCCAGTAGACCTGATATTCTGTTTGCTATATGCATGTGTGCTAGATACCAGGCTAGGCCTACCAAAAAGCACCTTGAAGCGGTTAAACGGGTCTTTCGGTATCTCCAAGGTACCATTAACATGGGACTTTGGTATCCGAAGGACACCAACATGTCACTAACAGCATATGCAGATGCAGACCATGCAGGGTGTCAAGATACACGTCGAAGCACATCAGGTGGTGCTCAATTCTTGGGAGAAAAACTTGTAAGCTGGTCTTCTAAGAAACAAATGAGTACGTCGATATCCTCTACAGAGGCTGAATACATCGCCATGTCATCTTGTTGTGCTCAAATCTTATGGATGAGATCCCAACTATCTGACTATGGCTTTGACTTCAACAAAATTCCTCTGTATTGTGATAATAAAAGTGCTATTGCTCTCTCCTGAAACAACGTTTAACACTAAAGAGCAAAGCACATCGACATTCGACATCATTTCATTTGGGAACAAGTGGAAAAAGGTGTGGTAGAACTCTGCTTTGTGAGAACTGAATATCAGCTAGCATACATCTTCACTAAAGCACTCCCTCGAGAACGTTTCGAGTTTATTCTTCCACGACTTGGTCTAAAGAGTCTACAACCGGAAACACTCAAACGTCTTCAAGAGGAAGACGAGGAGTAAAAGCTATTCTTCATCCATCTCTTGTAAATATTTATTCAAAAAGCAAAATACAAAATTATAAAGCCCTCAAAAAAGAAAATAGAAAAATATAAAATTTCAAAAAATCCATAAAAATCAGAAAATCTTTGAAAAAGCTTAAAAATATTTTTTCCATTTTTTTTCTTTTATTCGATTTCATCTACGGTCTTTGTGTTGTCACTCTAAGAGTGACACGGGTCTTTAGATGAAGTTCGAATGTACATAAATTGTTAAAATAAATAAATAAATAAATAAAATTGAGAGAATGAAAAACAAAGGTTTATAGTCATTTCAGACTATACCACGTTTTTAAAAGAAAGAACAGAGCTATGCTTTATCTTATTTTTTAAATCTCATGCTCTGATTCTAAAAACAAATGTTTGTCACCAAAAAGACAAATGTTTCCTTCACAAATATTTTTCCTTCTATAAATTCTTCTGAAAAATATTTGTTATCTAAAGAAAACTAATAGCTTTGAAAAATAACTCGGACTCAATTTTTGAAAATCATATGGACTTGACATTTGTCAAAATCTCTATCTCTCAATCAACAACTCATGTCATTAATTGAGGGGGAGAATGATTTCAATTAAATCAAAAGGCTATTTGTCATACAATTGGTTCAGACCAAGTCTTATGTCATGTTTTCAAAAGATACTCAAGCATGTTTAATCTTTGGAGTTTAAAGTCTCAGATTTGATCCTTATCGGTTAAATGTTTTCATAAGCAAGTCACAATTCTCCTCAAAAAGCTTTCAAAAATAATTTAAATCTATAGAGAACACAAATCTCAAATGACTTGAAATTTGTGATCGGGGGAGAATTTGTGATTTAAATTGGAATTAAACTGATAATTCGACAAATGGTTTGTAAGTGATTAGCAAGCTCTCCTCCCTATATGTGCCAAACGATTTTAAATTTTCCATGCACATGTTAAGGGGGAGCATCTATATCAAACCAAAAAGGATTGAAACGTGATTGATTTGTCTCTAAGTGCAGGTTTTCTCTAATATGTGCAAAACACTTTCGAATCTCGATGCACATATTGAGGGGGAACAACTTTTTGAAAACCACATCCTTTCCAAAAAAAAAAAAAAAAAAAAAAAAAAAAAAAAAAAAAAACTTTAACAGTATTTGAAACACTTATTTTGATCGGGAAGGTGATGTAGATGTTTTTAGAAAATGTTAATCAAAGAAGTGAATTCTTCCTCTTGCCTCCATGTGCCAAAACGATTTGAAATATACGATGCACATGTTGAGGGAGAGCTTTTTTTTCTAAAATATCAAAAACAATTCAGGTACAAAATGCTTTGATAATATATCACAAGTACCTGGATTGATTTTCAAATGGTTTTCAATTGGTTCCAATGGCAGAAGAACAATACCAAAAAGACCGACCAAATTTACTTTATGTATGGAGATATAAGGATGGTTTGGTTAGGTATTCGTTCCCACGATCCCGCCAGAGCCTGAGGGATCTACCCAGGGACAACCCACTAGATAGTGTAGAAGTCCTTAGGGATGATGAAAAAAAGGAGAAAAGTGAGAAATGGGAAGAGTGCGGACTGAGATAGAGCTAGAAATGGAACAAACCCAACAAGGTTCTAGTTCTGAAATCTAGGTAAGCACTGAAGGGGTTGAAGAATGAAAAAGAAATGAATGAGAAAAGGGTGAAAACAAATAGCCCTCCATTATTTCAACCTTAGGGCAGAAACCGGGTTCAATTCATATGCTACTGGTGGTTACCAAGGTAACACTGGTATTGAAGACAAGACGTCATGGACCCAATGACGCACAGCACTACAACTTCCCAAGCTACTCAAGTTCCTCTTAAAAGGACTTGTTTCATTCTCACGGGGAACCTACATTATCTATCTACCTTCTCCTAGAGATGGTTGATATTGAAGAAGGAGACCCTCTCCCTAGTCTCCGGCATAGGAACCAAATGTGCACTTTTGAGTCTAGAGCCAAGAGATCATCAATAAATCTCATTAGGACACAATCAATGAAGACTCACTGTTTCACACAATATGGAAAGTGAGAATATATCTAATGAGTCCTACGCATTATCCTTGTGGTATTGCCAGAACATCTGAGTGGTATGCCAACATACTCACAATGAAGATGGAAAGCCTTCTAGAGGCAACATCAAACAAGCTCTTGGTAGGTGGCATGTGAGATCTATCCAATAGATCAACCATGTGACAACTGAACAGAAACAATTGGGCGATTCAAAATTATGAATCAATCCTGGTTCAGGTAATGGATTGACGAATACCTTTGAAAAACCGGTCATTGTGTTTAAAATTATTTTCTCTAGCACATCGACTGTGTACTAATATTTCAAAAATAAAAGGTGTTTATGATTGATAATTTATTTTCCTTAAAACCTTCGTTGTATTGCCAAAACACTTTATATTGAGCAGTACACGACTGTTTTTCAAATCACTTTTCATCAATCAGTGAATCTCAATTCGCTGGTTCACTCACTCCGTGTTGTCTTCTTTGAGACATTCTGGTTTGAGAAGAGCTAGAGCATGTAGGATATTGGTTTTCACATACACATCATAACACAAGCAAACATAGGCGTATAGAAGATGAGTTTTAGAGAGAGAAAGTTAGAGGTTTAGGGAACTTTAGTGAGAGAAAGAAAATCTTATTATGAGCTCCAACTCTCTACCTTGGAAGGTAGAGAGTATTTATAGTCTTACAATAAAACGCCACTCAACGGGCTGTGGATCAGGCATACAGTGGGTAAAGACCCGTCCGTCCTCCACGGTGTTACTTAACTAAATACTATTTGACTTAAAGGAACTACGACTACGAGCTTTCTAACGATTACATATACTTGAGGTGACCGAATCTTTAATACCTGGAATTTCTAATTCCTAACAATCTCCCCCTAAGGGAGGTCACCTCAATCATGTACTAAAATTACATTGAATACAAATAGATATTACATTAACAATTGTTCTTGCATTCTTGATGTAGTCCTTTGCTCCTAAGCTCGTAGTCATTAATTCTTCACATTGCATGTTAGGTTACTCAAAGTGGAGGTATTATGTGATGTTGTGACTTTAGGACCAACATGCTCACATTCTGGATCATGATATCTTCTCATCAGAGTAGCGGAAGCTTTAGTTGATTCATGATATTGGCAGCAGCGTAGCAGAAGCATGGAGTGAAAATATCAGAGTCATTTATGCACTAATCATGATTTCTTTTGAGATGAATGTGTTAAGTGAGCATGCGGCTATGGATTGACCGCTTCATTCTGATTAGCTGCAAACGTCGGGTGTACCTGCATACAACAGTTAGCAATAAATCGCACGAAAGTGTCTTTGATCACTTTCGTTGAATTGAGGTACACGGCCCACGGTTCCCCGTTGATCAGTACAAGTACTGCCTGTGATCAGGTATAATTCAGAAGAATTTCCTTGACAGGGTTTCGCAACTGCTCTAGCTGTTCTCAAACCGGAACATCTCAAAGAAGACAACACGGAGTGAGTGAACCAGCGAATATTAAGTCCACTGATTGATGAAAAGAGATTTGAAAAACAATCGTGTATTGCTCAATAGAAATTGTTTTTGCAATACAACGAAGGTTTTATTGAAAATCAATTATCAATCATAAAAACACCTTTTGGTTTGAAAAATGAGTACACGGTCGATGTGCTAAAGAAAAGAGTTGTTAAGCACAAAGACCGGTTTTTCAAAGGTATCCGTCAATCCATAACCTGAACCAGGATTGATTCAAGACTTGAATCGCCCCATTGTTTCTGTTCAGTTGTCACATGGTTGATCTAATGAATAGATCTCACATGCCACCTACCAGGAGCTTGTTTGATGTTGGCTCCAGAAGGTTTTCCATCTTCATTGTGAATATGTATGCATATCACTCAGATGTTCTGGCAATACCACAAGGATAATGCGTAGGACTCAAGATATAATCTCTCTTTCCACATTGTGTGAAGCAGAGAGTCTTCATTGAAAGTGTCCTAATGAGATTTATTGATGATCTCGTGGCTCTAGACTCAATTTTGTGCATATTTGGATCCTGTGCCGGAGACTAGGGAGAGGGTCTCCTTCTTCAATATCAGCAATCTCTAAGAGAAAGTCGATAGATAATGTCGGTTCTCCGTGAGAATGAAACAAGTCCTTTTAAGAAGATCTTGAGTGGTTTGGAAAGTTGAAGTGCAGTGCGTCACTGGGTCCATGACGTCTTGTCTTCAATACCGATGTTACCATCAGTAGCATATGAATTAAACCCGGTTTCTGCCCTAAGGTTGAATAATGGAGGGCTATTTGTTTTCACCCTTTTCTCATTCAATTCTTTTTAATTCTTCAACCCCTTCAGTGCTTACCGAAACTTCATTGCAAGAACCTTGTTGGGTTTGTTCCAGTACTTGCTCTGCCTCAGTCCGCACTCTTCCCATATCTCACTTTTCTCCTTTTATCATCATACCTAAGGACTTCTACACTAACTAGTGGATTGTCCCTGGGTAGATCCCTCCGGTTCTGGCTGATCATGGGAACCAATACCTAACCTTATCATCCTTATATCACCGTACATAAAGTAAAGTTGGTCGGTCTATTTGGTATTGTTCATCTGCCATTGGAACCAATTGAAAACCATTTGAAAGTCAATCCAGATACTTGTGATATATTATCAAAACATTTTGTACCTGAATTGTTGTTGATATTTTTAGAACAAGTGCTCACCCTCAACATGTGCATCAAATGTTTGAAATCGTTTTGCACACGGAGGCAAGAGGAAGAATTAACTTCTTTGATTACCATTTTCTAAAAGATATCAACATCACTTCCCAAATCGAATCAAGTAGATAAAGCATTTTGGGGAAGGATGAGATTTTCATGATTTTGCTCCCCCTCAATATGTGCTTCTAGGTTTAAAAAGAGTTTTGCACATACTAGAGGGAACCTGCACATTGAGATAAGTGATCACGTTTCAAATCATAGGTTTAAGATAGATGCTCCCCCTCAACATGTGCATGGAAAATTTGAAATCGTTTGTCACATGTGGGAAGGAGAGCTTGTACATCCTTATAAAACACATTCTCCCCCAATCACAATTATCCAGTCATTTGAGATTTGTGATCTCTTATAGATTTAAATTGATTTTGAAAGCCTTTTTAAGGAGAATTGTGACTTGATTATGAAAGCGTTTTAACTGATAAGGATCGGATTTTAGGACTTAAACTCCATTGGTAAAACATGCATGAATATCTTTTGAAAAACAATTGAATGCCAAATAACTTTTTAATTTAATTGAAATCATTCTCCCCCTCAATCAATGACATAGGTTGTTGATTGAGAGATAGAGATATGGACAAATAAGTCCTGATGATTATCAAAAAATAGAGACCGAGTTATTTTTCAAAGCAGTTAGTTTTCAGCAGATAAATGTTTATAGAATCAGAGCATTGAATTTTGAAAATATGAAAAAGTATGGCTCTGTTCTTTCTTTGAAAAAGCGGGTTACTGCCTGAGATGACAGTAAGCCATTGTTTCTCTTTCTCTCAAAAATAATTTTTTTTTTTTTTTTTTTTTTTTTTTTTTTTTTTTTTTTTTTTTAACATTCGAACAACATCTAAAGTCCCGTGTCATTCTTTGAATGACAACTCAAAGACCGTAGATATTGTCGAACCGGGAAAAAAAGCAAAACAAATTGACAATATTTTTTAGAAGATTTTTCGAATTTTTCAGATTTTTTTTTTTTTGGATTTTGAAGGTTTTATAATTTTGTATTTTGTTTTTAGAATAGATATATACAAGAGATAGATGAAGATAGACCTTTACTCCTTGTTTTCCTCCTGAAGACGTTTGAGAGTTTCTGGTTGAAGGCTTTTCAAGCCAAGACGTGGAAGAATAAACTCAAAACGTTCTCTTGGAAGAGCTTTGGTGAAGATGTCTGCTAACTGATATTCAGACCTCACAAAATAGAGTTCCACCACACCTTTTTCCACTTGTTCCCTGATGAAATGATGTCGAATGTCGATATGCTTTGCTCTTGAGTGTTGAACATTGTTGCATGAGAGAGCAATAGCACTTTTATTATCACAGTACAGAGGGATTTTGTTGAATTCAAAGCCATAGTCAGATAATTGAGATCTCATCCATAAGATTTGAGCACAACAGGATGACATGGCTATGTATTCAGCCTCTGTAGAGGAAATAGAAGTACTCATTTGCTTCTTTGAAGACCAGCTCACAAGCTTATCACCCAAAAACTGAGCACCTCCAGATGTACTTCGACGAGTATCTTGACACCCTGCATGATCAGCATCTGCATACCGGTGTCTTTCGGGTACCAAAGTCCCATATTGATGGTTCCTTGGAGATACCGAAAGACCCGTTTAACTGCTTCAAGGTGCTTTTTAGTAGGCTTAGCCTGGTATCTAGCACACATACAAACAGCAAACAAGATATCTGGTCTACTAGCAGTGAGGTACATCAGGGATCCAATCATACTACGATATTTCGTTTGGTCTATCATGATCCCTGAGTGGTCCTCATCTAGTTTGGTTCGATCAATCATGGGAGTGTCAATAGGGTCACTTGAATCAAATCCAAATTTCTTTAAGATTTCTGTTGCATATTTAGATTGATTTATGAAAATGCCTCCGGGACTTTGTGAAATTTGTAATCCCAAGAAAAATGACATTTGTCCCATCATTGACATTTGAAATTTTGAACTCATTTCATTAGAAAAACGATCACATTCCATTGGGTCTGTCGAGGCAAAAATAATATCATCAACATAAATTTGAACATGAATTAAATGTTTGCCTGACTTCCTGGTGAACAATGTTGGATCATTTGCTCCTTTGCTAAATCCGGTTGATAGAAGAAACTTTGACAGTGTATCATACCATGCCCTTGGAGCTTGCTTTAAACCGTAAAGGGCCTTCTTCAAACAATAAACGTGAGTAGGATGCTCTTGATTTACAAATCCTTCAGGTTGGCTGACGTAGATGACTTCTTTAAGGTCTCCGTTCAGAAATTCCGTCTTCACATCCATCTGATAGACTACCATGTTCTTACTAGCAGCATTAGCCAGAAAGATTCTGATTGCCTCGATTCGAGCAAATGAAGCAAAAGATTCTTCAAAGTCAATACCCTCCTCTTGACGGTATCCTTTAGCAACTAATCGAGCCTTGTTCTTCAATACATCACCATGCTCATCTAGTTTCACTTTGAAGATCCATTTTAGAGCAATAATCATGGCACATTCTGGAGCAGGTACTAACTCCCATACATCAAGTCGATCAAACTCATGAATTTCATCTTGCATAGCATTGAACCAGCTGTCTTCGTTCATGGCAGTTTTAACATCCTTTGGTTCGATCTTTGAGAGTACAGAGTTGAAGAAACACCATAGGGCATCGGTTGCAAGTTGTTTCCGTGTTGATACAGGACGAGAGGGATTTCCAATGATGTTGTCTAATGGATGATCGTGAGTCCATTTTCTAAGGTGTTCATGTGGCAGTTGTTGAGGGACTGAGGTAGCAGAGTCGATGTCTCCTGAAGAAGGTGGTTCTGATGATGATTCAGGAGCAAATATGTTTTCAAATAGAGCATCTTCAGGAGTAGCAAAGGGATTAACTTCATCATTGATTCCAGAAACAGTTCCATGATGTACATTTGAAGTATGATGATTTGTTGATGAGACGGAAGGATTAGCAGTAGGCGCTTCTTGACTTAAAGATATTGAGACTGAGGGATTGACTTCATTCACAGGAATATGAGCAGCCTCTGTTGTAGGGATCAACACCTCATTAGTACTTGGATCATAAAGTTCATCAAACAGAGGATCAAACAATTTCTTTAAATCATCTTCAGATGGAGGTACATATGGAGTTTCTTGAGAGGAGTTTGGAACAAGGGATGAACCAATGGGACTGTTTTGAAGTGTGAGTCCTGAACTGGAGTGTCCAGGAGCCATTTGACCGGTCAGCTCATCAAACGTAACGTGAATTGTTTCCATGATATTTCGGGTTCTTTTGTTGTAGATTCGGTATCCCTTTTTGTTTGGTGCATATCCTACAAATACTCCAATGTCAGCTTTAGCCCTAAGTTTTCCTAAGTCTTGACCCTCATTAGTTGGATAACACAATGCACCAAACACATGAAGGAAAAAGAGATTAGGTTTTCTGTTGTGGACAAGTTCATATGGAGTTTTTCCATGAACAGTGTGAATCAGGGAACGATTTTGTGTGTAGCATGCAGTGGCAATTGCTTCAGCCCAGAGAAACATTGGAACCTTTGAGTAAATCAGCATCGTTCTAGCGGCTTCAAAAAGAGTTCGATTTCGTCTTTCAACTACACCGTTCTGTTGAGGAGTTCGTGGAACACTTCTTTGATGGCTGATTCCAACGCTTTCATAGAATTCACTAAGTTGTTTGTTGACAAACTCAGTTCCACTGTCTGTTCTGATAATTCTGACGGTTTTGTTAAGTCGAACCTGCAGCTGTTTGATGAGTTTGATGATGATATCAGGAGTTTCATCCTTTGTCCTTAAGAACTTGACCCAGGTGAATCTAGAGTAATCATCAACCACAACTAACACATATTTCTTTCCAAAGATATTCTGCACCCTCATTGGTCTACATAAATCCATATGAATCATATGAAGAACTTCTGTGACAGAGTTAGTAGGTTTGGGTTTATGGGCATACTTCTTGCTTTTTCCCAATTGACATGCTGAACAAAGATGATCCTTTTCATACTTGAGTCTAGGTAAACCTACAACTAAGTCCTTTCTGGAGAGATCATTGATGGTACCGAAGTTCAAGTGATTGAGACGACGATGCCATAACCATGACTTTGTTTTAGAGGCCTTTGACAGTAAGCAAATTGGAGAAGACTTCATCATATCTTCGATAGATATGGTGTATAGATTTGACCCACGTGAACCTCTTAAAAGTTCCTTACCATCAAGTTCTCTAACGAAGCAGGTATGTTTTCTGAAGGCTACTTCTAGATCAGAATCGCATAATTGACCAACAGAGAACAAGTTGTGACCAAGACCTTCTACATAGTAAACCCTGGAGATAACACTTTTGCCAACAACATAGTCTCCATAACCCATAATAGCACCGAAATGATCATTCCCGAATCTATTTGTCTCGATGAATTTGCTCACGAAGTTCATGGGCCATGACCGGTCGCCAGTCATATGCTTGGAACAGCCTGAGTCCAGGTACCACAGAACGATTTGAACGATCTGCAGTTGAACACAGACAAGAATAGATAATTGGATAATTGGGATCCCCATGCAAGAATGGGTTCCATTTGGTTAGTAACAATGGTTGGAACACCCACATCAAAAGAAGAAGCATTCATATCAGAAATTAAGGCACTGGAATCATTGTGAATTGATGCAGTACTAGTGTCTGTATTAGCCCTGTTCACAGTGTGCTCACTTCTTAAGGGAATAGTTCTACCAGTAGGCATCCATTTTCTAGTGGGCATTGTCTGATTATTCTTATGACCAATAGGTATCCAATAATAGCCTATCTTACTAAATGTTCTTCCTGTGGGTTTCCACTGTTTTCTAACTTTCTTTCGTTTTTGCCTTTTTGCCTTTTTAGCATGAATATTAGCAACATTAACTGGACAATTATCATCATTAGGCAAAACATTAACACCACATTCATGATTAGAAACAGAATTCAAGCAGACATCAGTACAAGGTTTGTAAATAGTATCAGAATTCGAATTAATTATAGTACGCCTATGGCTAATACTAGAATCAACACGATTCGTTTTATTCGATTCAAGCTTAAAGTTCCTAGATTGTTCTTCTACTCTTTTCCAGTGCACATTCTTAGCTTGCGAGGTCCTATCATTCCTTGTATTGTCTTGAGACTTTGACCTGCTCCCTTTAATGTCACTGATTACTCCTGTAGAGGGAATGGGAACATTAGTTGGTTTTACTATTCTTTGGATCACCTGTTTAGATGTGCTGGGATCTGAACTACATACATGCATACTAAGGTTCACTTTCTTAAAACTAGAAGTGCTGGGATTTGTACTCCTAGAAGGCACACTTGAGTTCTCTTTCATAGCATTGACAGATCTGGAATTTGAACTACTTAAAGGCACACTAAGGTTCACATTCAAGACATTAGGCATCGAATGAATATCATACTTGGCATTAGGCATCGAACATGGAATCAAAGGATTAACTCTCTCACCTAATGACTTTGGGCATATTGTGATCAAGCATTCTAGGATTTCTTGAGATCGTTTGGCATATAAGCATGCATGTCCAATTGCATTATCATGAGGTTTCTCTAACTTATCCTCTTCAACAATCTCACGCAGACATTCTAGGCAATCCTTAAGGGATGAGAAGTATGTTTGAACAACAAGTTTGTTGTTCCTGAGATGAGGAGGGACATATTTCATAGACAAAGCATATTTATTACAAGAGTAAACCTTTGATACACCATTCTCCCCATTGGTCATTGGCATTTTCCCTTTTACCTGACTCTTCAGATTCTCAATTTCCTTTTGCAATGAAGCTATTTGTTCGTTATTTTTGTTACGAATGACATTTATTGATTCAAATAACTCACTGAAATGACATTTGACCTTTTCATTTTCTTCTAGAAAACTTTCGTTTTCCTTTTGTAATGCATTTACTAGGTTTTGAAGATGAAACGTTTGAGAATTCTGAGAATCTAAAGGAGGAGGCATTTGGGAGCCTGTCATATTGTTCGTTTGACCCTTGAATTGAGAGATCTGGGCTTTCAACTTTCTGATCGTGTTGCAATGAGCTTGAATTTGTTCATCACGTTTGTTAATTTGAAAAACTGCATCAAACTCTCGAGCATCTGAGGATGTCTTGATATTTGAAGTTTTGACATTTTCTTTAAGATGTTGATATTTTAGTTGTAAATTAAAATGCTCAACTTCTAGTTTAGAAAAATGTTTAACCAAATTGTCGCGATCATCCAGTTCAATTTTCTCGTTTAGTTCAGAATTAGTTTTTTCAAGCTCAATGACACGATCATGGGAGACTTTCAGGGCAACCGATAATTCATGAAATTTTGAAGCATTAATGGAACAATTTGTAGCAGTGAAAAACACATCTTGAGCAATACATTCAGAAATCAGGTTCTCATTTAGTGTATGCAAGTTCTTCCTCTCAATCTCATTATATTTTAGTGCTCGCTCATAGTCACTAACTTCAACTATCATTGCATCAAATTCCTTTTCCATTCCCTTAATATCAGTTTCTATCCCCTTTTTAAGACTCTCAAAGTGATCTTTTAGAAGTTTAAAGAAAGGCATGACCTCAGTTAAATAACATTCTTTCATTTGCTCAAAACCCCTTTCTCCTTCAGTTATACCAGTGGGTGTGATCCTTTTCTTGCAAGTTTTCTCAAAATCAACAAATAGTTGAAATATAACATATTGGCTAATTAAGGTCTTGCTTTTAGTGGCAATTGTTCTAGGAACAAGATGCATTGGTGTATTAGGAGGATACACAGTCGCTCTAGGCATTTTCCAAAGGGGAGGGTTTGTTTCAACAATATTTTCTGCTTTCTGCTTATCTAAATCCATTTTCCAGAAAACTTGTTCGGGAGTCAACAATGTCTGAGGCTTAAACATGTTTAAGGAAATCCAGTTTTCCTTCTTGTAATCATGGGGTGTGATCTTTATTTTCTTCTCTCTACATTTAGGATCATCTAATTTCTTGTTCATCTTTTCCCTAGTGACTTCATCTGATTTCTTATCTTCCTCAGTGCACTCAACGCAACTAGGTTTCTGTCTAGGTTTAAGGATTTCATTGCCATCATAAAGAACCTTATGAGCATTTCTAGCCCTTTTAATGACCTCTGGATTTGGTTCCTTAACAAGGGGAATGCTATGCTTATCGCTTAAGACCCTATGCTTAGTGATCATGTGAGCAGTCTGAATGGTGTTCTCTTGTATGTACAACTTGTTTTCAAGTTTGTTTTTCAAAGTTTTCATATTAGAAAAATCTTTCAAGAGTTTTGATTCCTTTGCATTAAATTCTTGCTTAAGCATTTTCACATTTTCTTGAAGTTCTTGTTTTTGCTTAGCAGTTTTAGAAAGCTTTTCTTGCAAGGAATTTAACTCTTGTTTTAATACTTCTTCTCGAAAATTACTTTTTCTAATGATTGTACGCACTTGGTCATCCATTTCCTGCTCACGAGTGGTCAACTCAAATTTTGCACGTTGTTCATAAATAGCAACACGTTCTTTATAGGCATTTAGTTCAGAAAATACAGACTCATCAGGGGCACAGGCAGTGTATTCATCAAAAATATAGTCATTGTTGACTGCAGGAGATGCATCACTTGGTACAACTTCACTTTCACTTTGTTTCACATATTGATCATATGGGACAACATTGATATTACCCATATTTTCAATATTTGATTCAATAGTTTCAGTTGATAGTACTTTGTCATGCATCTTTTGCACATCAGCATCATCGTATAGTTTTAGTACCTCTGAGATGAGTTTGTCTTTGGATGGGTCAGCTTGTGGTGAAGAGGAGACCTTGGGAGAAACCATTGGAGAAATGCTAGCCATAAAGATTGTGTGTGCAGTAGGTCCATCATCCACATCAGATTCGTATGCATCACAATCAGTGACTTGAAAGGCATTCTGATGATTGTGACCTATCTCCTGAATAGGCTGCTCATCCACATCTGCATCATAGGTCTTGGCATTGCCCTCAGCTAGAAACAACAATTCCTCTTCATCCAAAGCAGCACCATTATCCTGAGCTTGTACAAGCAGCATCTTATCTCTGAAGTAATCAGCATTCTGTGGATGCTTTGGAGATGTGCAGTTCCTTGCAATGTGTCCCTCACCACCACAGTTATAACATTTGATCGGCTTAGCTTGACCTTGATTACCATTCCTTCCTCGATTCTGATTACCAACATAACCTCTACCAGCTCCACCTCTTCCCTGATCATACTGTCTTTCCTGAATTGGTTGCACCACGATCCTCCCATCTTTAACAGTAGCTTGATTGTGTGGGTTAGATGCTGTTTTGAGGTTGTTATTGGTTTGTGGAAGAGAATTCATGTTTTGACTAATCAGAAGAGCTAGTTGATTAATGAAGTTACCCACATGTGCATCAGCATCAGCTTGTTTGAACATAGGATCAGGAATTAGTTTGTGATTACCATTTCCCATGGGTATGACTTGTGAGGCTTTGGTTGTGATTCCGATGTTTGAGTAGAAGGCAGTTGAGTCATTAGACGAGCTTGTCTCTCCCTGGTTGGTTTTGAACTGATTATGAAGGAGGAAGGCATAGAGTTGCTCATAGTTTGTATTCTTCAATCCTTTAGTGAGCTTCACAGAGGTGACAAACTTGTGCCATTCGGGATTCATGTTGTTCACAAATTTTGAGTTCAGCTGTATGTTAGGCATAGTCATTCTGATGTTCCTCATGTCATTCACCAACTTATGAAATCTCACATAGTACTCATAGACACTCTCATCTGGTTTCATCTTGAAGTGTTCAAATTCGTCATAGAGTTGTGATTCTCTGTCTTCCATAGTTAATTCTGAACCTGAGAGAAGCATCTTGACATTATCCCATACTGCCTTTGCTTCGGTGTTGTGATTGATCAGCTTGTAGATGTCTTTAGGAAGACCTTGAAGAACAATGTTAGAAGCCCTGATATCAGCATCAAATCTCTTTTTCTCCTTATCATCAAGCTCATCATACATCTTTGGTCTGTCCATTCCGTAAATCAGAGTTCCATCTTCAGCAGTATCAAGTACATCTCTAGTCGTCTCAACTCGATACGGTCCTTCATCAATGGATTTGAGAATGTTGACACCAATTTCATTTCCAAGGCAGTACAATCTGATTCGTTGAGCCCAAGAATCGTAGTCAGTTCTGTCAAGCATGGGTAGACGAGTATCTGAAACAGCTGCTTGAACATCCTCGGCAACAGTGGAGATGATAGTAGGAACGTTGGTAGACATGTTAACAGATTATACGGGATTTTACTAAATCAAGAGAAAACCGTAAACAATCACCCAAGTCGCTAGAAGATAATGCACCAAGTCGCTAACACCTAATTCGCTACACCCCCAAGTCGCTAAAGTCCCAAGTCGCTAGATAAATGCAAGTCGCTAAGTAGTAACTCACTAAGCCTCAAGTCGCTAGCAAAATTTTGGCAGCAATTCGCTACTCAAGTCGCTAAAGATTCAACTCGCTAAAGAGCAACTCGCTACAGACCAAGTCGCTACCACCAAGTCGCTACCCGTAGTGGAGAGTCCACTACTTGTACTGTTAATCGCTAGGTCTAAGTCGCTAGCTCCAAAACTGTAACTCGCTACAAAATTGTGAAGCAAGTCGCTACGAAGAAAGAGATCCGTATATCAAGTCGCTAGCAAGAGAAACCACATAAACATCACTTTTCAATCCAAAAACAACCCAACCAAGATGATTCAAGCTAACCAAATGAAAACCTAAACACTTGTGATGATTCTAAACATAAAAGTACTAACAAAATCCAAGCTTTAACACAAGAAATCAACCAAATGATGCACAAACCACTAAACTTTTTCAAACTCAAAAACCACCTAAAAACCACTAGAAATCCAAAGATGTGCACGATATGATCTAACCATGGCTCTTGATACCAATTGTAGGATATTGGTTTTCACATACACATCATAGCACAAGCAAACATAGGCGTATAGAAGATGAGTTTTAGAGAGAGAAAGTTAGAGGTTTAGGGAACTTTAGTGAGAGAAAGAAAATCTTATTATGAGCTCCAACTCTCTACCTTGGAAGGTAGAGAGTATTTATAGTCTTACAATAAAACGCCACTCAACGGGCTGTGGATCAGGCATACAGTGGGTAAAGACCCGTCCGTCCTCCACGGTGTTACTTAACTAAATACTACTTGACTTAAAGGAACTACGACTACGAGCTTTCTAACGATTACATATTGTTAGGTCACTAGTTTTACAAACACAAGTTATAAAGAAAGAGATGAAGGCGGATGAACAAGTAAATCACACATACACACAATAGTAATGATACGGTTTAGGCGTGAGGCATATGTGAAAAGAAAACTTGAACAACCAACCCTCAAGTGAGGGTTATTACATGGTTTATATAGGCAAGGAGCTAGGGCAACACTCCCTCTCCTTCCCTATTCCTTATTGGGCTTGGGCCTAAGCTTATGGGCCTTCTACATAAGCTTGACCTTAAACAAACATAAAGGCCATAATAAAGCTACCTATTACATATGAAATATAAATACTTGAAATACTGTTTAGGAGTGATTCCAACAATCTCCCCCTCAAGTATATATGAATGTAAACGGTGAAGGCGTTGATGTAATAGTAGCTGTGACGTCTTCTGACAATCTTCTTTCTTGTGAGAGGAATTGTCTTGATTCGAACAATCTCCCCAGTGTAGAGAGATAGTTATCTTTGAACAGTTATGCTTCGATGTCATCATTAACTTTGTTCTTTGATCATTGTTCTTTGTGGTGAAAGTGATAGTATGTTGTTGTCTACATCAGTCTGCCTCAGGTCTGCTTCGCTGCTCCAGTGTCTCCACGTCATTCTTCAACATGCTCACACGCTCTTTGACGTTGGAAATCAATACTGATGAAGTTCTGTAAGTCTTTGACTTTGTAGATTCTTTGATTGATCAAGAATCATTCTGACTGTTGTGTTGCATTCGAATAGAACTTCCATTAGTGATGAAGTTGGCGTGAGCATGAGAAGAATCAGCACGATCATCCCGCTCTGGAGCTTCCATAAGAGGAAAACATTTCAAACGGTTAGTAATAAGCGGTTTCCGGCACTTACAAGTTTGAACTTCGAGAGTGTCAACAGCATAGTGTGAAAACACAACTCTAATTCTTACAAAGGCCGTTCCTGAACTGGAGTCCCACAAGTGAGATAACGCGATGTACCGAAGTACATCTACAGTTCAGATGAGTCGCTGAGGTACACCGAAGCATCACCTCACGACTATAGACCGATTGAGACACACTCCGCGTAATCCACGGGGAGTTACCGAAGTGACCTGCTGTCAGGGCTGTTTGATGTTGACCCTGGCAGGAGTTTCCATTCAATCACTGAGGATCACAGATGTGAACCTCTCATAAATGTTCTTGATAGATTGTTAAGATCTGTGAAGGACTCGATATGAACCACTGATGATCTTATTTGTTGATCATCAAGTGATTAACTGTCAAGTGTTCCTAAGAGATCTTTTGATGAATCTCGTGGCTCTAGACTCAATAGTGCGTTTTGGTTTTCCTGAGCGGAGACTAGGGAGAGGGTCTCCTTCTTCAATACCAGCGATCTCTAAGAGAAAGCCAATAGTTTACGTAGGGTTCCCTGTGAGAATGAAACAAGCTTCTGTTGAGAAAAACTTGAGTGGCTAAGAAGGTTTAGTGCATGCGTCACTGGGTCCATGACGACTTTTAATCTTCAATACCGGTGTCACTGAGTGACAGCCAGTAGCATATGAATTGAACCCGGTGTCTGCCCTAAGTTGAATAATCTGGAGGGCTGTTTCTTTTCACCCTTTACTTTACATTTCTTTTTGATTCTTCAACTCCTTCTTTCTCCGATTCTCATTTTCTCCTTTTTACAATCATTCCTAAGGACTTCTAACACTAACTAATGGTAGTGTCCTTGGGTAGATCCCTCCGGCTCTGGCGGATCATAGGACGGTTATTCCTAACCTTAGTCACCTTATAACTTCATGACTAACCTATGTTTGCCATTAAAACCACTGTATGTGAAAATATCTCTCAAAGGGTTTGTTAATGAAAAACATGTTTGAACCACTGTGAGAGATGATGCTTTGCATAAATACTCCTCCTCCACATGTGCTTAATAGTTTTAATGGTTAAATGCACAGTGAGGAAAGAGCGCGTACTTTTTGAATTGATCCACTGAAGATAGACAATCCCCCGCGAGACACGGTTAGGTTGCATAGTTAAAGAGTTACATTGTCAGCTTTTAGGTGACAACTAGCTCTAATAACTACCTTGAAGGTGTAGACAAACCTCGAAAGGTTGTCATACCCGTCAGAGTTCATGTCTATCAAGAGTTTCTCGAATGGTACTTTCTACTTGGACAAGTCCTTTGCGAGACACGTTTACATTACTAGCGAACTAGCTTGAAATTATTACCCGTCCAGGACAAGTCTTTTCGAGTTGCTAACAGTTTAGTATCGTCAATTCGTTGGTTAATTCTGAGGTACACATATTCATTTGCATATTGTACAACATATTTCTCCCCCTCAAAAATGGCATATGAAAATGTTATTTTTGAAACGTTTGAGGATAAATATGACCATTTCGAGTGTTGCGGGAAGATGACCACTATGAACAATTTGTGAACAAAGATTTAATTCAAATACTCCCCCTCAACTGGTGATATAAACGGTTGAGGTTTTGAAAATCATACGGGGAAGTACTTTTGTTTTTGAGCAAAACCTTGAAAAATGAAAGGTTTGATAGGTTTTACTCAAAAATAAGAAGCTTTCGCTCATTTTATAAGGATTGTGGCACTGAGGCGTACCACAGGGTCCTTTCTTGACAATTACGGGTTGTACACTGTTATGTGTGCACAAGCCATTGACATATATAATCACACATCCAAAATTATATGAAGGAAACCATTTAAGGGGTACCAGGAAGTGCAGTGATGTTCCCAGGAGTGCGCACAGGGCGTTGAAAGCCGGTGATGTTTCTCCTGGGTCGACCACCAACATAGCTCTCCAATCGTCTGAACTGATCCCTTCTGAACAACCGTTCATCAATAATGGTGATGATACGTCTCACATCCCTCCTTTCCTGAGAATTCCAGCGCTTAGGAGACCCAACTTTTAGGCGTATATCCTTCAATCTGTACGCCAATCCATCCCTAACCATCTTCAAGGTATGATCCCCGAATTTGTGGAGCTCACTACACGCCATTAAGCAGTTTCTTTGAAGTTCACTATGGTAAACGACGCCGAAAGGTTTGCTGATGAGTGTATATTGAGATATCTGGTTGAGATCGGTAAGAGTAAGCGTTGGAGGAGTGAGGTTGACACGCGTCTGATAAGATTCAACAACCATATGGATATCTTCAACACGTTCTTTGATCACGATGCGTCTAATGAAGATGAGAACTGACTTGATAAATTCACGTTGAACGTCAGTCGAGAATTGTCTCATACGACCCTGTACTTTGGCAAGGTACATGTCTTCGATGTCGTTGAGAGATAAGTTCTCAAAGTCAGCCTCGGAGAATCCATAGTCATGTTCATCTTGTCGTTTGACTATGATATTCTTCAAGAATGTATAGTCCTACTTAGACTTGAGATCAACGTGTTTGATGGCCACGATGTCCTTAGAACTATACACTGCATGTTGAGACTTCTGAACCAGGCAGCTTCTGTAGTAGATTCTTCGGCGTTCAGGCCAATGATGAATCCCATACAATGCATCTTGGTCATATGCTTGCACGTTGTCAGAAAACAAGTGATTTGCACGTTCCTTGATAGCTATGCAGTTTTAGTAAATAGCCGTTGGGAATGGAAGAGTCAATGATGTAGCATATTTTCGCGAACCATCGCTACCGTGTAAGAGAAAATCCAGGTCTCTGTTAAAAAAGTATCGGAAGGGAATCCGTGGTTCGTCTGCTTGGCCAATGGTCGGTAGGGGTTTGGTCTAGTCGGTGTAGTATGGAGGGTTGTCCCTTTGTGTGAAGTCAATGTTTGCTTCCGGATTGAGCCAATCCATGTTGTTAGACATAGCTCGAGCGATGTTCTCAAGATGATATTCGACCTCGAGGGCGCTTTCAGAGCTGTCTTGTAGAAGTTGAAACGCTTCATTCTTGATTCGCTTCAACTCAGATTTCGTCATTTTCTTCACATGGAACTTTTCTTGCAAAAGTTTTGCGTGCTCCAATGTAGAACCGTCTACCAAGTCTTGACCTTCATCAGGGTAGGGAGTTTGATTGACAAGTGTGGAGAACCATTCAAACTCTTCGGTTTTATCGTCATCTAGCCATGATACGACTTCAGGCTGAGTCGTCTTCTTTTTCTTTTTTGGAAGGCCTTGATGATGATACTGGTTTCTGCACTTGTTTGGGTGAGGTGGGTTGTTGTCGGGGCTCAAGGACCTCTTCATCGTCACCACCCGTATACTCAAAGTGATCACCTGTTTTATGAGTCAGGGGTGGTAACTCGGAATCGTCCCGAGGTTTATCAGTAGAAGACCGAGGTGGAGGAGACTTTTGTCATCGTCACCACCCGTATACTCAAAGTGATCACCTGTTTTATGAGTCAGGGGTGGTAACTCGGAATCGTCCCGAGGTTTATCAGTAGAAGACCGAGGTGGAGGAGACTTTTGTTAAGAAGAAATCCGTGGTGGAGGAGGTGGCATCGAAGTAGATTCACCAGACTGCTTCTGACATTTAGGTGTAGAGTCCTTGTCCTTATCATCGTCATCTCTTGATCGTTTGGGTTGATCGGCTGACTCCTTGCATGATGATCTGAGTTGAAAATCAAGTAGATTTTTGAAAAATTTAGCTTCATCCGAAGTAAACGTTCCAGATCGCTTTGACATTTGCATCACTAGTTTAGCGATTAACTCAGATTCAGATAGATCTGCTTCTTTGGCCATTGTATGTTTAACCAATGAGACGATGTTAGGAGTGAGTTGTCTGGAAAATACTTCTCTAGTCACACCGGGGACAGTGTCGAGAAGAAACTTGTGGGTATGATCTCTTGCTGTCTTCTCCAGTTCCTTTTGGACTTTAGGAACGATATCCAGAAGGTACTTGTTAGTGTAACCTTCGATCATTTCGTTTAGTTCCTCTTTACGATGACTCTTCATGAACTTCTGAACAAATTCCCTTTCTTTCTCCATCTTGTCTTTCTCATCATTTAAGTACTGAATTTGGTCAGCAAACCAATTCAGTTTTCTGTAAAGTATGTCCTTCTTTCTGACTTGTTGGACAGCTTTCACAATTCTTTCATGAGTCTGAGAAATCCAAGATTTAGGTGGTTTCTTCACTGATTTGGATGATGATCTGGTTGACTTCGTTGATGGTGGTGGTGATGAGTGAGATGATGAGTCTGATGAGGAGGAGACATGAGGAGGCTTGGGGTCCTTAGGCGGTTCAGAAGTTTCCTTCTGAGACTGTGTGGGACTCCCCAGAAGCAACTTGTCATAATCATCATCTTTATCTTTCTCAGACTTCTCAGTTTCAGGGTTCTCAAACTCATATACGATAGTATCCTCCACAGGCTGTTGTTGTTGCAGAAGAGTGGTGGCACCAGATCCCTTACCGGGTCGATTAACCGTATCAGGATCTGGTGAGGAGTGTGCAGCACCACTTGATCCTCCGGGGCCACCCATTTGATCTTTAGCAAATTCTTCAGCCTTTTGAAGGTGTCTGACGATGTGATACTTCTTCTTGTATGATTGATCCAGTTGCTCTTCTTCATCTTCAGAGCTTTCATCATGTGACACAAGTGCAGGAGTCTTCCTTTTTCCTTTATTAGTTTGAGGACTTGGAGGTTTTGGTACTGAGGGATTTTCATCCTTTGCAGTTTCAGAGTATGTGATCTCTTCATCTGTGTCAGTAGCATCAGAGTCCTCGTCCCTGAGCTGTCTTTGCGGTTCAGGTGAAAGGATCGGAGTGGCTTCCTGAGAAGGAACTTTTTTTCTTAGGGGTAGGTTTCCTCTTTGGAATAGGTTTCTTCTTTGGAACATTCCTCTGACTATTTGAACTTGTGACACTTCCAGCATTTCCTTTTCTGGTTCTCCTTACAGGTGTTCCAGAATATTTTTCGTCGAGATGACCAACTTTGCCTTGTCTGACTGCTTCCAGATACCTTTTGTACGTTTCGAGCTTTCTGACATCTTCAGTTAGAAGGAAATCTGGCAGCACAACACCTTGTTTCTTTGTAGACGTTTCCTTGATTCTGACAGATAGAATAGGTTCCGTCAACATATCGTGATTGTCGGGGTCATTGAGCCTCTTGGGAATATCAGGATGAAGTCCAAGTGCTCTCTGGATCAACAATTTAGTATATCTGATGTAGGGAATCTTTGAGCCAAGTTTGTTGAGAAATGACATCATGTCATCCCAAATCAGAGCTTCGATAGCGATGTGTTTCCTGTTGACCAATGCCCAGAATATTTGTAGTTCCATGAGCTTAGGGTGCTCATAACCGCTGTCACGACCAGAAACAGACTTGGTGATGATCATGTAGAGAGTTCTCCAGGGTTGAGGAATACTCTTAAGCTCTACGTGAGAATGCTTGGTGATTACTCCTGTAGCCTCATCATAATCGATATCGATTAAGAATTGGAGAGTGAGCTCTTCAACAGGTGTGGCATATAGTTTGGTTGGATCGACATCAGGAATTAGGAGAACAGCCCTTAAGTCTGCAGGTGTAATGGTGACTTGTTTGTGATTCAGAGTCACCGTCACAGCAGTCTGTCCTTTGACCCTTTCCATAGTGTTCCAGAACTGTTGGATGTAGATCTCAGGAACAGTTGCAGAGTGAGTAAGCATGTTCTGATACGGATGAGTCCTCAGAATATCAATAGCAATTAGACACGAAGATTCTGAGCAAGTGAGGGTGTCAAAGTCAACACGGAGATTGTTCTTTCCTATCTTCATTGGATAGCCATGAGGATAGATATCAGCAATGGAGAGAACTTCAGATGCATCCACATTCATTTGTTCAGCCATGTCGTGATCTGAAATAACATTAGCCAAAAGAACCAACATATCGAAAGACATACTGTTAGTCAACAGAAGGTCTTATTGTCTAGTTATTGAATGTACAGTGTCAATGATTGTTACGAGTCCTAATTCACTTGTATGTTCAATAGTTCAATGACGTAGTGAAATGTTTCGTGAGTTAGTTAACTTTAAGTTTTAAAGTTTATTTTATCACTTATTGTTCACAACATATCAAACGATTTAAGTTAATTAGTGACATTATTGGATTCGTGACGATATGATTAGTTTATTTACAAGTTTGTACACGTAACAATTCATAACGAAGGTGTGATCCAGGCTTATGCATAGGATTGGTAAAGTTATGCGTAGACAGGAATGATATATGCTTAGGCGTAAACTTACACGTAGAATCCTAACTTACGCGTAAGAAGTGTTACGCGTAGGAAAAGGAGACCTTATGCGTAGACCTTATGCGTAGGCATATATTAACCTTACGCGTAAGGCTACTCGTAAGAGTTGACCTTATGCGTAGAGGTCACTGTTTACGCATATCCTTCACAGGATACGCGTAGTCCCATATGTAGAACCTTATGCGTAGAAGCTACGCGTAAGACTAATCTTACGCATAACAAGCTACGCGTAAGGTGATCCTTATGTGTAGAGTAACAACAACCTTGATTCTGAATATTAAGTGTAGCAAGCCTGAAACAAAGCATCATATCATCAATGTTTAACACATAACATTCATTTTATGACAGATCATAACACAATTGGACAGTTTAACAGTTATGCGAAGAAATCCTTACGCGTAGTCTAAAACCCTAATTTTACGCGTATGAATTTTAGCCATAGAATTTTCATCAAAGTTTTTCTGGTATATCTTAGATGTTGTGAGAACATATTGACCAAGTCTTAACACTTAGTTTGCAGTGAATCAAAAATACCCAATTTTTAGAACATTAAACCCTAATTCCTAATTCTGAATCAATTAAGGTTTCTGGATGGTTATAAGGCATGGATATCATCAATTCAACAGCACATAAGCATAACACAACAATCGTTTTGACCAAGACACTTCACATTCGAAAATACCCAATTCGACTCATAAACCCTAATTTTCAAAAATCATCAATTCGTGTTTCTGGGTGGATTTTGATGGTTAAAATGGTATCATTGATGTATTATGAACGTTTTGACACAAATCATTTCACCACAAACACACACATATTGATTGTGTGTTCTTACGCATAAGCGTAGAACACCTAATCACGCGTAGAAAACGTTTTAGCCGTAGGATTTACATGAGATTCAAAACCTTATCTTAAAAACATGTTGTAATCACGAAAACACTTACAAGATGAAGATCAAAAGCACGGTTTTCTTGAATCAATTCAAAGCGTAGGATGGTTTTATGTTTTGAGTAATAAATGAGAAGTGAAAGTTAGGTGGAGGATATTTTTATTCAAAATATCTTTAAGGTTTTGACAGTTTTGGTCCCTCCACCTTTTCCTTTTTCAAACAAAGCCTTTTAACTTCCATTTTGGTTACCAAACAAAGATTTTTATGAAAGAAACATCACGACACTCCCTATCGACTTGAGAAAAATAATGAAAGGTTATTAATTTAAGTCCGAGGAGTGTCATTGAACCAGAAAATGTACCACCATTTGTAACAGAATCAATCGAGATATGATAACATGCAAGTACGCAGATGTTTTGAAACAGTTAAGAGATTATTTTCTCCCCCTCAACACTTGATCGGAAAAATATTGAATTTTGAAAGATTAAAGTGTTGACGGAAGAAATGTACTTGCCATGTTGAAAGAAAGATAGATAAGGAGAATATTTTTGTTGTTTTATCGGATTTTATATTTTTGTATTTTGTTTTTGAAAAGATATTTACAGAAGATGTTTTGGTGTTTGACAGGTTTTTAAGACTGTTTTAAGAGGTCATCCAATTCCTCTTGAGTCAAACACCTCATACCAATCCGTTGGACCAACTCATTAAACCTAGCGGGAGGCAAGGCTTTGGTGAGCAGATCTGCCAATTGGTATTCAGTACCCACAAAGTATAATTCAACGGTACCCTGTTCCACGTGGTCCTTGATGAAATGATAGCGTAGATCGATGTGCTTTGATTTCGAGTGCTGAACAGAGTTGCACGAGATCGCAATGGCACTCCGATTGTCGCAGTACATCGGGATTCTGTCAAATACGTAACCATAGTCTTTGAGTTGTGTTCTCATCCAGATGACTTGAGCACAACACGCGGACATGGCTACATATTCTGCTTCGATTGATGACAGCGATGTACAATCCTGCTTCTTTGATTGCCAAGACACGAGTTTATCACCGAGAAATTGTAGTGCTCCTGAAGTACTTTTCCTTGAGTCTAAGCATCCTGCGTGATCAGCGTCTGAAAAAGCGATTAGTTCAAAACCAGAATCCTTCGGATACCAGATCCCCAAGTTAATGGTTCCCTTGATGTATCGGAGGATTCTTTTAGCCTCAGAGAGGTGGGTTTCAGTTGGTCGCGACTGATAACGGGAGCATAGATAAACGGCAAAGACAATATCAGGTCTGCTAGCTGTTAGATACATGAGAGACCCAATGATACTTCGGTATTTGGTAGGGTCAACCAATTTCCCATGTAAATCAGCATCTAATTTCTTGGTATGAGCCATTGGTGTGGCATAAGTGTCACAGGTTGTCATTCCAAATTTGTTTAACAGTTCAAGGGCATATTTGGGCTGACTCAAGAAAATACCACGGGGTGATTGATGAACTTGCAGTCCTAGAAAGAATGTAAGTTCACCCATCATGGACATTTCAAAATTTTTCTTCATTAGTTTTGCAAAAGCGGTTGAAAACTTTTTATGTGTCGACCCAAAAATGATGTCATCCACGTAAATTTGAACAATTAAGATATGTGCCTCGTGATATTGTATAAAAAGAGTTAGGTCAACCGAGCCTTTGGTGAAATTATTGGCAATGAGGAAAGATGATAGCTTATCGTACCATGCCCGAGGGGCTTGTTTGAGACCATAAAGAGCTTTGTTCAGTTTGTAGACATGGTTCGGGAACTCAGGATCAACGAATCCATCTGGTTGGCTGACATATACCGTTTCTTTAAGTTGTCCATTAAGAAACGCTGTTTTGACATCCATCTGATAGACCGTCATATTCATATGAGCTGCGAACGCGAGAAATATCCGAACAGCCTCAAGACGAGCAACCGGAGCAAAAGATTCTTCAAAGTCTATTCCCTCTTCCTGACGATAACCCTTAGCAACTAGACGTGACTTGTTTCGGATGACATTTCCTTCAGCATCCAATTTGTTTTTCCAAATCCATTTTAGACCAATGACGTAGACCCCTGTTGGTCTTTCAACCAGTTCCCATACTTCAAGACGTTTGAATTGGTTGAGTTCTTCCTGCATGGATTCAACCCAGTTGTCTTTTGTCATTGCATCTTTAATGTTTTTAGGCTCAGATTGGCAGACAGTGAGAGCATAAATGCAATGTTCACCATCTGTGTGAAGACTTTGTCTCGTAACGACTGGTTGATTCGGGTTGCCAATAATGTTAGCCAGAGGATGGTCTTTTGTCCATCTGTGTGTAGAGGGTTGATGTTGGTATACATTGTGCAGATTATGTGGATTTAAATGGTTTGTTGAAGATTCTGCGACATCAGGTGCAGCAGTCTCATTAGCAAATGGGTTGAAGAACGCATTTGGATCAAAATCTGCAGGTGGGGGTACTTCATTCAGAATATCATCAGCTGGTTCATCATTGTTGGAAGCGGTGTGTTCGACTGTTGTGTGGGAGTCAACTGGTGTAGGTGCATCTTCAACAGTAGTTGTTGTAGCAGGTGTATCAGGTATAGGAATATTATCAGGTTGTGCAGCGGAAATAGCGGATACACCTGGAGCACGTTCATCAATATCATCACTGAACAGAGGAGCAAATAACCTTTCCATTTGTTGACGAGTGAGCTGAGGGCTTTGTTCAGCTGATGATGGGGGTTGGGGGAAGTTTAAACGGTTGTGACCGGGTTCTAAGCTGTTATACTTAGATGCCATATCCGTGAGTTCATCGAAATGAGCATGAATCGTTTCCATTACCTCCTTAGTTCGACGATTCCAGATTCGGAAACCTTTAGAATTGTCACAGTATCCAATAAAGACTTCAATATCAGCTTTGGCTTTGAGCTTTCCAAAATCATCACGATCATTATTCGGATAGCAAAGGGATCCAAATACATGAAAGTGTTTGAGGTTCGGTTTATAGTTGTGGACAAGCTCGAAAGTTGTTTTGTTGTGGCGTTTTGTGATCATAGAACGGTTTTGAGTATAGCATGCAGTAGATACAGCTTCTGCCCATAAGTAATCTGGAAGTTTAGCATTGATTAACATTGTTCTTGCAGCTTCCACTAACGTTCGGTTTCGTCTTTCAACAACTCCGTTTTGTTCAGGTGTACGTGCAATAGATGTTTGATGCTGAATTCCCACTTTCTCATAAAATTCACGAAGGGTTTGGTTAACAAATTCAGTTCCTTTGTCTGTCCGAATTATCCTGACGGTGTTGCGGAGCTGAACCTGTATCTTTGTGAGAAAGGTGATGATCATTTGTGGAGCTTGGTCTTTGCTACGAAGAAAGTAGACCCAAGTCCATCGTGAGTAGTCATCAACAATTACTAAGATGTAGCGTTTGCCATTGATCGTTTGCACGCGCATCGGGCCACACAAATCCATGTGAAGAAGATGTAGTACATGCTGAGAGCTTTGTTCCACCTTTGAAGGAAAATGAGCACGAGTGCTTTTCCCTTGTTCACAGGCTGAGCAAAGGTGATCTTTTGAATACCGGAATCGTGGGAGTCCTTCAACTAGTTTGTGTCGAGCAAGGTTGGTGATGGTTTGAAAGTTTAGATGTGAGAGACGATGGTGCCATAGCCAGGATTTTGTAGATGTTGCCTTTGAAAGTAAGCAAATGGGAGAGGAAGCAACCATGTCTTGCATAGAGATAGTGTAGAGACTAGAATTACGCGAGCCAGACATAAGGTCATTTCCTTGTAGATCACGAATGAAACAATTTTTCTCCCTGAAAGCAACCTCCAAATCTCCATCACAAAATTGACCTACTGAAAACAGATTGTGACCGAGGCCTTCCACATAGTAAACCCTGCTGATTTCGATGTTCCCATTGACATAATCTCCGTAGCCCATGATAGCTGCGAAGTGATCGTTCCTGAATCTGACAGTGCCAATGAACTTTGCAATAAAGTTTGATAACAGTTTAAGGTTGCCTGTCATGTGTCGGGAACATCCGCTATCAACAATCCAGAGAATGATCTGTATCACCTGCATTACACACAGACGACACAGATGGAATAGAAGTAGATGTGGAACCCGAAATGTTAGAGGGTTCCGAAGCAGGTCTGTTAGACATACACACATTGATAATTTTAGGCATCCATTTAAATCCTAGTGTGTTGTATATCCATTTCTGCCATCTATAACTACTCTTTGCTTTAGTCTTAGTGAATGCACTAGGTGGTACTACATTCTTAGGAGGTGAATCGGGAACTACTGTGATAGCAATGGTTGCCTTAGAATCTAAAGAAGGTGGTTTACCAAGCACAGACTTAGAATGATTAGTGGGCCTAGAGGTATTCCGATTCTTAGGATTCCGTAATCGAGAGATTATAGCTTTAGCAACACATTTGTCATGACAATCAGAATTCATACTCTTTCGACAAATAACACAAGGTGCATCAGACTGAATATCAAAAGTACTTAACGGTTTAGCATTCGTTACATCACTATTTCTATTACATTTGCCAGACGTAATATCTATAGTGGAAGCAACATGATTTTTATTCAGAGTCCTAGGGTGTTCTTCTACTTTAGCATTCCTTATTGATCTTTTCTTAGGTCGCAACTTCCTATTCTTCGATTGAGTGCTCCTAGGCTGTGAAGTGCGGACGTTTGGAAAAGACGCAACTATTCCTGTTTCAGTAGAGGGAAACACATTAGCAACTTGTGATTTGGCAGTAGGGATTCTAGGTTCACGATTACTAAGTGTGACTGGTGCTAATCTCTTAATCACAGTAGGCGGAAGTTGTTCATACTTTCCTAACATTTCCCGTAACTTAGAGATAGTGTGTATCAGATCTTGATTTTCAGAACGAATATTTCCAGCAAAATTCATGACATCTCTAGTGTGAGCAAGATAGTGATCAAGTTCGTTTGATGCTTCAAGTCGAGTCTTTTTGAGTAAATCAAATATGACACCATATTCCTGTTTAACTTTTAAAAGTTCTTGTTCATATTTTGAGATTTGACTTTTCAAAGACACGTTTTGATCATCCAGTTGCTCAATTTTAGGATCAGAAGATTTTGCACTCAACTGAACGATTTTCTTTTGAAAACTAAGTTGATGGTTGTGAATATCTTTTTCACACCAATGAAGACGACATTTTGCATTGTAAATTTCAGTGAGTAATCGTTTATTTTCAGCTTTTAAAGACTCGATCTGAAGCACATTATCGGTGTTCTCAACAGTAACAACAGTTTCAACAATATCAGCAGAGATATGATCAGATGCATATGGCAAAGAATAGAATAACACAACATTATGGATATCAGCACAGATAACATCTTCCAAGAGTCGATCAACATCTTTTCTCAAGAGTTTCTTTTTACGTTTAGTATTAGAGATAGATGTTTCTGTTTTCTCGAAAACGTTTTTCATTACCCCAAGTTCCTTATGAAAATCCTTTTCCCAGGCAATTGCACAACTTTTCAAGTTTTTAACATTAGGTAAAAGATTTTTCTGAAAAATGTCTCTTTGTTCTCGCGCCAGAGGCGATTGAAAATGTTCAACTTTTATTTCAGAGCGATATTCTATCTCATGTTGTAAAATTTCGAGGTCAGCCATGAAAATGTCAAAATATCGAAGGATTTTTCGATTTTCAGGTTTTGAGTTTACTTCACTAATGGAAGGTAAAGGACCATAAGTTTGTGCAAATTCTGTTTTGGGATTAACATTAGAAGACTCAGGTGTTTTGATGATAACCCTTGGTGTGTTAGAAGAATCCGTTGGTGTGACGAAAGTGACCGCGTTTTTATAATTAAAAGGTTTGTTGTAAACAACGTTTTTTAATTTTGATCGACTCTCGTCTTCTGCATCTAATTCCTCTTGACGATGATATTCAACAACACTCATGACAGTATTATCAATTTTGTATTCTGCACTGGAAACTTCAGGAGTTGGTTTGAATGTTTTTAGTGAAAGCTTTGGTTTGTAATCAGCTAGATTTTTTCCATATCCTTTTGGATTGGGTTTTAAGGTAAACTTTTCAATAGCTGTTACGGATTCACCATGTTTGTAAACAACAGTTTTAAACTCTTTAAGTTTGTTTTGCAAGCCGAGAATTTCGTCAAGAAGGTCATCTACCCGATTCGTTGAATGCTTTTTGTATGCGGAGAACTGTTTTTGACAATTTAACAACTCAGCCTTAGCTTTTTGATTTTCCAAGGTGAGAGCGTTAATTTGCTTTTTATGTTCGTGTTTCAGTTGTTCTAATTCAGACAACAAAGCATTCTTCGAGGCGGCTAGATCTCGCATCTGTCTCTCTAAATATTTTTCGTTTTGATGAGATTTTGCAAAAGCGGCTTCAAAACCTTTTTCACGGTTTTCTTGAGTTTTGAAAAAGTTGAGTTGCATTTGGAAGCATTCAAAATCCTTGGTTAACAATGCATTTTTACTTTTTAAGGACTGATTTAATGCAACACATGCAGCAATTTGGGATTGTTGGTCTTTAAGTAACAGAACAAGATCTGGATGGGGCAAAGGTTCATCTTGTTCAACGTGAGTCACAACATGATCATTATTTAGATCCTCAAGTATAACCACGGAGTCAATTTGATTATCAAGGGAAACCATAAGGTCTTCTAGATCGTCAAATGTAACTACGGGGTTTATTTGAAAATCGTCAGAATGAGATGTAGATGACTCATTTGGAACATTCTGAGCCGTGCCGGATTCAGATATTGATGGAGATATTAGTTCAGATATGATGATGGTTTGTTCGGGTACCTGAGACAAGCCATCAGTGTCATACACGGGGCCTGTTTCACTCATGTGTAACTCTTGCATATTAGCCATCAACATAATAGCTGCATTGGCCTGCAAGTCCTCCATATCATCATCCGAGTCTGCATCTGCCATAAAGCTCTGTTCTTTGTCTGTGAGAGATCCACCAGCTTCATCCTTAAGAGCCAACAGTAAAGCCTCTTTGAAATAAGCACTGCCCCTAGTCTTCGGCTTTGGGCATGCATTAGCCAGGTGTCCCTTCTCATTGCAGTTGTAGCATCTAAGACCATTTAACCGATTTTGAGCATTTCCTTGTTCCACCACTTGAGCTCTGTTGTTATTCCTACCCACAGCATTGAACCCTTGACCACCGCCCATCTGACGACCATAATCACGATTCTGAACTTCAACACGTCCATTGTTCACAACAGCTTGAGTCCGTGTGTTAGATGAGGAACGAATACGATTGTTGGATTTGTTGGTGTAACGGCCAAAAGCATTAGCAATCATCACAAATCCTTGTTGCAATGCTTCGAACGGATCGGTTTCCTCAGTCGCTTCACTGACATATGCTTGAGCATTGTTGTTGTATGGAACCAATTGATTTTGTTGAGGTTGTTGCTGTGAAGGTGTGTTTGAAGCAGTTGGTTGAGTTGCTGGTTGAGAGGGATAATTCTGTTGAGCATACAAGGCAAGTTGTTGAGTATCCGGATGTGACTGTTTAGCAATTTGAGCACAGAGAATCCTTTCCCGATCAACTTCCTTTTCATGAGGCTTCAAGTAATCGTACAACAATCCATAAGTAGAATGATGCATATTCTTCGCTTGACGGAGAAAGATGACATACTTCTCCCATTCAGGACCAAGACTACTCAGGAACTTAGTATTCACTGCAATTCTTGGCATGATGATGTTGTGTTTATCCAAATCATTGATGATGTCTGAAAATCGATGATGATAGGACTCTAGTGTCTCTCCAGGTTCAATCAAGAAGTGTTCATAAGCCAAGTAAATTTTGGATTCCAAATCCTCCTGATTGAGTACAGATCCTTCCATAAGAAGACGAATATGATCCCACATTTTTTTGCAGTCTTTTGAGCATCAACACTACGAAGAATTGGGTTTGGTAATCCTAAGAGGATGTATTCCATTGCAAGTTCATCAGCTTCATAGTGTAGAAGTTCTGTAGGATTTAAATCTGCAACAGTAGCAATGTTGGTTTGTTCATCTCTTGGTGGAACATCAGTTGGATCTCCGGGTACAATGACAGTAGGCATCTCAAATGGACCTTCCAAGATAACCTTCTTTAAGAACTTTCCATGTGGCTTCTTTAGATCACAAAACCTAAAGAACCTTATCACCCATTGATCGTAGTTTCCTGGAGTGAGCATTGGAGGTCTATCAAGTGATCCAGCTTCATGAATTGATTGTTGGCTGCTTAAAGCTTCACACATCTTTGCAAACCAAGTGGGTTCCTTCATAGTGGTCCGTGATGGATGTTGATTGAAATCGGTTGTGTAGGGTTGAACTTGAAGGCTTGGTGGTGTTTGAACCATTTGTGGTGGTGGAATTGCACCAAGTTGTGGAGTATGTTGTTGATTAAATTGTTGTTGATAAATAGCTTGTTGTTGATTCCATTGTTGATGTTGTGGAGTTAATTGTTGTTGTTGATGATGATTATAAGTGTGAGGGAAGTAGTTAGAGTATGGTGGTTGAGACATGTTGTTGAACTTGTGTAGTAAAAATGGATCTTTGTAGTCGAATGAACCTTTGTTGATGAAGTGTCCTTAGGCGTAGAAAAGACAAGAAACCAAGTAGTACTTATGCGTAAAAACACCAAAAGATACGCGTAACAATAAGAAGTTACGCGTAGGATTTAGCTTACGCGTAAGTAAGATAAAAACACTAAAGTTATGCGTAGACAAAAGTTAGGCGTAGGATTACCTTATGCGTAGACCTAAGTTTACGCGTAAAGTGAATCTTATGCGTAGGATTTCTACGCGTAAGCTTATGCTTATGCGTAAGTTTAGGGTTTTTGCCCAAATGATCTTTTACACTTCACAATGTAAAAGATATCCAAAGTCGACGTATTTTCAGACTTATCCAAGTAAGAAAACACGGAATAAACCAGGAAAATGAAGATCAAACCAAGGAAAAATCTTACGCGTAATTTTAGGGTTTTGATACGCGTAGGATTACTCGTAATTTTGATTTTGCCCAAAGATGTTTCTAAACCAGTTTTTGTGTGATGAAATAGCTTCAATAACACCAAAATAACACAAAAGTGTGAAACTTGATGATCCAAAGCACTCAAAACAGTTATGCGTAGAAATACACACACGAATAAAAACTAGTTCAAAAACAATGATCCACGCATAAAGTTTGAAACTTTTTGCCAAAAACAAGTATTCTAACACCTTAAAACGTTGAAAGTACAAGAATCTTTGAATAAAAAGTGCAAAAAACAAGTTTTTAAAAGAGCTAAAGAATGCGTTAACCTTACGCGTAAGACCCAAAACCAAAAAACTTCAAAAACAAACGAGTACACCCAACTATTTGGCGATTGATACCACTGTTAGGTCACTAGTTTTACAAACACAAGTTATAGAGAAAGAGATGAAGGCGGATGAACAAGTAAATCACACATACACACAATAGTAATGATACGGTTTAGGCGTGAGGCATATGTGAAAAGAAAACTTGAACAACCAACCCTCAAGTGAGGGTTATTACATGGTTTATATAGGCAAGGAGCTAGGGCAACACTCCCTCTCCTTCCCTATTCCTTATTGGGCTTGGGCCTAAGCTTATGGGCCTTCTACATAAGCTTGACCTTAAACAAACATAAAGGCCATAATAAAGCTACCTATTACATATGAAATATAAATACTTGAAATACTGTTTAGGAGTGATTCCAACACATATACTTGAGGTGACCGACTCTTTAATACCTGGAATTTCTAATTCCTAACAGAGCAGCTGCGAAACCCTTTCAAGGAGATTCTTCAGAATTATACCTGATCACAGGCAGTACTTGTACTGATCAACGGGGAACCGTGGGCCGTGTACCTCAATTCAACGAAAGTGATCAAAGACACTTTCGTGCGCGTTATTGCTAACTGTTGTGTGCAGGTACACCCGACGTTTACAGCTGATCAGAATTGAGATGTCAATCCATAGCCGCATGCTCACACTACACATTCATTTCTAAAGAAATCGTGATACGTGCTTCAACGACTCTGATATTTTCACTCCATGCTTCTGCTACGCTGCTGCCAATATCATGAATCAACTAAAGCTTCCGCTACTCTGATGAGAAGAAATCATGATCTGGAATGTGAGCATGTCGATCCAATGTCACAACCTCACATAATGTCAACACTACTAAGGAAAAGTCGGAGATTTATGGTAGCTGATGATCTCAAAGCTGGCTCAAAACTCATTATCACGTGGATCAGTTAAAGACCTCCACTTAGATTAACCAAACATGCAAAACATGAAGAATCAAAGACTACGGGCTACAGAGCAAAGAACTTAAACAATAATCCAAGAACAATCTTAATGTAATATCTGTTTGTATTCTATGTAATTTGAGGTGACCTCCCTTAGGGGGAGATTGTTAGGATTTAGAAAATTCAGTCGTTAAAGTTTCGGTCACCTCAAGTATATGTAATTGTTAGAAAGCTCGTAGTCGTAGTTATTTAATGTTAGTTAGTATTTAGTTAAGTAACACCGTGGAGGACGGACGGGTATTTACCTACTGTATGCCTGATCCACAACCCGTAGGAGGAGTTTTGTGTAAGATACTATAAATACCCTCTACCTCCCAAGGTAGAGGGTTGGAGCTCATAATAAGATTTTTCTTTTTCTCACTAAGTTCCCAAACCTCTTAACTTTCTCTCTCTAAAACCCTATAGTGTACGCCCCATATTAGTCATGGTTTGATGTGTTTGTGAAATCCAATATGTTACAACCTATGGTCTACCTTATGCACTAACGAGCAGTGTACCCGGTCGTGTGTAGTGTAGTATTCGGTAAAGCCGATCCTAATTTAAGTCTAATGTCATGCTCTAAAGGGGGTTTTGATTGATTGATTAATTAAACTAATAAACAGAAATGAAAAGCATAAATTATATTGGTTTGAATGCAGTAGAGAGAAAATGTGCTAGCCTAATTATTCTTCCTATCATCTAATGACTATGTACTTATCGCTTCAAGTGGGGCATAATTGTGACTAGGATCTTATGTTCAATTCGCCTAGCCTATCTCCCTAGAATCCTTTCCGGAACCAAAGGCCCCCTTTGTAGTAAGCGGAAGTATAGTAGACTAGTTTGAGTCATTAAGTGCCACTATATGCTAGATTATTTCTTTGTGTGGCCCGGCCGGTCAGAACTTAGGCCAAACATCTAACCGGTTAAGTTCATCCAACCCAGAGGGTGATCTTATGGTCAATTCGCACACAAGGGTTGTCAATCCTTGCAACCAATCACACTAAGGTCCTATGGTCAATTCTCATAGTGCAAAAGATATAACCGGTCTTCAGAACTACCGAAACTAGAGGATATATAGAAAAACTATGCATGTACACACTAGAAGCAATAATGAAAGCATGAAAACATAATCAAGACATGAAAAAAATCATAACTAGGCTAGCACCAAAGGTGCTTAGCCAAACATACAGTAAATTAATCCAACAATGATGAATAAAATATGAACTTAATTGAACATATTGTTTGATATGAATTACTTGATGTAGAACTAATGAAGACATTGATTGCAAGTGAGTTATCCCTCGAAAGATGGCTAGGAATTGTTGGAAATTGCCCTGGAGTGGTGCCCTAGTCGACCCTTAAGAGAGGGGGAAAAGAGATACTGAAAAGTGGTGAAATAGGGCTATATTTATAGGCCCCGACAAGGTTACGACGTAACCGCTAGGGTTAATTATGCCGTAACTTATTGCGGCGCAAATATTTTCAGATTCTGCAAAGTTACGCCGTAACCAAATCGATTTGGTTACGGCGTAATTATAATTACGGTGTAACTATTTCTCAATAAGTAATATGATTGGTTCTTTGAAATACCATCGACATGTACGGATTTACCCCCTGAAGTAGCGCCTGGTTTTCACTCAAGGTCCTTATGGCATTATAAGTGTAATACTTATACGATATATACGGTTTCAGCCCCTCGTCGTTCTTGATATTTTTATACTTGGTCCTTGTGACATAATTAACTTTATTTAAATTGTCACCTTCAGTCCCTGATCATTCTTGTTATTATTATAACAAGTCCTTGTGATAATTAATTCTTAATATGATTCGCCTAGCTTTAGTCCTCCATTGTACTTCTTATTTTTACTTTTGGTCCATGAGTAATAAATAAACTTCGTATCAATTTGTCACTTTCAGCCCCTGGAGTTCAACACTTCGCGCCCAAGTTATTTAATTACGGCGTAACTAAATCAGCAAGTTACGCCATAAGTCTTCATCAGCGTGTACTTATCCACTCCTAAAATTTCTCTAAAGCGTAACTAAATTAAAAAGTTACGCCGTAACCTTCACATTTATTAATTACGGCATAACCTTAAGAGTAAGTTACGTCGTAATCTCTTCAATCTCATCAATTCCATTCTGTGTAATATTTACGCCGTAACACAACTCACTAGTTATGGCGTAACCTTCATAGTACATGAATAAGGCTAAATCCTTGGATATTTACAGCGTAACTTCAATAACTAAGCTACGCCGTAACTATTCTTCAGAACATATTTCAGCACATGTTGGCCTTTTCTCGCATCTTTTCCTCTCCAACGGCTAATATATCCTGAAATGTAAATATGAACAAATGTGAACGAACTAAGTATCATATTAATACAAATGAGGCCATAAACATGGGAATTTGATATATAAAATTTTAGGCTAATTTAATGTTATCAAATATCCCTCCACTTGAACTCTAATTGCCCTGAAGTAGACCTTTTAAATTATTTCTAAGAAGATATCTCCCAAGATGACTTGGAAGATATGAAATCACACTCTCACTCTCACTAATCTATGTGTTATTTTTGGGGTGATCACTTAATTGTTAGTCATGGCAAGCATTCTATCATAGGCTTGGCAAAGATACTAATCTCCACCACTAGAGTCTATAGATGCAGCTATTCCAAAAGGCAAAGGGTTGACACAACATAAAGACTTACGGGGTGAGTTGTTCTTTAAGTCATTACTAGCGTGCTACTGCGAAGGGGGACAAAACCAATGATACATGACCAAATCCATGGCCAAGACACCAATGATTGCTCGCTTCCTCACCTAAGCTTGAAGCATGAGATTAAAGGACAATAAGGGTAGGTAAAGACATAGGAAAACATTTAATACGTGTTAATAAAAAGACACGAAAAAAATAATTTCCTAAGTCCATAATCACCTCACCACTAGTCGTATTCAACCTCATAGCAAAAACTGAGGGTCAAGAGTCAAAGGATCCTCAACACACGAGTCAATGCATATAAAATATAGCGTAGTGCCTCATAATCACATAAATTAGGCAAATAAGTTGCATTGACTCGACCTTCATACAAAAATTATGTTGATGTGCTATTTCATCTTGCTTTTAATAATTATAAAACTTAGACAACTTAGGATAAACACATACTAACGGGCAGAGAACCCGATCAGATGTAGTAAAGCCTTAGGTAAATCCGAGTATCGTCCCAAGAGAGTTGTGACCTTGAAAGAACTAAGATGATTAGAAACGATATTGATAATATATTGGTATGATAAGATCGTAATAATTCATCGATATGCTATAATTATTCCAATCACACAGATACCAGAATTTTAGGATAAAGAAAAAGATAAGCGAAGCTTAATGAAGAATGCAAATACGAATTGATTCTCGATATAAAGGTTCAATATAGTGGTTAATTATCTCCAGACTCCTTTGGTCAATTCGTCATGGCCTATGGTTCTTAGATTCCTCACCAAGATGAACAGGTCACCCGGGATCATTCGGCAACCTAATAACAGTCATTAAGGGCCAAATCTACTAGATCTAGTCTATGGAAACCCGGCCGTTAGGAACTCAGATTTCCCCTAACCTCTTAAATACCTCCACTTGATAGGTGATCATTTGGTCAGTTTGCACACGAAGAGTGGTTGTACTAGGGCTAATTCCTTCCATACTTCGTAACCTATTAGACTGAGGTCAGTTGGTCATATCTCCCAGCCCTTTAGATACTAACAAGTTTATAATATTACCAAGACTAGCGATCTACGATAAGACTAGTAAATGTCTATAAAGAAATAAAGAAAAGATCAATAACATAAATGCGAACTTCAATTAATAATATGAATTCATAATATAAGTCCTAGAAAAATATAAAAGGAATTCAAACTCGAATACAACGGAAATTGTAGATGAGAACTTCGTTATTAAATGCTGCTAAACCATGCTTCTTCTTCTATATTTGATCTCCCCAAACCCTAGAAGGTTTAGGAAAGGAGAGATGATTAAAGATGATGAAATCTTCGACTATTTATAGGCTCGGATACTTGTTACGGCGTAACATTTATTAATTAGTTACACCGTAACTCTTCAAAATCTTTTACTTATCCATGGTTACGGCGTAACCTTAGCTGAGAGTTACACCGTAGTCTTTGTAAATCAAATGCTTATCTTCTGTTACGGCGTAACCTGAGTTGATGGTTACGCCGTAGTCTTTGTAAAATTGATGTTTATCCGTTATTACGGCGTAACCTGAGCAGAGGGTTACACCGTATCTCTTGTCAAGTAAGCTGCATAATGTTCAGTAGTCATGTTACAGCGTAATTATATTCCATTGTTACGCCGTAATCTTCATAATTATTATTACGGCCTAACTCCATCACTTGGTTACGCCGTAGTTGAGAGAAAAGTCATCCTTTGGGCTTGGAAGTGTCCATTTACCGCTTCCTTGCATAAAATAGGTCCTGAAATAAAATAATAAGGAATAAGGATGTTTTCACTAACATTATACTCAAAATGTGATGATAAAGGGGGAAATTAACGCTTAGAATATCAGGACTATTTGATGTTATCATATTTGCTATAAAAAAATTTGAAATTTGGGTAGATTTAGCACATATTTCGACCAAAAACCATATAATCAATCATTTCTATCTCCCTTCCCCCCACTTGAGATGTACAATGCCCATATTGTAAAATTGAAACAATAAATAGAAAGGAGAGATAGAAATATACGGGCTAAGCTGCGCAAGGAGGGAATACTTACAACAATATTACATGACACATAAGCTGATTTATACTATTAGCTATAAACAAACTACTAAACAAACTCTTGCTTGCATTCTCTTTTCTCATTTTTTTGATGCAAGACAAGGTATACAAAAATGAAAAGAAACAATACGAACAAACAAAGTATCCCCCCACTTGAGATCAACTATCATCTAAACCCGATGTTCTTCCAAAATCCTTTATTCAAAACCTGCGACTTCCACCAGTGGAACCAAAATTGACTAACAACGCCGGACCATGGACCTAAGGAAACAACAGGGTAGTAGGCTAGGTGATAGGTGTAACGAAACAACATATATTGGGTGAATCAAAATGAAAAGAATGGCTCAGACGGGTTTACTAGGGGTATCTTGCATTAATAATGAGTGCAACAAAAAGGGTTTCACAAGGGGATTGACTAATCGATGTGACAAGTCAATATACACAATACATAAAAGGATGGGCTATTTGGGTTTAATCCTAAAATTTGCCTTATATCCTAGTTGCACCGATTACACCAAGTTACCTTAGTGCAATGCTCATAATAATGGCCTCAAAAAGATATACAAAGCAAAGTTCTAAAGTCAACTACAGCCACCGGCATACTTATTTTAGTGGTATTATGTATACGGAGAAACGAAAAGGCTTATCCTCACACAATGGAAAAATAGGGTAGGTTTGATCAGTCTAGATTAAACTAGTTAAGTAATGAAAAAGATGTCAAAATTATTAATGAAACATTTTACACTAAAAACTAAAAAAATAAAGGCAAGTAAATTCAGATGTGTGTTTATTTCTAATCCCTTCCCCCCACTTGGGTCATACTTAAGCATATAAATAAGAAGGGTTAGAAATGGAATGGAAAACTCCCCTAGATTCGCTCGGAATGATCGAAGATACACGAGTAAACGTGTTACGCCTTGAGATCCATGAGCAAACTTTAATAACCTGAATTCACTTAAACAACCCAATGCATCATCATTGAAAGAAATCAAGCAATGAAAATAAAGATAATGAAAATCCTAACTCACTTTCGTAGGAATCACGGTTACATTTAGCATATGCAACAAGCCTTTTAAACCACTTGGTGTCCCAAGTGGACGAGTGAAGTCTCGTAAGGGTTTACAGGGAACACACCCACAAAGTTCATTTACTAAAAATATACAAACTTGGTAAATATTTTTGAAAATGGTTTGCTATAGGAAGAAGTTACGGCGTATCTTATTGACTGAGTTACGCCGTAAGAAATGTGACCTGACAATGAGCTCTTACTGTGAACAGATTACGTCGTAACTTGAAACTAAAGTTACGCCGTAATACCATCTGGTGTTAACTCCATAATTTGTTGACATCTTAAATACCATAAGAGATCCTTCAAGTACTTCTCATGCATTTCTTAACTGTGGAAACCTTTAAAAATGATGCATAAACATACCAAGCATAAAATCCTATAAAATTAAAAAAAAAAAAAAGAAAAAGAAAAGATAGGCATGGAGTGCCTCCCATAAAGCGCTTGTTTTTGTACGAGTCACGAGCTTGACTCCACCTTTATTTACTAAGTAAAAGGGTGTTCATCCCCTCACTTGAAATCAAGTGTGGGTGAAAATAGAAATAAACACCGTAAGGGTGTGAATTTGCCATGTGATAGGGAAATGATGAATTATAGTCATACTTTAAAGAAGATTACATTTCCCTCCATTCCTTACCCGGACTGATTGATGCATCTGAAGATTTGAACACTCCGTGTTGTGGTTGAATAATTGGCTTCCATGCCTCATTTGCCTCCTTGTTATTCACTGTAGTGTTCAATATTTCTCCTCCTAATTCCTTCTCAAGATCAACCAAAATTGGTTCAGTAGCTGGTGCTACATAACCATCATCGGGTGGTGTTATAAGCATGGTTAACGGTTGCACTATGGGTATGTTTGGCAAAACTAGCTGTAAGCTGTATGTTGTAAGCTGTTAACTGTAAGCTGTAAGCTGTTAACTGCAAAACTGTTAACATGAGCTACAAGCTGTATCCTTTTTTCAATAAAAGTGTTTGGTAAGTTAGTTGTTAAATGTAATTATAAGATGTAAAATGACGTAAAAGGACATATACATAATTATAAACAAATGTTTAGAGGGTATATCAGTAATTTAAAGTTTTAACAGCTCCAAAATGTTTAAAAAGCTTCATGAATCAGCTTTTCATTTAGGAGCTATTTGTTTGAAATAAAAGCTTGAAGTTAATGCATCCAAACGTATCCAAACGGAGCTATTTATTTTAGAAGAGATTATTTTATAACAAAAAGCTAACAGCTCCCAAATAAAGCTCTTGCCAAACAGGCCCTATGTCATCCACAATTTCGGTAACATTGGTTTGTGGAATTGCTTCATCACCTTGTAAGCTCCTTGATTCCGTCTTCTTCAATTGATCTTTGCTCGTTTCTTCATTTCTCACAACCTTCAAACATCCTGGAAATGGGATAAGTGTTACATATGGTCTGACAATAGGTAATTCATAAGGAACCGGCTTCTTGTTGAATCCTTTGATATTTCCCACTATTGCTTTGATATTTCCAACCGTAATCTTCTAGGATCGTTTGGTTTAATCTTTCAAGCTTCACCTCAATACTCTTCCTCGTAGCATCGAGCTTCTTTAAGTTCAAGTCTGTGGTCTCCTTGTATTTCCTAATCCATTCATTTTTCGAGTCATGCATCCTTAGATTATTCATAGAATTTGATGATTTCTTCCAAAGATTCCATATACTTAACCTGCTCATATGCTTTGCTGTCTTCTTGGAGGGAACACTCTTGTATAACATGAATGCTCTCCTTAACCTTTTTCATATCACATCCAAGTCTATCAATTCTTTTGGTTATGTCACCAATGTCGTCCAAGCCATCACTATTTGTGACCCAAGTGGTTGCTCCATCATACCAGTTTCATGAATGTTCTGCCATCTTTTGAATTGATCTAAGGGCTTGTGTTGGTAGCATCATAGGGATCAGCCCTTGAGAGTCGAGAATTTGGCATGAAGGGATGTTTAAAACTTTGTAGAAAATAAGGACTTTCTGATGGTTGTTGAGATCATGTGTTGGGCACCTATAAAGAAGGTCATTATACCTTTCCCAAGCTTCATCTAATGGCTCATTCATCTCTTGTCTGAAATTCCTTATCTCTTTCATCTTCTTGGCAACCCTTGAAGGCGAACAATATCTTCGAGTAAATGCTTTCTCTAAAAGATTCCATGTATCGATCGACCCAGCAGGAAGCCTGTATATCCATCTTCTGGATGCACCTGTTAGTGTAATTGGAAACACTCTAAGCATTAATGCATCTTGAGTGACCCCTGGAGTGTGGAAAAGATCGGTGATCTCCAATACTCTTCGCACATGTAGGTGGGCATCATCATCGTCAGTTCCCGCAAAAACCTTCTGTCTGAGCTCCTTTATAAACTGGCTTTTGATCTCAAAGTTGACATTAATTTAGGAACATACCACGCCCGGTCTTTGGTCACCTTAAATCAAAGCTATATATTCCTCCATAGTGAGCGCGTCAGCATCTAAATCACCCATATCCTGAAATTTCAAAAACAAACAAAAACAGAAAAGAAAGGAAAAAGAAAACAAAAATTCCTAAAACCCAAATAAAACCTAAAATTATAAAAGCAAAGAAAATTTTTACAAACTTAAATTATAATCCTAATTAGCTCCCCGGCAGCGGCGCCAAAAACTTGATGCATGATTACTGAACATGTTTTAATATTTATAATTGTCTCGTCTACCTATGGTCTACCTTATGCACTAACGAGCAGTGTACCAGGTCATGTGTAGTTTAGTATTCAGTAAATCCGAGGTCGTCCTAGGAGCTATGTGCTAGGATCCTAATTTAAGTCTAATGTCATGTTCTAAAAGGGTTTTTGATTGATTGATTAATTAAACTAATAAACAGAAATGAAAAGCAAAAATTAAATTGGTTTGAATGCAGTAAAGAGAAAATGTGCTAGCCTAATCATTCTTCCTATCAAGCAATGGCTATGTTTTCTAATAAGCTTTCTATCGCTTCAAGTGGGGCATAAGTGCCACTAGGCTCCTATGGTAAATTCGCCTAGCCTATCTCCCTAGATTCCTTTCCGGAACCAAGGGCCCCCTTTGTAGTAAGCGGAAGTACGGTAGACTAGTTTGAGTCATTGATAACATCAAATTATCCTGAATATTAAGTGTCAATTTCCCCCGATAATGCTTGTAATTTATATCATTTATACGGATTTATGCTTGTTTTCCATTATATTCCACTTTCAGGTAAATTACGAGCATTCGAGCTAAAGAGACGCGAAATTGGAGAATTATTAAAGATTTATCATAGTATGCTCACTTTGAAGAAGCTACGGCGTAACTCATCTCTCACATTACGCCGTAACTAAAGCGTGACTCAGAAAGCCAACTCATCAGAAGATTACGGCGTAACTCTCCTAAAAGATTACGACGTAACTATACTAGGTCAAATGAGGTTCTGCGCCGCTAATAACTACGCCGTAACTCATGCATAAACTACGACGTTACCAAGAATTATTGAAGATACGGCGTAACTACTTCTAAGGTTATGCCATAACCATCAGATCTAGTGCAACTTACGAAGAAATAGAGGATTATGGCGTAACTATTTTATTAGTTACGTCGTAACCCAGATCTGGCCTATAAATACCCCATGATTACCAGCATTTCAAAGCATCCCGTTTCATACACCACAACCAAAGAACATGGGAAGAAGCCAAAGGCAGGTCTAGAGGAGCATATGGAGTTGTCACCAAGGGAGAAATCACTCCCCTACGATAAGCATTAGCATTTTATCTTTTCTTTACTTTCGATTCATGTATTTCGTAACATTAAATATTGAATTGATTTGTATGGTTAATACGAGCGGCTAAGCACCTCTTGGTGCTGGCCTAGTTATGATTCCTTAAGTGTTTTGTTTGTGTTTATATTATTTCCGTATAATTATTTCTAAGTGTATGCATTCATAGTTTATTGGTAGCTACCCTTGTTTTGGTAGTTTTGAATGGCGGTAGAGGCTAGTTGCTTAGGAGATATGACCAACTGACCCTAAGTGAGTAAACTGAGACAGGAAGGGTAAGATATGACCAACTGACGACCCTTTCTACTTGTGCGATTTGACCAACTGATCACCTACCGTTTGGTTGAACTTAAGAATTATGGGGTGAGTTTTTAAATTGCTAACGCTCGGGCACTCACTATTATAAGTCTAGCATGTAGCGGTACTTAGTGACTCGGCTTAGGGGACCAGGAACAACTGGACTTATGGGGGGACACCTGACTTCTAAAGTGGTGGCATCTTTGCTGATAAGTTAGGGCGAATTGACCAAATGTTGTCCTCTCGACTTTGACCCCACCTGAAATAATTGGAAGTAATTAGACGTAGACATTACTAGCTAGGATGAATAACGAGGTTAGCACCACTCTCCTTTATTGATCACAACCTTTGCATTTAATCTGCTTTAGTAGTTAATTAATTCCTTATCATAATCATATTAAAATCTGTAACACCTAGACTTAGTATTAATCCAACACACATAGCTCTTGGGACGACCTCGGTTTTACCGAATACTACACTATATAGGATCGGGTATACTGCCCATTAGTGCATTAGGGTAGACCATAGGTATAACGAGAAATTATAAATATTAAAACCTGGTCAGTAAAACCTGCATCAAGTTTTTGGCGCCGCTGCCGGGGAGTTATATTAGGATTTTTTATTAAGTCTATTTTTAATTTTCTTTCTTCTCTTAAACGTCAGGATACAAGACTAGAAGCTCGAGGCCTTTTCTGGCCACCCCATTCGAGGATCCGGAAAAACAATTTCGGACAAGAAAAGTTTACTCTCCGGTTCCTATTCATAACATCTTTTTATTTTACGAATCAGACCAGTCTGACGCAGAACCGGAGGTCATTGATGAAAATAATATCGAAGAGTTAATCATGGAGCAGTATTTGGAGCGACCAAATGAGAACTGCCAACGAACCTTCACACAAGATTCTAGTACAGAGAAATACTCTATTCCGGACCAATTTATTCGAGAGTTACACTAGCTTAAGTTTTCAGGAGATGAAGATGTGGATGTTCAGAATCATGTAGAAGAAGTACTCTACTTATCATCTCTTTTCAGCGTCCGGAGCATCCCGAGCTATTCGGTTACCGCAAGAATTTTTCCTATGACTCTTACAGGAGTTGAAAAAAGATGGTACAATAAACTCCCTAACGAATGTAAAGGATCATGGGATAAATTAAAAAGAGAATTCGTCCAACAATTCTGCCCTCCTTAAAAAATGGCCAAACTTTTTGGTAAGATCTATCAATTCGTTCAAGAAGGAGAAGAAATGCTTTATCAGGCATGGGAAAGATTTAATGAGCTACTTTATCGATGTCCCACTCATGATTTGAACAAACATCAAATCGTTTACGTCTTCTATAGGGGAATTAATGCGCTAACACGGGAATTACTCGATTCTCCTCGACCTATCCCTAGCATTACCCCTGACCAAGCCTTGGAGAATTTCTGAACATTGCTACAAATGGCATATGGATACAGGGTACGGACCAAGATACAATTTTGATCATAAGGTAATGAAGACATCGACAAAGCAAGAATACTATTATGGTGAAATTTTCGAAAAGCGAAGGTTGGAAAGGATAAATGAAGCTGAAGCATGTAGGATTGAGAAGGTTAAGAGTGTATTTGGGACCAAAACCGGGAACAATCTTGAAAAAAAGATTCTTGACCACATCAAGGAATCGAAGGAACGAGATGAGAGAATTGAAAAGATGATGAAGACATTCGTGGAAAATACAGTCTCTTCTCTCAAAACTCATGAAGATCGGATTAAGGGATTGGAGAAGAGTGTGAGCTCATGTTCTCAAGCCATCACAGATTACCTAGCGGCTCGGGAAGAGGAAGTTGTCAACACGGTGGAAACAATCCTTGAAGAACCGACTACCTTTTCGGAGAAGGTTAAGCGACGAATCAGCATGGAGAAACTCTCACTTCTGGACAAAGCTCTACCGGTAAATGCTCCTCTTATTAATTCCATTAAAACTGATCATGATGATATTTTGCATGAATTAAGCAATGATTTCGATGTGACGTTTCAACTTAACGAGAGATGCTTAGCGGCTTTAAGAAATGAGCTGCCACAAAAGGAAAAAAGATCTTGGTTGTTTCACTCTCCCTTGCTTGATCAGGAGTCTCAATATGTGTAATGCCCTAGCTGATCTTGGAGCGAGCATAAGCATAATGCCTCGTTCGATGTTCTTGAAGATATAAATGGCCGATCGATCGATGCAGTCACCCTTGGGTATTGTTGAGAACGTTTTGGTAAAAATAAAGAAAATTTTCTTCCCAGTTGATTTCGTGATTCTGAATATTCCTAAAGACAACAGAATACCTATTATCTTAGGAAGACCAATGCTGGCTACTGCCCATGCAAAGGTGGATGTCTTCGCCCAGAAATTAACTCTCGAGGCTAACACAGAAATTGACACATTTAGACCTAATGAACTTCTATCCACTCTAAAAGTTTGTGCAATTGACCCAATTGGTGATTTTGGCGATGCATTAGAGGATTTTCTTAGTGACTCTCCGAAAACTCCTACAAATCTTGGCGAGATAGCTTCGGGAAAGGAATTCGATATGTTCGTAAATTTTGAAGCAGAAGACCTAGGGGTTAGTGCTGATGATTTCTCTAGCGACATCGAAATGGTTCCTTAGAACAACGCTGATAGGACTCTTTTACAACCTGACCAACCAAAGTTTTATGAGATGGGAGCTCGAATCCATCATAGAAATTGATGCAAGATTTCTGACCAGGTTTTACATTTATAGTAACTCGCCTACCTATGGCCTACCTAATGCACTAACGGGCAGTGTACCCGGTCGCATGTAGTGAGGGAATGGTAAGACCGAGGTCGTCCCAAGAACGGTTGATTCCTAACTGTCTAATTAATTAAATTAGTCAAATAAATAAGTTTTAATGATATGATTGATAATATTTAAGGTGTCACGTGATCAATTGCGTTGGTTCTATGGTAAACAAGCTAATGGGAATGATAGTGATGCAATTCTTAAACCGAGTTCATCCACAAGTGGCATAAGTCGATAGACTCCTTGGGTCAATTCGCCTACCCTATGGTTCTTAGAATCCTCACCAAGATGAACAGGTCACCCGGGATCCTTCGGCAATCTAATAGCAGTCATAAAGAGTCGGCGTTTACTATCGCATTACATGGGTTCTAAATGTCACTAGATTCCTGTTTCAGGTGGGGTCAAAGTCTAGAGGACAGCATTTGGTCAATTCGCCCTAACCTATCAGCAAAGATGCCACCACTGGAGAAGTCAGGTGTCCCTTCATAAGTCCAGTTGTTCCTGGTCCCATAAGCCGAGTCATTAAGTTCCGCTACATGCTAGACTTATAATAGTGAGTGCCCGGACGTTAGCAACTTAAACACTCACCCCCTAATTCTTAAGTTCATCCAAACGGTAGGTGATCAGTTGGTCAAATCGCACTAGTAGAAAGGGTCGTCAGTTGGTCATATCTTACCCTTCCCGTCTCAGTCTACTTACATAGGGTCAGTTGGTCATATCTCCTAAGTAACTAACCTCTACCGCCATTCAAAACTACCGAAACAAGGGTAGCTACCAATAAACTATGCATGCATACACTAGAAACAATTAATAACGCAAAAGCATTAATAATAAAAAGAATCAAAACTAGGTCAAGACGTAATTTCCACATCTCCATAATACCTAGTGGAATGACAAATATAATTACCATATAAAACAATACATAAAGAAAGAAATAACATCAAATAATTAATTGACTAATAATAAATTAATAATCAATTAAATAGAACACAATAAGAATTAATTCGCTAACAATTATATTGAGAATCACGATTATAATAAAACAATAATGAAACCAAAATAATATTATGAGTCATAAAATAATTACATATCATACCAAGGATAAAACTATCGACTACCTAGTTGAGTACCGGGGCAAAACCCCGAAGGGTTTACCCCTAAAAGCCAAATAGAGGCTGCGCCTCTTTTCTTCTTTTTGCTGTCCTTCGTACAGTGTACCACCAAAGCACAATTCACACTTTTTTCATTTGCACATGGGAGTATATATATTAAATATAGAGTAAACTGCAAAAACCATCCCTGTGGTTTGTGTATTTTTACAAGAATCATCCCTATCTCAAACCTTCAGCATTAAACATCCTCAAGTCCACAAACCTTTAGCAATAATCATCCCTGAGCACTAACGTCGTTAGTTTTACCCGTTAAGTGTTAAATAATAGTTTCCCGTTGGTCCCTCCGTTAACATTTGTTGCACCGTTAGTCCTCATTTTACGTTTTCGTCACTTTTTTACGTTTTTGTCCGTTTTTACTCGTTTTCGTCCGTTTTCGTCCGCTTTTTATCCGTTTTTTGTATGTATTCGTCCGGGTTTTTTTACGTTTTTTACGTTCTCGTTCGTTTTTTTTACGTTCTCGTCTGTTTTTTTACGTCTTCGTCCTTTTTTTTACGTTTTTGTCCGTTTTTATCCGTTTTTGTCAGTTTTTTATCCGTTTTCGTCCGTTTTTTTTAACGTTTTTATCCGTTTTCGCCCGTTTTTTTCCGTTTTTGTCTGTTTTTATCCGTTTTCGTTCGTTGTTTATTCGTTTTCGCCAGTTTTTTTACGTTTTTGTCCGTTTTTTTTACGTTTTTGTCTATTTTTTTTACGTTTTTGTCATTTTTTTTCGTTTTCGTTGGAAAAAAAAAATAAAAAATTTTGAATAAAAAATTTAAAAAAAAAAATTGAATAAAAAACTTATTTTTCAAATATTTTTTTAAAAAAAAAATCATATAAAAAAAATTTTGATTTTTTTTTTTTCAAAATTTTCAATATGTCGAAATTTGAATAAAAAAAATCTTATAATTTTTTTTTTCAATATTTTTTGAAATTTGAACATTTTGTAAAAAAAATTTCCGAAAAATATTGACAAAAAACGGACATTTTTTGAATTTTTTTTCTTTTTCAAATTTTTTTTTCGGAAATAATTTTTTTCCAATTTTTTTTTTTGGAAATTTTTTTTCCAAATTTTTTTTTCTTTTTGGAATAAATTTTCAATATGTTGAAATAGTACAAAAACGAAAGAAAAACGGACAAAATGTAAGAAAAGCGGACAAAAACGTAAAAAAACTGGCGAAAAAGATTAAAAAACATGCGAAAACGGAAAAAAACAGACAAAAACGTAAAAAAACGGGCGAAAACGGATAAACGGACGAAAACGGATAAAAACGTAAAAAAACGGTCGAAAACGGATAAAAAAACTGACAAAAACGGATAAAAACGGACAAAAACGTAAAAAAACGGACGAAAACATATAAAAACAGACGAAAAGGGATAAAAACGTTAAAATGACGAACGAAAACGTAAAAACGTTAAAATGATGGACGTACACGTAAAATAAACGGACGAATACATACAAAGAAGGGACAAAACGTAAAATGAGGACTAACGGACAAAAACGTAAAAAAGTGACGAAAACGTAAAATGAGGACTAACGGTGCAAAAAATGTTAACGGAGGGACTAACGGGAAAATATTATTTAACACTTAACGGGTAAAACTAACGACGTTAGTGCTCAGGGATGATTATTGCTAAAGGTTTGTGGACTTGGGGATGTTTAATGCTGAAGGTTTGAGATAGGGATGATTCTTGCGAAAATACACAAACCACAGGGATGATTTTTGCAGTTTACTCTTAAATATATTTAGGGCATTATGCGACTTGGGTCCGGGCTTTTAATAATTACGGCGTTACTAAATTAAGAAGTTACGCCGTAACTCTTTGTAACTTGGTCCTTTTCTCTTGAACTTCATATAAAATAGCCGCATTTAATTAGTTACGGCGTAATTAATTTATAATTACGCCGTAGCCTTCGAAACTTTGCGCCCAAGTAATTAATTACGGCGTAACTAATCCATAGCGTTACGCCGTAACCCTTCGTCATCACATACTTATCCGATCCGAAATAATCTCTACGGCGTAACAAATTCCAAGTTACGCCGTAAGCTTCACAAAAATAATTACGACGTAATCATAAGAGATGGTTACGCCGTATCCTTCAAAGCTCATATTTACGCCGTAACATTATTAACTAGTTATGGTGTAATCTTCATAAATAATTCATAGGCCTTTGTAATGTGAGTTATGACGTAGTCAAAAATACCATTTACGCCGTAACTTATCTTCAAAATATATTTCTTGGCCTTTTCTCACATCTTTTCTGCTCCAACGCCTCATTTATCCTGAAATGCAAATATGAACGAATATGAATGAATTAAGTACCATATTAATACAAATGAGGCCATAAACACGGGAATTTGATATATAAAAGATCAGGCTAATTTGATGTTATCAGAAACCGTCATTATCTGAAATTTTCCTGCAAAATTGGGTTCATTGATTTCCATCCATTCATCAACACAGAGTCCCCAGTTAACATTATTTCTAAGGAATGCTACAACCAGGTTATGAAAAAAGAACTCGAATATAGAGGAAACAATTTCCTAGGAATTGCAACAAACATCAGTGTCTTTGTTCGGACTCACTCATTTCTGGTAGACTTTGTGGTTTTGGATGACGTTAGCGAATTCATGGAAGATGGGCTAACCGGAGTAATTTTCGGGGAAACCTTTTAAAGAACTATCTGGACTAGAAAAGGATGAGAAAGAAGGGCTGGTATGGTTAAATATTGGGGACGATAAAATGATTTTTAAAATGCCACGGACTGTTACAAATTTTAAAAAATGGGCAAAAAGGCACTTAAGCCATGCTCAGCCACTACTCGATATTAGTGATGAAGATAAGGTCAAGGGTATTGACCGCCCTTACCAGAAGATCAAGAATTTTTACTCTGGATGTTTAGAACTTGGGATGGACTACAAACAGGATGAGAATCTGATAAGTTGGATCCAACGTGGAGATTGCCATATCCACAAAATGACCAACAAGCACTGGTAGCCCCAAGGCTCTGAGTCTAACTTAAAGCCTCGTAAATAAAGAAAAGTCCTCTTTCGGAAGACAACCCGAATTATCCCTTTCTTTTGTTTTATTTCCATTTCTGTAGGGTTTTGTGTTTTTAACCGTTTTTGTAGGAAACGAAGAGTGATTGCTGCTGCAGCATGCTGATCTGACTATAGTTACGGCGTAACTCATCTCAGTGGTTACGCCGTAACCAACCCCTTGCAGCAGAATTTCGGATGCATCACCAATTACGGCGTAATTCCATCTTAGTAGTTACGTCGTAGCTACACTCTTGCAGCGTATGCCAGGTTTTGCCTAGTTACGGCGTAACTCCTTCTAAGAGTTACGACGTAACTATCCTTTGCAGTACTTATTTCATTTTAAGGTGTCACGTGATAATATTTAAGGTGTCGCGTGATCAATTGGGTTGGTTCTATGGTAAACAAGCTAATGGGAATGATAGTGATGCAATTCTTAAACCGAGTTCATCCACAAGTGGCATAAGTCGATAGACTCCTTGGGTCAATTCGCCTACCCTATGGTTCTTAGAATCCTCACCAAGATGAACAGGTCACCCGAGATCCTTCGGCAATCTAATAGCAGTAATAAAGAGTCGGTGTTTACTATCGCATTACATGGGTTCTAAATGTCACTAGATTCCTGTTTCAGGTGGGGTCAAAGTCGAGAGGACGGCATTTGGTCAATTCGCCCTAACCTATCAGCAAAGATGCCATCACTGGAGAAGTCAGGTGTCCCTTCGTAAGTCCAGTTGTTCCTGGTCCCCTAAGCCGAGTTATTAAGTTCCGCTACATTCTAGACTTATAATAGTGAGTGCCCAGGCGTTAGCAACTTAAACACTCACCCCCTAATTCTTAAGTTCATCCAAACGGTAGGTGATCAGTTGGTCAAATCGCACAAGTAGAAAGGGTCGTCAGTTGGTCATATCTTACCCTTCCCGTCTCAGTCTACTCACTTAGGGTCAGTTGGTCATATCTCCTAAGTAACTAGCCTCTACCAGTCATTCAAAACTACCGAAACAAGGGTAGCTACCAATAAACTATGCATGCATACACTAGAAACAATTAATAACGCAAAAGCATTAATAATAAAAAGAATCAAAACTAGGCCAAGACGTAATTTCCACATCTCCATAATATCTAGTGGAATGACAAATATAATTACCACATAAAACAATAAATAAAGAAAGAAATAACATCAAATAATTAATTGACTAATAATAAATTAATAATCAATTAAATAGAACACAATAAGAATTAATTCGCCAACAATTATATTGAAAATCACGATTATAATAAACAATAATGAAACCAAAGTAATATTATGAGTCAGAAAATAATTACATATCATGCCAAGGATAAAGCTATCGATCCTCTAGTTGAGTACCGGGGCAAAACCCCGAAGGGTTTTACCCCTAAAAGCCAAACAGAGGCTGCGCCTCTTTTCTTCTTTTTGCTGTCCTTCGTACAGTGTACAACCAAAGCACAATTCACACTTTTTTCATTTGAACATGGGAGTATATATATTAAATATATTTAGGGCATTATGCAACTTGGGTCCGGGCTTTTAATAATTACGGCGTAACTAAATTAATAAGTTACGCCGTAACTCTTTGTAACTTGGTCCTTTTCTCTTGAACTTCATATAAAATAGCCGCATTTAATTAGTTACGGCGTAATTAATTTATAATTACGCCGTAGCTTTCGAAACTTTGCGCCAAAGTAATTAATTACGGCGTAACTAATCCATAGCGTTACGCCGTAACCCTTCGTCATCACATACTTATCCGATCCGAAATAATCTCTACGGCGTAACTAATTCCATGTTACGCCGTAACCTTCACAAAAATAATTACGACGTAATCATAAGAGATGGTTACGCCGTATCCTTCAAAGCTCATATTTACGCCGTAACATTATTAACTAGTTATGGCGTAATCTTCATAAATAATTCATAGGCCTTTGTAATGTGAGTTATGACGTAGTCAAAAATACCATTTATGCCGTAACTTATCTTCAAAATATATTTCTTGGCCTTTTCTCACATCTTTTCCGCTCCAACGCCTCATTTATCCTGAAATGCAAATATGAACGAATATGAACGAATTAAGTACCATATTAATACAAATGAGGCCATAAACACGGGAATTTGATATATAAAAGATCAGGCTAATTTGATGTTATCAGAAACCGTCATTATCTGAAAATTTCCTGCAAAATTGGGTTCATTGATTTCCATCCATTCATCGACACAGAGTCCCCAGTTAACATTATTTCTAAGGAATGCTACAACCAGGTTATGAAAAAAGAACTCGAATATAGAGGAAACAATTTCCTAGGAATTGCAACAAACATCAGTGTCTTTGTTCGGACTCACTCATTTCTGGTAGACTTTGTGGTTTTGGATGACGTTAGCGAATTCATGGAAGATGGGCTAACCGGAGTAATTTTCGGGAAACCTTTTAAAGAACTATCTGGACTAGAAAAGGATGAGAAAGAAGGGCTGGTATGGTTAAATATTGGGGACGATAAAATGATTTTTAAAATGCCACGGACTGTTACAAATTTTAAAAAATGGGCAAAAAGGCACTTAAGCCATGCTCAGCCACTACTCGATATTAGTGATGAAGATAAGGTCAAGGGTATTGACCGCCCTTACCAGAAGATCAAGAATTTTTACTCTGGATGTTTAGAACTTAGGATGGACTACAAACAGGATGAGAATCTGATAAGTTGGATCCAACGTGGAGATTGCCATATCCACAAAATGACCAACAAGCACTGGTATCCCCAAGGCTCTGAGTCTAACTTAAAGACTCGTAAATAAAGAAAAGTCCTCTTTCGGAAGACAACCCGAATTATCCCTTTCTTTTGTTTTATTTCCATTTCTGTAGGGTTTTGTGTTTTTAACCGTTTTTGCAGGAAACGAAGAGTGATTGCTGCTGCAGCATGCTGATCTGACTATAGTTACGGCGTAACTCATCTCAGTGGTTACGCCGTAACCAAACCCTTGCAGCAGAATTTCGGATGCATCACCAATTACGGCGTAATTCCATCTTAGTAGTTACGCCGTAGCTACACTCTTGCAGCGTATGCCAGGTTTTGCCTAGTTACGGCGTAACTCCTTCTAAGAGTTACGACGTAACTATCCTCTGCAGTACTTCTTTCATTTTAAACACAATAACCTTGTATTAGTATTTTAAATGAACTTTGTGGGTTTGTTCCCTGTAAACCCTCGCGAGACTTCACTCGTCCACTTGGGACACCAAGTGGTTTAAAAGGCTTGTTGCATATGCTAAATGCAACCGTGATTCCTACGAAAGTGAGTTAGGTTTGTTTTTCATTTTTCATTTTTTCTTCTTTTTAGAATTATGCTTGTCGGTAGTGTGATTTCAGGGATTGAAGTTTGCTCATGGATGCTTATACGAAGGCACGACTCTTTTTCGTGGGCCTTCTTTCTTTTTGGAGCAAATTTCAGGGAAGTTCTCGCTCTAATTCTACTTTTCTCTTCACCTTTATTTAACGCTTAGTACAAAAGGGACTTTGTACAATTCAAGTGGGGGGACGGGAGTAGAATTGTCTCTTGAACTTTATTTTGAAAATTTTTGCCATTTTTAAAATTTTGACATGTTTTTTTTAACCTAATTAGATTAGACCTTAGCCGAGCACATACAACCCTTGATATTATATGGTGAGATTAGCCTTATCCGTTTCCAATATTTTACCCCAAATCCAGCAAATTATGAGTGTGTCGGTAGCTTGTAAACTTTAGAACTTGGCCTTTGCATCATTTTGAGACCATAGATGAGGTATGTTGAGTTAGCTCGACGTATTTGGACTTTTCAGTTTAAGAAGGCAGTATTATAGGATTATCACCCAAAATAGCCTACCATTGTGTGTCTATCGATTAGTCACCTCGACTTCTCGACCCCCATGTGAAACCCTTTTGTTGCACTCACCTTTAGTGCAAGATACCCCTAGATACACCCATTTGAGACATTCCTTTCATTTTGTTAACCCTATATACTGTTTCAATACACCTATACACCTTAGCCTACCCTGTAGTCTTTATTTGTGATTGGGAAGTCATCATTTGCCTAAGTTCAAGGTTCAAGTGGAAAGGTTCGGGAATCACGCTTTTGTCGACGACATATTCTTAAAGATCATTGAAGACCCCCCGAATTCCCATTATTCATCTCAAGTGGGGGGATATTATGTTTATGTTGAAATTTTTTTTTTATGTTATTTAGTTTATTGTAAAGTGCAATGTTCTAAGCACTATGTTATGAGCTTTATATAGATTTAGTACCGAGGAGGCCACCTCGGTCACATTCGAAGATTGGAGTTGGTTAGTGTGCCAACAGTTGGAGAAAAGGTAGTGTGCCCATCATGACATCCTCTAATGACACATCTACCTAGTATTTCATGATCCGGTTTCTTAACTTCAAAGCTTGAACTTTGGGCGGACGGTAAGTGGTGATGACTTGGTTATAGATTTAGACTATCTGCTTGATTTTTATTTTACACCATTTATATATCCCATGTCTTATCCTACCCTTTAGTCATGAAGCATGTCTAGGTGATGTAGCGAGCAATCTTTGGTGTCTTGGCCATGGATTTGGTCATGTATCATTTATTTTGTCCACTTCGCCGTGACATGTTAGTAATAACGAGTCACCCTTAACCTTTGTCGTGTCTACCCATATTGCCTTCGAAAATTGTTTATCCCTTAACTCTAGTGGTGGAAATTTGTGTAACCACCAAGCTTATGATAGAATACATGCTATGACTGTGCGATTGAGTGATCACCCCGAAATTGACACTTAGAATAGTTGAGAGATTTGAATGTTTTGTTATCATTTCGTGAGGTGTTCGGCTTTGTTTTATTCTAGAATAAGGGATTTGTAAACTTATATTTTTCAGGTTATGGGAGATATCTTTTTAGGAATCTATCTAATAAGGTCTACTTGAGGGCAAGTAGAGTTCAAGTGGGGGGATATTTGATAACATCAAATTATCCTGAATATTAAGTGTCAATTTCCCCCGATAATGCTTGTAATTTATATCATTTATATGGATTTACACTTGTTTTCCATTATATTCCACTTTCAGGTAAATTACGAGCATTGGAGCTAAAGAGACGCGGAATTGGAAAATTATTAAAGATTTATCATAGTATGCTCACTTTGAAGAAGTTACGGCGTAACTCATCTCTCACATTACGCCGTAACTAAAGCGTGACTTAGAAAGACAACTCATCAGAAGATTACGACGTAACTCTCCTAAAAGATTACGACGTAACTATATTAGGTCAAATGAGGTTCCGCGTCGCTGATAACTACGCCGTAACTCGTGCATAAACTACGGCGTAACCAAGAATTATTGAAGATACGGCATAACTACTTCTAAGGTTACACTGTAACCAGCAGATCTAGTGCAATTTACGAAGAAATAGAGAATTACGGCGTAACTATTTTATTAGTTACGCCGTAACCTAGATCTGGCCTATAAATACCCCACGATTTCCAGCATTTCAAAGCATCCCATTTTACACACCACAACCAAAGAACGTGGGAAGAAGCCAAAGGCAGGTCTAGAGGAGCATACGGAGTTGTCTCCAAGGGATAAATCACTCACCTACGATAAGCATTAACATTTTATCTTTTCTTTACTTTCGATTCATGTATTTCCTAACATTAATTATTGAATTGATTTGTATGGTTAATATGAGCGGCTAAGCACCTCTTGGTGCTGGCCTAGTTATGATTCCTTAATTGTTTTGTTTGCGTTTATATTACTTCCGTATAATTATTTCTAAGTGTATGCATGCATAGTTTATTGGTAGCTACCCTTGTTTTGGTAGTTTTGAATGGCGGTAGAAGCTAGTTGCTTAGGATATATGACCAACTGACCCTAAGTGAGTAGACTGGGACGGGAAGGGTAAGATATGACCAACTGACGACCCTTTCTACTTGTGCGATTTGACCAACTGATCACTTACCGTTTGGATGAACTTATGAATTAGGGGGTGAGTGTTTAAGTTTCTAACGCCCGGGCACTCACTATTATAAGTCTAGCATGTAGCGGTACTTAATGACTCGGCTTAGGGGACCAGGAACAACTGGACTTATGAGGGGACACCTGACTTCTCCAGTGGTGGCATCTTTGCTGATAGGTTAGGGCGAATTGACCAAATGCTGTCCTCTCGACTTTGACCCCACCTAAAGTAATTGGAAGTAATTAGACGTAGACATTACTAGCTAGGATGAATAACTAGGTTAGCACCACTCTCCTTTATTGATCACAACCTTTACCTTTAATCTGCTTTAGTAGTTAATTAATTCCTTATCATAATCATATTAAAATCTGTGACACCTAGACTTAGTATTAATCCAACACACATAGCTCTTGGGACGACCTCGGTTTTACCAAATACTACACTACACACGATCGGGTACACTGCCCGTTAGTGCATTAGGGTAGACCATAGGTATAACGAGAAATTATAAATATTAAAACCTGGTCAGTAAAACCTGCATCAGTAATTAAGTGACGCTACATGCTAGATTATTTCTTTGTGTGGCTCGGCCGGTCAGAACTTAGGCCACACATCTAACCTGTTAAGTTTATCCAACCCGGAGGGTGATCCTATGGTCAATTCGCACACAAGGGTTGTCAATCCTTGCAACCAATTGCACTATGGTCCTATCGTCAATTCTCCTAGTGCAAAAGATATAACCGGTCTTCAGAACTACCGAAACTAGAGGATCTATAAAAAAAACTATGCATGTACACACTAGAAGCTATAATAAAAGCATGAAAACATAATCAAGACATGAAAGAGATCATAACTAGGCTAGCACCAAAGGTGCTTAGCCAAGCATACAGTAAATTAATCCAACAATGAAGAATAAAACATGAATTGAATTGAACATATTGTTAGGAATTGCTGAAAATTGCCCTGGAGTGGTGCCCTAGTCGACCCCTAAGAGAGGGGGAAAAGAGATACTGAAAAGTGGTGAAATAGGGCTGTATTTATAGGCCCCGACAAGGTTACGACGTAACCTCTAGGGTTAATTGCGCCGTAACTTATTGCGGCGCAAATATTTTCAGATCTGCAAAGTTACGCCGTAACCAAATCGATTCGGTTACGTCGTAACTATTTCTCAACAAGTAATATGATTGGTTCTTTGAAACACCATCGACATGTACTGATTTACCCCCTGAAGTAGCGCATGATTTTCACTCAAGGTCCTTATGCCATTATAAGTGTAATACTTATAAGTTATGTATGGTTTCAGCCCCTCATCATTCTTGATATTTTTGTGGAAAACTAGAAGGGGGGTTGAATAGTTTTACCAATTTAAAACTTCCTTTTAAATATTTAGATCGACTTATGTCAATCTATTTGGTTGTTTATGTTGGACGTTGATAGATAGATATATAAACGTGTAATGAAAGATAAAGAGTAAGAAGCACATCACCATGACACAAGTTATTTATAGTGGTTCGGATACAAGGACACCTTCCTTGCCCTACTCCACTCCCTGAGTCACCTATTTATAGTGGAGAAGCCTTTACAACGTCGCTTAACCTTATTCCGGTACAAAGCTAAATACCGAGTTCTTTCACACCAAGGCGAACCACACCTAACACAACGTCGCCTACCCTTTATACGGTGCTAGGCTAACCACCGAGTTCTTTCATACCAAGGAGAACTAATCCAATCACAACGTCGCCTACCCTTTATTAGGTACTAGGATAAGCACCTAGTTCCATTACTATGGAAGAACTACTACCCTTCACGACACAACACCTAATCTCAAGGAGATCTACTCCTTATTACAACACCATCAAGGATATCACCATCCTTGTAAATAAACAAATACTTATATGTATAACGATGTACCTCATCGATTATACGACCTAGGCATTCTTCCCAAATGCTACTTGATTTGATTCTTCGGCATCCTTCACTAATGCCTTTGACACAATGCTTGGCACCCTTCACTAATGCCTTTGACACAACGCTTGGAACCCTTCACTAATGCCTTCGTCTTGACACCTATAGCATTCTTCACTAATGCTCTTGACATGAACGATAAGCACCTTTCACTAATGCTTTCGTCTTGACACTTTCGGCATCCTTCACTAATGCCTTTAACCCAACATCTATGGAGAAAGGAAGAACTATCAACAAGAGAACCTTAGTTGTCTTGATGATGACGAATCATTGCAACTCATGGACTTGAGCTTGCGCGTCTTCAAGAAGTGGTGATCTCTCCTTAAAGAGGAACCTAGAAGATCACACAAAAACAAAAGACAAACTACATAGATCACTTGGATCTGAGGTTAGAGGGTTAGAATACTTGGGGAAAGTATGTGTGTAAAGTGATAACTAGAAAGGAAGAAATGGCTCTCTATTTATAGAGAAAATTCTCTATTGTTCCCCGGATCCCACGGATTCCTTCCACTTGGGATCCGGCTAGCACAAAGCCAGGGATCCGTGGAACGCTCCTCTTTGCCCATGGGTATTTTTGGTTATGGGTCATGGGTCATGGGTTATGGGTTGATCCATGGTTTTCTTTCTAGATACAATGAACTTGGTTAAGTGGTATATATAAAACCATGGGTTATGGGTCAATACCATTTGCTAGTTTTTACCCATTTTAGTATTTACCCATTTTAGTATACTTAGTTTAAGTATGTGCTAACCCAATATGTAAACATTAGTTGTTGTACATATGTAATATTAAATCATAAAATCACTTATACTTGTTTTAGTGTTTTATGTGAAAATGTGAATATGTTAGAAACTATTAGTTCAAACCATTTACGTATTTTATTTGTTTCGTTAAAATGATTTTACGTTTGTTATCGACAAAACATTAGAAGATCTTAAAATATAAATAAACGTTTTTACGGCTTATTTGTATTAACAATTTTTATACTTGGTCCTTGTGACATAATTAACTTTATTTAAATTGTCACCTTCAGTCCCTGATCGTTCTTGTTATTATTTTAACAAGTCCTTGTGATAATTAATTCTTAATATGATTCGCCTAGCTTTAGTCCTCCATTGTACTTGTTATTTTTACGTTTGGTCCCTGAGTAATAAATAAACTTCGTATCAATTTGTCGCTTTTAGCCCCTGGACTTCAACACTTCGTGCCCAAGTTATTTAATTACGGCGTAACTAAATCACTAAGTTACGCCGTAATTCTTCATCAACGTGTACTTATCCACTCCTAAAATTCCTCTACGGCGTAACTAAATTACAAAGTTACGTCGTAACCTCCACATTTATTAGTTACGGCATAACCTTAAGAGTAAGTTACGATGTAATCTCTTCAATCTCATCAATCCCATTTTGTGTAATATTTATTCCGTAACACAACTCACTAGTTACGGCGTAACCTTCATAGTACATGAATAAGGCTAACTCCTTGGATACTTATGGCGTAACTTCAATAACTAAGCTACGCCGTAACTATTCTTCAGAACATATTTTAGCACTTGTTGGCCTTTTCTCGCATCTTTTCTGCTCCAACGCCTTATTTATCCTGAAATGTAAATATAGACAAATATGAACGAATTAAGTATCATATTAATACAAATGAGGCCATAAACATGGGAATTTGATATATTAAATATCAGGATAATTTGATGTTATCATAGATACACAAACCTAACTAGGAATAAAACCTTACCCAAGTGATGCATCAAATGTACTACAAACAAAGTAACCCAAATATGTAAAAAAATAAAATAAAAACAGGGACAAATAATGGAAAAAAACTCAGGCAACAAAGAAAGAAATGAGGCAGCTGAGGGAAGGGATTTTTCAAAGGGCCGTTACCCTCCTTTGTGGCCAATGATCTCCGATTTGCCCCAAACAAACAACCCTTAATTATAAGAGTCAATTGCACCTATCGTCCTTATGGTTTAACATCAGTATATGTGTCTGACTTCTGATCATGCATGTTACTCCGTTATTTTTTTCTTTTTTCTTTTTGAAACTGAAAAGATATACATATACTACCGTGGATCTGGTTTTTCATTGCTGGAAGCAGCTTCAGTTACCAACATTAAAAATCCTTAAAAAATGAATAAAGATAACCAAATCTCTGTATATCAAGTGTACATGAGCACCAGCAGGACGAACGGCAAGGGTTTCCTCCATGACATCGACAAGGGTTTCGACAAGGGTTGGATACATATTGGAATTAGATACATGAGTGTATGGTCTCATCAAGGGTTTGATTATTCATTAGAATATTCAAACGGCTAAAGTCAAAGATCCACGATGGTGGCAGCGGCAAGGGTTTAGGGCTATGGTTACAGATCCACCATGGTCACAGATCCACAAAGGGTTTCGGTTTGTAGTCACATATACACCATGACTGCAAGCGTTAGTGTGTGGTTGCAATATCCACCATGGTTTAGGGTCGGCGAGATCTTTTTGTTTATGATGGTGTACGAAAACCTACCCGAGTCCACAAGGGCCGTCTCTTCGAAACCAAGGTTTTGAAGAAAATATATAAAGTGGTTGTCTTTTTGTTTGTGGTGGTGCACGAAAATACGATTTTTTTGCTGCTTTTAGCGTTTAGGGCTTAGGAGCAGATTTTTGAGATATACGGTTGCCTGTGTTTAGGTTTGACAGAGAAAAAAAGGCGTATTATGATGAAGAAAAGGAGAGAAATGGAGGTTTTAACTAGGGTTAAGGAGATAAGAGGATTAAATACCAAATCTACCCTTTCAATTACATTACTAATTTTTTAATTCTTTTTTAATTAAGTGCCACTTGTCAAAGTTCTATTAGGATCTCAGTTTAACAATTTTAAGAATGATCCTATTTGATCTCATTTATATATATATATATATATATATATATATATATATATATATATATATATATATATATATATATATATATATATATATATATGTAATAATTAATTAATACTTGGTCAATTTAAAAAAACTTTTGTCACCAAAACTGGCTTTAATCCGAGTTTTATTAGTTAATAACTTGAAAATTTACGGGTGGTTACAAGCACATAAGGGATAATTCCTCCCAAACTCACATAAGGTATATGAAAGAACGATCCATTATCCGGTGGTTTTGCGGGTGGACGAAAGAATAACGGATCACAATGAGAATACTCCAAAGAAGAAGGGAGTCCATGGTAAGGCATAAGATATGTGGGCTCAACAACGAAGGCATCCATCGGAGGATCCTTATCTCGAAACATGATTTTAACAAAAAGCTCATCTATGAATATCCCGGGTTTAAAGATTTTGTCTTCACATGAGGGCTCAACGGGATAGGTGATGGTGGACTCATCAGAGAGAGGAGAGTCAAGAAAACCATCAAGAACAACCATATCCCCATCGGGATCATTCACAACATCCTCAATACCCGGTGGTATTGGGTCATCAATAGCATCCTCAATGATCGGGTCATTCGTCGGAGTATCGGAAATCTCGTTCAAAACTTTGCTCATATCAACATCGAAGTAGAATCGCTCAAGAATCGGAGGATAAACATCATCAATAGTGGGACTGCCACTAATCTCTTCATCAAATCGGAAAGTCACAAGCTCGGGAGAGAAATCACTATCTTTAACGGAGATAGGATGCGAACTTGAATTATCGTTCAAGGCTTCAATCTTAGAAATGAGAAGATAAACATTCGACAATGTTTCACGCAATGCTTCATCCTCGATCTGAATATCATCGGGCTCAATCTCTTCTTCTTCTGGCTCAAAATCGTTTTCTTCTTCTATATCGATGGGCTCAGAAGGTAAATCGTCAACAAAGTCGATGTCTCCATAAGAATCGTCATCGAAATCGGAGGACATATCATCATGATCGCTCGAAGTATCAAGAGAAGGCTCATCACAATTATCAAAAACCTCGAACTCAATTGGGATTGGGATAAGGATCTCAACATTAGACAATTCCGTTTCCGGAATAGTACTAAGATGCTCATCCCCCATTATGAGAGAGTCAACGGGTTCAACAATGTTCGTAGAAATAGAATCATCAATCTCTTCCAAAACGACGTCACTTCTCTCAACCGGCGTGAGTGAAGGAGAAGAGTCGGAAATGAAAGGCTCAGAAACGGGAGTGGGATTGCCACTCGGAGGAGTATAATCGTCATCAGAATCAGAATCGTAACAATAATTGGAAGTTGGACGATATTGGATCACTTTCGCAGCCTCTTCAGCTAATAATTCATGATAGGTTTTCTAATTAGGATCTTTTTCTTGAGCAGGTTCATGAAGCAATTCTTTTATTTCCTTTAACTTTTGTAATATATCGAGACAACTTTGGTGAAATTCTTGATCAGCTGACGGAGTTTGTGGTTGAATTTCTTGGTATTGTGGAGGTGGGTCATAAGAATAATCGTAATTGTAACAAGGTACTTGCTCATAAACAATCGGATTTTGCATATGACAATCGGAATTAACGTGCGGACCTCCACAATACTCACAACAATATGATTGTTGTGACGGGGTTGGTGAAGTATATGGATAAGGATCATAACCAAAGGTCTGATTGTTATATTGAACTTGACATTGAAAACCTTGGTGAGGACCTCCACAGTACTCACAAGAGTATGACTCCGTCTCATGGTATGGGGATTGGTTAAGGAAATCGGTCGTTTCATTGTAGGGATGTTGGTCGTAGACAAACTCGTTTTCCGTATTCACAATGCTACAACCGGGACAATTCCCACCATTTTGAGGTCCCCCACACCATTGACAACCATAATGGTAAGACGAAGACATCGAGAAGAATTATACGGATAAGAGGGTAAAGAGGTAAAGAATCAAAT
>BPTQ01000007.1:285319276-285628769 GCA_019973895.1 Chrysanthemum seticuspe
TATAGGATAAAGATCAAATAAAAAGACAAATATCCGTAAAAAGATAAAAAGATTTTTTTTTCAAAATAAGTTCTCGAAAAATTCCCAAACAATTCCACAAGATCGGGTATGATGGTGCATAAAAAAGTTGTGAAAAACTTTTTTCTAAAAGTGGATATTTTTTCCGAAAAAAAATTATGAAAAAATACGTTTGCGCATTAAATCGTTTTTTTGTGCATCAAAAATTGGTTTTTGCACCCAACTTCTTTTGACTTTTTTCATCAAAATAACATTACGCATCTAACTAATGTTAAAAATTTTGGTGCATCAAAATTTTTTTGCGCATCAAAATTCGTTTTTTGTGCATTAAAAAAAATGTATCAAAACTCAAAATTTTAAAAAATGTTTTCACAAAAGTTTTATGCACTAACATACCCGATTTTTTTGGAATTTTTGGAGAATTTAAAAAAAAAATAAATCTTTTATTCTTGTTTACGGATATTTGTCTTTTTATTTTAACTTTACCATATATATATATATATATATATATATATATATATATATATATATATATATATATATATATATATATATATATATATATATATATATATATATATATATATATATGGAAGGGATCGGTGCGGATTACATTTTAAGTAGGGATGGTGCGGATAATATCACAGTAACATTCAAAAAAAAATTAATTCAAAAAAATCTGAAAAAATTAAAAAAAAAGAAAGAGGACAACAATTTATTAAGAATCGCTGAAAAAAAATTCAGAAAAAAAATCATTTTCATGGTTAAAAGGTACAATGATATTATGAATTTTGTTAATATCACCGTAATTATCAAACTTTCTTAATATCACTACTAACTAAGGCTAGCAGTAGTTTCACTAAGGCTAGCAGTAGTTTCTAAACTAGCAGTGATATTAAGTTTTTTTCTAATATCAAAGTAACTTTTTAAGTAAAATTGTTAATATCCCAGTTACTTTTTACATGTTTTCTTAATATCAAAGTTAATTTTTTTAATATCACCGTAAGTTTTCTTAATATCGTAATAAAAAAGGCAGTGATATTAAGTAAAATTGTTAATATCACAGTAGGACTCATAATATCGTTAATATCACGATAGAACTCATAATCAAAAAAACAAAAATTCCTCAGAAAAATCTGAAAAAATTAAAAAATGAAAGAAGATAACAATAGTAACGATCCCTCAAAAGGAAAAAAATTAAAAAAAATCGTTTACATGGTCAATTGCTACCGTGAAATTAGCGCAGATCTTGACTCTTTTACAAAAAGTCAAGATCAGATCTGGAATGGGCGGTCCAGATCCATCCGCACATCCGCACGAATTAAAAAAATCCGCACCTGATCCTCACTCTATATATATATATATATATATATATATATATATATATATATATATATATATATATATATATATATATATATATATATATATATATATATATATATATATATATATATATACTAGATTTCAAAGCCCGCCCAATGGGCGGGCATGACTTATAATTTTTGTTCACATATTTTTCTTTATTGTAAGAAGGTTGTTATCACCAGTTAGAGAAACCTTCTACCCAATCCTTTTGAAAAACAAAATTACCTGTAATGTTGGTATTAGGAATTTCATCACAGTTTAGAGCATAAATGAGTCAAAAACTATTGAAATAAATTAGATAAAGGAAGTAAATGTCGAGTTTTTCATAGTAACTCAAAGTCTATCTTAATGACTAACACCTCCAAAACCGTAACATTCAAAGTCTATCTTACAGTCATAATTTATAACTGAAGCATCATTGGATTTAAGAAGATTTGAAAAGTTATAGAAAGTGCCAGGGCCAAATTTAATTTACAAAAATCTGTTTGTGAGCCTACCCGTGCTAAACCATGAGTTGTTTCGGTTTGGACCCGTTTTGACCCATACTTAATTCAACCCTAATCACCCATCTTGTGTGACAAATCGTAATTTCAGGTCATTTATCAAACTTTGAAAATTTCACTATTCATCTCGGGAATTTACTATTCACCGATTACTATTCATCATTTTTTATGTCGGTTTGAGACTTTGAGATGTTATTTCAAAAATTTACTATTCACGAAACACTATTCATTCCCGGAGAAAAATCACTATTCATGATTCACTATTCATCATTTTTCGTAAACTGGGTTTACGAGTATCAAATACGCGTAATCTTGAGGGTTAAGCTGCGTATTCATGGAATATCATTGAAAACATTTCATATAGACTAGAGTTAGTCTACATATCATCAGTAACATCATTTTCATATCAGTTTATGCATGGGTTTGCATATTTCATTAACGCATATTTTTCTATTAAATAAACGTTATCGCACGATCATTTATTTTGAATAATTGATCCGGCACTTCCAACAATTGTCCTGATATATTTTTATACTCATTTTAAGACTATACAAATTATATTATTAGTTTACCCGATGTTTTGAATTTATTTTGGTATATAAATTGTTATATATATATTTACGACGGTTTTCGTAAATTCAACTCGATAATTATTTATTCAGTCAATTCTAGCGAGAAATGTATTTTTTATAATTTTTATGACTTCGATATATTTTATTTTGTTCCGTTAAAATCGATTTCTAGCTAACGCTACACTAAATAATTAATTACATGTACAAAATACACATTATACTTAACTTTTAATACACTTAACTATCAAAAATACAAAATCTACTTCCCCATTTCACCCATTGCCGACCAAACCCCCCTAGTCACCATTATATAAAAATATATTGACAAGAAAATGGACACATACTCATCCTTTGTTAGATATTTGCATTATACAATCATTTACTAAACAAAAAATTTAAAATAAACTAGAAGAGAAACCCTATCATTTCTTTGTGAATTTCGGCCAAACAATAACAAGAAGAAGAGATTATCATTTTTCCAAGATCAAGTGTTTAAAAGATCAATCTAGTAATCTATGTTAATGTTTTGAAATAAAAACCTATAGATTAATTAAGTTTTCTAGCTCAAAAACTCTTCAATCACTCAAGTAAGCTTCTAATGATTTTTCCTAATCTTTCATACTATTACTTGATCTATTTTTATGATTTAGTAAGAAAAGTATGCAAATATACTATGAATCATACCACTTTTATTTGATTTTTACTACATATAATGAGTTTTAATTATCTTATTTATATTCCTATGAACCTTATCATTTTTGGTGAAGTTTAGGAATCCATGACACCCTAAGAAGGTGTATGGTAGGTTTAGAATAGCTTTGGTGTTGATTGGAATGTTTTAGATCAAGTTTCAAACAAGAGAAATCGTTTTCGACAAAATATATATAAGGGCTGTCCAATTTTGTGAAATCTGGAAACATCAGTGGGTCAGGGGATATTTTGGTTTATATTTTCAGAAAATATATTTAAAAACGAACCGTGGTCGCTTGAACGGGTTAAAACGGGTTTATAACGAAGAAGTTACGCTATTTTCAAGTTTAACGACGAAAACTATTTTTCTGAAAATATACTTGCTGTCAAGGGTTTTTCAAAGGTCAAAAACGAGTTGTAAACCTAAACTAGAAGAGTCGACTTATCAAAAATATATTAATACATACTATCACGATTCCGAGGATATATAGAACGTAGAAAACGGACCTATAACGCTAAAGATATACATATTTGAAAACCGACGTTCACAACTTATTCCCATCAGTTTTTACTCAATGATCGAGCCTTTTTTCTCAATGATCGAGTTGGTTTTGGTGAAATAGTATCTCCGAGTAAAAGTTAGTTCACCTGGCCTATTTTTCAAAATGTCCAGCCGTTCGTCAAACGGATTTATAACGAGTAACTTATGACCTCTCAAACTTTCGCAAAAACTGCCCAGAAACTGCATTTTTAGCCCGACTACCTCACTTCACCATCATTTTTATCTAGGATCGAGACTCGTATGGACAAAAGTTAAGTGTTAAGACTTTTAGAAAATGTTACAAGCATTCCAAAACCGCCGAGTTTGTTTCCTAACATTTGATATTCACTGTTTTACGACTAGCTTTTCGAGGCCACTTAGCCACTTCACGAATTATCAAAGTACATTATTTTGCGACGAAAAACTATAATTTCTTAATAAATCACTAAACAACTATCGTAGGATGTTGTTTCAACGTAAGTACTTGTAAAGTATTTTATAACATGACGAGATGTCATAAAGATATATTTCGGCGATAAACTCTATTTTCAAAAATGCACAAGTGGTATGGATATCATATGAGTTTGCATGCACAACATTATTTCATGACTTATATTAGATCATATCATTCATAATAGGTTGCAGTTAGAGATTGCGCCTCATTTCAGTGTATCCACTTTTGCCATCATAATCATTGTATCAAGTGAGTTTTCATAGCCCCGTCTTTCAAGTTTATACTTTATTTCAAACCTACGGGGGAGAATACATTGCACATCATTTTTATTACGATACCAAGTATATCAAATTCATTACATTGCTTAAGTTACCTCATTGCCAATTAAATGTCCCCATATCATAACCATGAACCGTTAATTACGGGGTAAGCGAGGGTGAGTGAATAGATCTATTGAGGTGATTCCTCCATCCGGGTTGGTGGATTCCAACTGGTCAAACGGATGCATTTCATTTAATATCATAATTTGAGTTGTTTGGCAAAACACTCTGCTGGGGCGAACATCATGATCAGTCTAGCTTCGGTGTCATGTGCTTATAGCAATTGTAACATTTTTATGTGACATATTTGTCATACATGGCCTATACTTGTGGTAGTCGTATAAAACATTTTCATAAACTCTATGAACTCACTCAACATTTGTGTTGACACTTTTAGCAATGTATTTTCAGGTATCTAAGGCATATACTTCATGGCATGCATAAGGACTTATCATAGAGTCGCGGTGACGACGCGTCTCACATGGGTTTTATGCACTTTAAAACATCGTATGGATTGTGACAAACTTATTTCCGCACATGTTGATTTTCATTTGGGACCTATCTTTTGTAAACTCAAATTTTTTTATTATATCAAACGATGTGTTTTTCAAACGACACTTTAGGTCGTTCAATATAACTGTAACTGTGATGTTATGGCAGTCATCCCCAGGAATTCCATTCCGCTGCAAAACAGGTATTTTGGGGGTGTGACATCTTGCCTATTGTTATAATACAAACTCAAATGGTTCATTAGTGATATTGCATCACATGGTTTGATTATTAGCCATTTTAGTTTGATATAAAAAATTCTAAAAAATAAAAATAGCAATTTCATAAGCTTGTGAAACTTTTCTCAAAAGGAAAAAAAATAAAAAAAATCCTTAGCTAGGGCTGCTAGTAGCTCAAAGTTGGTGGTTTTGTCCCAAATAGTGGTTTTCCTTAGTTTAAGCCTAGCATTTTAATTCATTTTTACTTGTTATAAAAAAAATTAAAAAATAAAAATAACAATTTCAATAGCTTGTTTAACTTTTCTCAAAAGGAAAAAAATCAAAAAAATGTTTTGATTAGGCTGTTGTAGGTCTAAAGTTGCTCAGTCTTGACCATTTGCGTCAAATGGGTACATTTAGCACAGATTTTTAGCCATTTTAGTTTGATATAAAAAAATTTTAAAAATAAAAATAGCAATTTCATTAGCTTGTGAAGCTTTTCTCAAAAGGAAAAAAATCAAAAAAATCCCTAGCTAGGGCTGCTAGTAGCTCAAAGTTGGTGGTTTTGTCCCAAATAGTGGTTTTCCTCAGTTTAAGCCTAGCATTTTAATTCATTTTTAGTTGTTATAAAAAATTTTAAAAAATAAAAATAACAATTTCAATAGCTTTTTTAACTTCCCTCAAAAAGAAAAAAATCAAAAAAATGTTTTGATTAGGCTACTGTAGGTCTAAAGTTGCTCAGTCTTGACCATTTGCTTCAAATGGGTCAGAACAATTAGTCTTAACCCAGTACAAATTTTATTCATTTTAGTTTGATATAAAGAAATTTAAAAAATAAAAATAGCAATTTCATTAGCTAGTGAAGCTTTTCTCAAAAGGAAAAAAATCGAAAAAATCCCTAGCTAGGGCTGCTAGTTATTGCAAGAGATTCTCGAATTTAAATTATTTAATATCAAATGACCCATTTCAAAGGCACATGCAAACACACCCACTATGAACGCATATCGGTATTAATGATTATAATGAGTAGTGATCGAAAGAATGAGATGCCTCTTACCAGCGTCCAAATTTTATGTTTAGACATCCAATACCATCAGCAACAATCCTAATAGCTTTCCAGCAAACTAAGTGTTTCAATTCTTCATACCTGATGACAGACAACAGTTAAGGATACATAGAACAGAACCCTTCATACAACATATATTAATATATATATATATATATATATATATATATATATATATATATATATATATATATATATATATATATATATATATATATATATATATATATATATATATTGCTCTATAACCATCTAACTAATAACTACAGTAAACTTATATCATATCATTCCTCAACAATATAATACACTATATATGAAAAAAATGTATCTCCATGGTAAGAAAGCATCGAACTTGGTAATCTTTGTAACCTTTAAGCCATAACATTTAAATCTAAAACAGTTTAACTTTACCTTTCGATGCCATTGTTTCATTCTGAACATGGGTTCCAGATCGTTTCCCTAGTGTGTCACTTTCAAACAACGACATATCGATGACACTGTTCTCACTTAATGGTGCCACAACTGGTGGAAACACGTACCAAAATTGTATTATGTTTCCAATTCAATTTTAACTACAAAGAAAATATGTAGACTATATTACTTTCTGATTAACTACCTGTAGAAGGAGCTTTAATTATGCTTGTGTCAATTCTTCTCTTCCTCTTATCTGGATGATTTCATGATCACAGGTCATAAACATGTATGAATTATGTAACGCAATATTCTAAAAAACATTCCTAATCCTTTATTCATAATAAAGATTCACCAACTAAAACACATAAACATAGAAGACATCACGTAACTGATAACAATTCAATTTTACTGATATAAACAAACATTAACATAAACAAAGACAACCAATTTAATTTGAAAACCACACAAACACATCATGCAACAAAAAAACATAAACCTGTATGAATTATGTAACACAATATTCTTAAAAACTATCATAATCCTTTATACATAATAAAGATTCACCAACCAAAAAACATAAACATAAAACACATCATGCAATACAATTTTTCAGATATAAACAAACATCAACATAAACAAAAACAACCAATTAAATTAAAAATAACAAAAACACAGCATGCAACATGCAAGCATAGTATGATAATTAGTTTTTACTACCTGTAGCTTGTGCATCAATTGTAGTGTCTTTCTTTTCTGTATTCTTGTTAAACTCAGGATTATTTGTTCCTGTAAAATCATCAACATAAACAAACTATTCAGCGATAACATCAACATGTTATACACTCAAAAAACAAACAACCTACTATTCAGAAAGAGCTGCAATTGATAGTATTATCCTATTGACTACATTGGCGTATCATACGATAATATCATAACGTTACAAATCATAGGAGTTTAGACCGCATACATCTCTTCTAATAATTGTGAATTAAAAATCTATTGCCAACTGATTTACGGCTGTTCACTATCTTTAGCAAGGTGATTCACATCAGCTGAATTACTATTTAAGTAACAACTAACAATTTCAAACACATACCTTAATGATTTCGAGTCTTCAAAGAGATTGTCCGCGAACATCAATGTTTTCTGCAGCACTGTTTTCTAACGACCATAATGTTTTCGTGAACCGTTGGATCGGGCTACAATTTTTACTGGAGTTTCTCTATATACCCATCTAACTTTTCACCGGAGGGATCGTCGATTTGAGATTTTATGTGAAAGTTATTCAGTGTTGAATATGGCTGCAGAAGAAGGTTTTCAAAGTCGAATCTGCAGCACTGTTTTCTAACGACCATAACGTTTTCGTGAACCGTTGGATCGGGCTACAATTTTTACTAGAGCTTCTCTATATACCCATCCAACTTTTCACCGGAGGGATCGTCGATTTGAGATTTTATGTGAAAGTTATTCAGTGTCGAATATGGCTGCAGAAGAAGGTTTTCAAATTCGCATTTTTAGGGTTTAAACGTATTATTCTCTGATTTCTTTCTTCGTATGGATTACATCATTATGGAAGTCGTTTATACATTTCTTGGTTAATAAGTTTTAAAAAAGATAATTACTTAATATAATTTTTGTAAATAAATTGTATTTAGTATAGGATTCCAATATAATTATAGGCATTTATAGATTATAATATGCAACATAATTATCAAAATAATTTGTTGCCTACGTGGTAAACACACTTGTTATTTATCCAAATAACCAAGGTTCAATCCTTGCTAGGCTCCTTTTTTATAAATAATTTTCAAAAATATTTAATAAAAATCCGAAATTTACAAAAATAATTATTAAAAATCCGAAATTTACAATTAGTGCTTAGGTGGATAAAAATATTGCTTAGTTGGACAACAAATGATTATATGGCATTAAATTGAATTACATGGCATTGGGGTGACATTTGTGGAAAATGCCTCATGTTATATATTATATATATATATATATATATATATATATATATATATATATATATATATATATATATATATATATATATATTTATTTTATTTTTTATTTTCTCCAAAAAAATTTTTCAAGGAGAAAAAAAAATTTCCGGCAAAAATTTATAACTGCGATGCACAATTTTTTTTGATGCATCTCAGTTATAAAAATTGGTGCATTATAGTTATAACTAATGTGATAGCACTCTTTTTTTTTTGACAATAGTAACATTAGAAACATTAGATCTGTGTTTGACAACAGTAACATTAGTAGCATTATGCACATGTATTTTTATTCGTGTTTGTTTACGAGCCGTACTGCTTTGGTAGTCTTAAGAGTTTTCATCTTTAGTATATATGGATATAGTAAATTGATATGGGTTATCATATATATGGATCTAGTAAATTGATATGTATGGGTATTGAGATATGGGTTATCATGTGCATATGTGTTTCAAGGTTAATATTGTACAAAAGATATGGTGCATATGTGTTTTGCGGGTGGTGTAAAATCAATGAAAGGAGTGTGCATATGTGTCTTAACTTGGTTATATCAAAGATATTTTTAGATCACTTAGTCTTTGAATTTTTTTTCCCCTGCTTGTATTAATGTGGAAGGTCCTAAACTAAGATAAAATTATGTATGTGATTGTGTTCTCAAAATGATTATCATGTTTAATTTTTAAACATAGACTTGGTACAAGCAGTTGACTTGTATCTCTTTTTTTTTTTCACGTTTGCCTTAGAATCTAAAGAAGGCGGTCTACCAAGCACAGACTTAGAATGATTAGTGGGCCTAGAGATATTCCGATTCTTAGGATTCCGTAATCGAGAGATTATAGCTTTAGCAACACATTTGTCATGACAATCAGAATTCATACTTTTCCGACAAATAACACAAGGTGCATCAGACTGAATATCAAAAGTACTTAACGGTTTAGCATTCGTTACATCACTATTTCTATTACATTTGCCAGACGCAACATCTATAGTGGAAGCAACATGAGTCTTATTCAGAGTCCTAGGGTGTTCTTCTACTTTAGCATTCCTTATTGATCTTTTCTTAGGTCGCAACTTACTATTCTTCGATTGAGTGCTCCTAGGCTGTGAAGTGCGGACGTTTGGAAAAGACGCAACTATTCCTGTTTCAGTAGAGGGAAACACATTAGCAACTTGTGATTTTGCATTAGGGATTCTAGGTTCACGATTACTAAGTGTGACTGGTGCTAATCTCTTAATCACGGTAGGCGGAAGTTGTTCATACTTTCCTAACATTTCCCTTAACTTAGAGATAGTGTGAATCAAATCTTGATTTTCAGAACGAATATTACCATCAAAATTCATGACTTCTCTAGTGTGAGCAAGATAATGATCAAGTTCGTTAGATGCTTCATGACGAGTCTTATTGAGTAAATCAAATATGACACCATATTCCTGTTTAACTTTTACAAGTTCTTGTTCATATTTAGAAATTTGACTTTTCAAAGACACGTTTTGATCATCCAGTTGCTCAATTTTAGGATCAGAAGATTTTGCACTCAACTGAGCGATTTTCTTTTGAAAACTAAGTTGATGATTGTGAATATATTTTTCACACCAATGAAGACGACGTTTTGCATTGTAAATTTCGTTGAGTAATCGTTTATTTTCAGCTTTTAAAGACTCGATCTGAAGCACATTATCGGTGTTCTCAACAGTTACAACATTTTCAACAATATCAGCACAGATATAATCAGATGCATATGGCAAAGAATGAAACAACATAGTATTATGGACATCAGCACAGATAAGGTCTTCCAAGAGTCGATCAACATCTTTTCTCAAAAGTTTCTTTTTACGTTTAGTATTGGAAATAGATGTTTCTGTTTTCTCGAAAACGACCTTCATAGTTCCAAGTTCCTTATGAAAATCCCGTTCCCAGGCTAATGCACAACTTTTCAAGTTTTTAACATTAGGTAAAAGATTTTTCTGAAAAATGTCTCTTTGTTCTCGCGCCCGAGGCGATTGAAAGTGTTCAATTTTGATTTCAGAACGATATTCTATCTCATGTTGTAAAATTTTGAGGTCAGCCATGAAAATGTCAAAATATCTAAGAATATTTCGATTTTCAGGTTTTGAGTTTATTTCACTAATTGAAGGTAAAGGACCATAAGTGTGTGCATAATCTGTTTTGGGATTAACATTAGAAGACTCAGGTGTTTTGATGATGACCCTTGGTGTGTTAGAAGAATCCGTTGGTGTGACGAAAGTGACCGCGTTTTTATAATTAAAAGGTTTGTTGTAAACAACATTTTTTAATTTTGATCGCCTCTTGTCTTCTGCATCAAATTCCTCTTGACGATGATATTCAACAACACTCATAACAGTATTATCAATTTTGTATTCTGCACTGGAAACTTCAGGAGTTGGTTTGAATGTTTTTAGTGAAAGCTTTGGTTTGTAATCAGCTAGATTTTTTCCATATCCTTTTGGATTGGGTTTTAAGGTAAACTTTTCAATAGTTGTTACTGATTCACCATGTTTGTAAACAACAGTTTTAAACTCTTTAAGTTTGTTTTGCAAGCCGATATTTTCTTCAAGAAGGTCATCGACCCGATTCGTTGAATGCTTTTTGTATGCGGAGAACTGTTTTTGACAAGTTAACAACTCAGCCTTAGCTTGTTGATTTTCCAAGGTGAGAGTGTTAATTTGCTTTTTATGTTCATGTTTCAGTTGTTCTAATTCAGACAACAAAGCATTCTTCGAGGCGGCTAGATCACGCATCTGTTTCTCTAAATATTTTTCGTTTTGATGAGATTTTGCAAAAGCGGCTTCAAAACCTTTTTCACGGTTTTCTTGAGTTTTGAAAAAGTTGAGTTGCATTTGTAAGCATTCAAAATCCTTGGTTAACAGTGCATTTTTACTTTTTAAGATCTGATTTAGTGCAACACATTCATCAATTTGGGATTGTTGGTCTTTAAGTAACATAACAAGATCTGGATGAGGCAAAGGTTCAGCGTGTTCAACGTGAGTCACAACATGATCATTATTTAGATCCTCAAGTATAACCACGGAGTCAATTTGATTATCAAGGGAAACCATAAAGTCATCTTGATCGTCAAATGTAACTACGGGGTCTATTTGAACATCGTCAGAATGAGATGTAGATGACTCATTTTGATCATTCTGAGCCTTGCTGGATTCAGATATTGGCGGAGATATTAGTTCAGATATGATGATGGTTTGTTCGGGTACCTGAGACAAGCCATCAGTGTCATACACTGGGCCTGTTTCACTCATGTGTAACTCTTGTATATTAGCCATCAACATAACAGCTGCATTGGCCTGCAAGTCCTCCATATCATCATCTGAGTCTGCATCTGCCATAAAGCTCTGTTCTTTGTCTGTGAGAGATCCACCAGCTTCATCCTTAAGAGCCAAAAGTAAAGCCTCTTTGAAATAAGCACTGCCCCTAGTCCTCGGCTTTGGGCATGCATTAGCCAGGTGTCCCTTCTCATTGCAGTTGTAGCATCTAAGACCATTTAACCGATTCTGAGCATTTCCCTGTTCCACCACTTGAGCTCTGTTGTTATTCCTACCCACAACATTAAACCCTTGACCACCGCCCATCTGACGACCATAATCACGATTCTGAACTTCAACACGTCCATTGTTCACAACAGCTTGAGTCCGTGTGTTAGATGAGGAACAAATACGATTGTTGGATTTGTTGGTGTAACGGCCAAAAGCATTAGCAATCATTACAAATCCTTGTTGCAATGCTTCGAACGGATCGATTTCCTCAGTCGCTTCACTGACATATGCTTGAGCATTGTTGTTGTATGGAACCAATTGATTTTGTTGAGGTTGTTGCTGTGAAGGTGTGTTTGAAGCAGTTGGTTGAGTTGCTGGTTGAGAGGGATAATTCTGTTGAGCATACAAGGCAAGTTGTTGATTATCCGGATGTGACTGTTTAGCAATTTGAGCACGGAGAATCCTTTCCCGATCAACTTCCTTTTCATGAGGCTTCAAGTAATCGTACAACAATCCATAAGTAGAATGATGCATATTCTTTGCTTGACGGAGAAAAATGACATACTTCTCCCATTCAGGACCAAGACTACTCAAGAACTTAGTATTCACTGCAATTCTTGGCATGATGATGTTGTGTTTATCCAAATCATTGATGATGTCTGAAAATCGATGATGATAGGACTCTAGTGTCTCTCCAGGTTCAATCATGAAGTGTTCATAAGCCAAGTAAATTTTGGATTCCAAATCCTCCTGATTGAGTACAGATCCTTCCATAAGAAGACGAATATGATCCCACATTTTTTGTGCAGTCTTTTGAGCATCAACACTACGAAGAATTGGGTTTGGTAATCCTAAGAGGATGTATTCCATTGCAAGTTCATCAGCTTCATAGTGTAGAAGTTCTGTAGCATTTAGATCTGCAACAGTAGCAATGTTGGTTTGTTCATCTCTTGGTGGAACAGCAGTTGGATCTCCGGGTACAATGACAGTAGGCATCTCAAATGAACCTTCCAAGATAACCTTCTTTAAGAACTTTCCATGTGGCTTCTTCAGATCACAAAACCTAAAGAACCTTATCACCCATTGATCGTAGTTTCCTGGAGTGAGCATTGGAGGTCTATCAAGTGATCCAGCTTCATGAATTGATTGTTGGCTGCTTAAAGCTTCACACATCTTTGCAAACCAAGTGGGTTCCTTCATAGTGTTCCTTGATGGATGTTGATTGAAATCATTTGTGTAGGGTTGAACTTGAAGGCTTGGTGGTATTTGAACCATTTGTGGTGGTGGAATTGCACCAATTTGTGGATTATGTTGTTGATTAAATTGTTGTTGATAAATAGCTTGTTGTTGATTCCATTGTTGATGTTGTGGAGTTAATTGTTGTTGTTGTTGATGATTATAAGTGTGAGGGAAATAGTTAGAGTATGGTGGTTGAGACATGTTGATAAACTTGTGTAGTAAAAATGGATCTTTGTAGTCGAATGAACCTTTGTTGATGAAGTGTCCTTAGGCGTAGAAAAGACAAGAACCAAGTAGCACTTATGCGTAAAAACACCAAAGTTACGCGTAACAATTAGGAGTTACGCGTAGGATTTAGCTTACGCGTAAGCAGGGAAAATACTCTAAAGTTATGCGTAGACACAAGTTAGGCGTAGAAACTTAGGCGTAGGATTTCCTTATGCGTAGAACTAGGTTTACGCGTAAAGTGAATCTTATGCGTAGGATTTCTACGCGTAAGCTTATGCTTATGCGTAATTTTAGGGTTTTTGCCCAAATGATCTTTTACACTATCACAGTGTAAAGGATATCCAAAGTCGACGTATTTTCAGACTTATCCAAGTAAGAAAACACGGAATAAACCAGGAAAATGAAGATCAAACCAAGGAAGCACTTACGCGTAGTTTTAGGGTTTTACTACGCGTAGGAATGCTCAAAATTTTGATTCTGTCCAAAAGTGTTTCTAAACCAGGTTTTGTGTGATAAAATAGCTTCAATAACACCAAAATACACAAAAGTGTGAAACTTGATGAACCAAAGCCTCTAAAACAGTTAAGCGTAGAATGAAACCCTCGTTAAAAATCAAGCTTAAAAACGTATATCCACGCGTAAAGGTTGAAACTTTTTGCCAAAAACAAGTATTTTAACACCTTAAAACATTGAAAGTACAAGAATCTTGGATTAAAAAGTGTAAAAAAACAAGTTTTTAAGCGAACCGAAGTATCAAGGTGCGTTTTAGGCGTAGGACCGAAACCCACTTCAAAAACAAACACGATTCACCCAACTAGTAGGCGATTGATACCACTGTTAGGTCACTAGTTTTACAGACACAAGTAATATAGAAAGAGATAAGGCGATTGAACAAGATTCAAGCACACACACACGAAATACAAGACCGGTTATGCGTAGATGTTTGTGAAAGAAAAGAACTTGAACAACCAACCCTCAAATGAGGGTTTACAAGAGTATTTATAGGAGGAAAGTTAGGGCAACACTCCTAGTTTCCATCCTTTCTTTTATGGGCTTGGGCCTAAGCTCATGGGCCTTCTACATAAGCTTAAGGCTAATAACAAACATAAAGGCCATAATAAAGCTAACTATTACATATTAATTACTAACACTTGATTATGGTTTAGGAGTGATTCCAACATGACGCCATCGTGTCGCCGTCATTAGGGTTTCGTCTTGGCCACGTTAACCTTGCGACGACATCACCTTATGTCTGTGACGCCGTCCTCTTCAGCTTCTGACGCCGTCTGGATTACATCTAGGCCGTCTGAGTTGCGACGGCCTACTCTTTTATAACTTGACGTCGTCACTTGAAAATAGGAGTTTTGGCTTCTGTCCCGTCACAAAAATCCTCCGACGGCGTCGCAATTAACACCTGACGCCGTCGCCTTCTGTTTTCAGCAGCTTTGAGTGTCTCGATTCTGACTTTGGCCATTTTCTTCGTATATTCGCGCCTTTTCGTCCAAATAAGTGCCATTCCAGCATTTTGCCTTCAAGAGACCTAAAAAGTTAAAAGGAACGATATTAAGCAATAACGGATACAAAAGTGATCAAATAAGGGTTAAAACGACCCCTCAAAATGGTACCTTTTAAAACCTTATCAACTTCCTCCTGATAAAAGTAAACCAATATAAAATAATGGCACTATATATACACCCTAATAAGCAAAAGTAACCGACAATTAAACCATGTTCATCACCTGGCTTTTTAGAGGAAACGTTGTAAGCATTGGTTTCTAAATCATCCTTAAATTCTCGTTGATCCAGAAGCTATGCATTTTTTGCAAGTAATGATAATTAATTACACGTTAAATGCAATAAATGGGAATAATCAAAATAATAATGTGGCCTATAAACTATAAAGATACCACATTTAAAACATACCTGGATTTCCCGAGTATGGTCTCTTTATGTGTAAGGTTGTAGGATAGTATTTGTGATGATCATGTTCATTAAAGCAATATAGAATATGAAAAAATGAAGATGATAAAATTTACAAAGTATTGGTAATTCAATTCAGAAAGATGGAAGCCGGGTTGTATTTCACCTACCCATAGTTCCTTATATTCCTTATTTCCAATAACTGAGGTACCGGTATCGCTACCTGAATAAAAACATGTTTGATGAATAAAATTTTGTGCATCGATTTGGCAGCTAGGTTACCAGCTAACGTGGTTGATAATGGGTGAAATTAGTTACCTTCAGACTTGGGTTAGAATGATCACTAACCGATCAAAGTCACAGGAAATTAATGTATAAAACATGATTGAAATTTATCAGATATCTGTTAACAAAGTAAAAACAATATATGATATCTGATAACACTATAACACTAAAAAAACTGCAAAACTTGTTACACTTATAAGTCGGAAAAAAAATATGCTAAACTGAAACTCGATAAAAAAAATTAGGGATTCTTCACCTATAAAACTAAAAAGTTGATTATACTTTTTAGGGATAATTATGTTTAGGAATAAGATATTAGGGTGTATTTATACACAAAAAAATAGTTTAAAAATATATATGGTATATTTATCTTCTAAGTAATATATATCATAATTTATTTTAATTGTTATCTTCAAAAAATACATACCTAAAATACAAATTCCAGAATTTTTTAATAATCTCCTTATTTGTATTGATTTGAAAGATATAAATCAAAAAACAATTTACTCTAGTGGTAAGTTGTTTAAAAAACACATGAATGACCCTAGTTCAACTCCAACAAATGTCTTCTTTTTAATAAAAAAATTTTAAAATTCAAAAATAACAAAACCCAAAACGAATTTTAAAATTTATTAAAAAGAAATTGTACATATATTAATTAAAATGCCACATGTCATTTAAAAAAATAAAAAAAAATGCCACATAAATACAATGATGACATGGAAATATGACATGGCATTATGGGATGCCAAGTGACATTATGACGTGGCATGCCTCCTCTTATATAATGTATATATATATATATATATACATATATCTCTATATTATATATAACAGGAGGCATTTGGCATTAATGCCACCTCAATGCCACATAATCCAATTTAATGCCACATAATCATTTGTTGTCCAACTAAGCAATATTTTTATCCACCTAAGCACTAATTGTAAATTTCGGATTTTTATTAAATATTTTTGAAAATTATTTATAAAAAAGGAGCCTTGCAAAGATTGAACCTTGGTGATTTGGATAAATAACTTGTGTGTTTACCACTTAGGCCACAAGTTATTTTGATAATTATGTTGCATATTATAATCTATAAATGGCTATAATTTTATTCGAATCCTATTTTAAATATTATTAGAAATCTTTATTCTTAAAAAAATACGATTCATTCTATCTATCTCTACAACTTAATATACTGCAAACCCTAATATCATTCATATCAGTTTTTTTCTTTCAAAACCCTAATATCCATGATAAACTTTATACAAATTATTTGTTCTTTTGGTTGCATGCATTTTTTTTCTTATAATGTTCCTAATGCGAATTCTATGTTCTTTTAGTTGCATGTATTTTTGTTCTTATTATGTTCCTCGTGGGTTTCTATTAGGCATAATTTTCTGTACTTATAATATTTTTTATGTTTCTTCAACAGGCATCATGCTTCATATGCAATGCAACAAGGTTGTAAAGGTATTTTTTCTGTTTAATTTTAATAATTGTTTAATACATCACGTATGCTAAAAATTTGGTCAGAATTAGTCCTACGCCCACATGGTTATGGCTTTACATATCATCACTCCACAAAATATTATAGCGTCTTTTCAAGATAAAACCCTCTTTACCCAATTACTCGCTTCCTTCATCTGTAGGAAGTTTCCATTGAGAATTTGATGATGCATCAGTTGGGATCCTGTATGGCATGAGTTCTTCTCCTTGAGTAACCGAGTCCTGCATCAGCTGTAAATTCAAAACATGTGTCAATGAAAAGATTTTATAAAGCTAGATGGTCTTATGTCTGAAGATATCTGATATAAATGATAATATATCAGACAATATGTATTATTCAGATTTTAAAAAATCAACATTCAATAGCTACTGTATACAAAGCTTAACAATAGGCAATATACATTGTGTGACATAAAATCAAAATACATACCACACCTTATTAGTCAATAGAGTTTTATACTAGCATAAAGTTAACATCCTAAATTATTATACTAGACACCTATACTGCAACAATGCAACCTTATAAAAATTGAGACTAATGCAAAAGGTTCACCAAAAAAACACAAAACATATATTTAAATGTGTATCTGTATACTAAATAAGGATCAAATATTGAATTTATCAAATCCGGATAATTACTTGCTGACTTATTGTCTGATATGGAGTTTAATATAAGAAAAATCAGTAATCAACTACGTATAGCTATTAGCTAATATAGATACGATACCAAGAAACGTAATCAGATTGAAACACATGTTACCAACCATGTCGTACGCATTCATGTAAGTTATTTATTCTCATAATGCTCTTTAGTTTTTTCAGTTTTCTTGTAATTGTTGGTCTTTTAAACTTTGGGAACCGGAACCCATGTAAGCAAAGGTGAGTCACATGGTATGCAAAGGTGAGTCACATGGTATTATTTTCTAACATGTACCCGTTTGACCCATTTGAAAATATCATAACCCAAATTGACCCATTTATAAGTTGAGTCACATGGTAAGTGACTTCCATAATCTTTATGACATTTAAGATTTTAGTATTTGACATGGGGTTACCTTCATTACAGATTTTGGCAAATAACATAATTGTGCGTCTTTTAATGATAAACGGGAAAATTCAGAGTTTATCATGTTTGGTTGGAATCAACTACCACTTTGTTGGTGAAGGTAACTTTTTGAATTTTTTTGATTTGGGAGACAAGCATGTCATTTACCAACAAATATGCATTCACATATACATACTTACCTACACCGACACATAATGCATTGGACATGCCCTTGGTTAGTTAACTAATTGAATCATGAACTCATTCATTAACTAAATGAAGATATGGCTGGGTCTAAGCCAGATTATATGTAGTTCTTATATAAAGTCCCATTACAATCTATTACTAAGTTACAAGGTTTGCTAACAGTCATCATATTACCACACAGACTGAATAGCCTTACTAAGAAATGACCTATATAATGAGTTAGTTAGAAATTTCTAAGTCTATAATGGGCTATCAAACATACAGTCTGCAATTGGTACTATTCATCATAGATTTGAAATCTGCAATCTATAATGAAAGTAGTATTTAAAGACTGCAAGTGGTATAGGATAAAAGTAGTATAGCTACGTCTGTTTGGTAAGTATTTATACTCCAATCTGTATTCACATTGTGCATTTAAAAGTTAACATCACAAGCATTTAATTATGCATTACTTAATTGTTGTAGGTACATAATCTGGTCTGACCATCCCAAACACAAGTAACTTCTAATCTACTTTTGTATCTGAACTGATTTTGGACTAACGTTAGAAAGTAAACTCATAAATGATAGTTTCATTTTTTCAACTGTAGGTTCTTCAAAGGAAAACAAAAGAAGCTGCAAGAAAACTCACACATCCGATTATCTAATTTATTAGCTTTAAACAGCGGAGGCAAAATTTAAAAGATATCAGTTTACAAAATTTAGATTTTTTGTGTCGTAAGGATGCTTGCACGTGAATATTTTGGGCTTTTCCTTGAATTACCGTTCCCCGTTTTCTATCTGGTCTTGAGTGCGTTGTAGTATTAGAATCTTCTTTATCTATTTCTTTCAACGTTTTTTGTTGAGTATTAAAAGTGTTTTAGTATTTTGAACATCTATCTGCATATGTCATTGCAGTATCAGTTTAAGCACGTCAAGGAGGTTACCTGTGCATCCAGAAACCTGTAAAATTTCCCCTTAGTTCCGTTCTTCAGGTACCAGGACAACATTATCAAATATAGAGAATCAAGTTTGGTAGTGAGAATCAAGAACTCCAGTTAGACACTTCAGTTTTGCAAGTTTCGTCATCTGGGGTGATAATGGTGGAGGGAACCAATGAATCATTGAAGACCGGTATGAGAACGACTAAAATCTTTCGCTTTTTGTTCTACTGTCATTGTTGTGCATCTCTTTCATCATATTAAGGCCAAATATAATACTGGAATTGCAGCAATGTGGTACTTTTATCCGGTCTAGAACATTTAAGCATTTTGAACGACACACATATGGAATAAGTATTCCGGATTCACTTGAATGGTGTTATGACTTTCCAGGATACATGCTCAATAATCATTTTTCTGCATTCACATTGGTGATATGATTATGAATTATTTGCAGGTATCAACGACGTCAAGTATGTGATCAATTATGACTTATTGGTGTCCGAATAAAGATAAGTAATGTATTTTTTTTAATCCTTAATGCCATTCTTTATTGGTTAATTTGGTTGTTGTGATTTGGGGAGAAATAATACTATGAAAAACAATTTGCATTATGTTAAAATTTAATTCAACCTACTAAATTGCTTTTATGTGCAATACAAAGCATAACTATCAACAATATTCTTAAGATGAAAAGCATGTGTGTGTGTTTTTGTTTATACCTGTTATATTTTCAAGATTATATTGTGAATTATGATGAAAAAACTTTGTATTGCAGCCTCACAGTTACCATTAGAGCAAGTGTGTAGATGTTTTCCAGTTGTGAATGTGGCTGCAATTGATAAGCTTAGAAGCTAATGGAAGTGGATTTGTAAATTTCCAGTATACCGGTAAGCCAACAAATAAGCTAATCTAACAGGCTGTTACCGTGTCTCTAAATTAGATTATAGATCACTATTGTTTTGTTTTTATTCTCTTTAGGTTAATCAAAATACAAATACAAGCTGAAGTGCTTGTAGACCATAAGTCGAAGCTTGCAGAGAAGAAAGGCAAGCTAGAGACGAAGAAGTAACAGTTATCACAAATGCCTGATGAGCCTATCAACTTCTATTTAGCAGAATTAAAAGTGTAGCGACCACTTTATTAACCGTTTAATAAGGTTCGTTGGTTGGATCATTTTTTACCAGTTATGTAAATACCTAATGTGTTTTGGAAATAAAGATAGGGCTTCACATAATGAATGGTTTATAAAGGAATGTGTGAATGGTTTCTGAGTTATGCATTTATGAGTTACTTGATGTTGGGATAGTTTATGAGTTCCAACCTTCGGGTTCTACATCAACCAAAGTGCCGACTCACGAACCTGATAGTGATTCACGCAACAGTTTTGCTCTCTCTTTTGATGGATGATGGTGTGAGAGAGACGTCTCCTAGTTGTTGTCAACTCCACCTGGAACTACGACGAACCATAGGTGTATGAAAATTAACTCGAACATGATGGGAGATCAGAATACCAACTCCAAATCTGTAATATATGAAACCAAATTTTCAAGATGATCATGAAGGAGGACGCACTTCAAACATGGACACATGTTGAGAAACTGGAGAAACGTAAAAGTAATATATGCTGAGATAAACTCTTTACATCTTGAACCAGATGATGTGGCGCCACATGAGGAGTCGGCTGAGTTGGGAATTCAACAGAATGCAGATGATGGTATTATGACCGCTGGCACATCAGAACATGTAGTTTTTGATGATTCAGTACCAGTAATTCGGGATATTAAAAATGGGTCTCTTCAAGTTCAGCAATTTTCGGACACGGGGATTTAAAATCAATAAGTGCTAGCTGAGTCTACTCTGATGGTTGAAAACGAAGATAATAGTCTACAATTTATAGATATGGGGCAAGGTGATCTAATAATTCCAGATGATTCATCACCCAATTCTCGCAATGAACCATTTATGGCTGCTGATACACCCATTACTGATCCAATGGTTACTGAAGATCAGCCAGCCACTCTTCCAGCAAGTGAGGGTTTGGCTCAAACCACTTCTGAACCTATTGTTGCTGCTGATCCAATGGTTACTGAACCTATTGAATACCTGGATAAGTACAATCTAAGCTCTCTTTGGTTGTGGCTTTAAATATTATGCATTTGAATTTTGGCTACATGATTCGCTCCAAACGGTCTATCTTTTATTAGTCAACCACTTGTGAATGGTCAACCATAAAAGTCAAACAGCTCAGAGCAAAATGCAATTAAATCCAGAGGAGTATAGTGTTATATCCCCGGGTCGTTAAGTCCCAACGAGGTGTGTAAACTGTAATACAACGACTGTGTGTGCTGAAATGATATTGAATATACAAAAACAGGAATCTGATTGACTAACACTAGGAATGTGAATAGTGATAGCTCTGTCACAGCTATGTCGTTAAAAACGTGCAATTAGAAACCTAAAAACGTAAAAGATATACAAACGTACGTTTAACTTAAATTAAACGTAAACGTATATAAAAATAAAAAGTGAATTCAGTCCAATATAAGTCCCACAAATGTGAAAATCATATTTTTGGAATCCTAAAAAGATAAGAAAATTATTGGAAAATTAAAATAAATTTTTACACTATTAAATTAATTAATTAAAAATTAAAAATGAATTAAATGTATTTAATAATGAATTAAATAATAAGAAACTCTAAAATTAACTTAAATAAATGAAATAAAGAATCTGAAAAATCTAAAATATTATAAAATGAATTTAAAAACTGAAAATGTATGGATATTATACATGTTTAATGAAAACAAATACTTACAAACTAAAAAATAAGCAAGTTGTGAGCTTATGAGTCCAACAGTTAAGCTTTTGGCTTGACTGTTGGAACTCAAGCTCATAATAAGCTTGGAAAAAGCTATAAACATGAAACAAAAGATAGAATAAGATGTACACAAGTCCAATGGATAAATATAAACATGAAAAATGGACTGCGATAGTGTGAGCTTATGGTTTAGACAGTTAAGCTTTTTGGGCTTAACTTGGATGGAATGGAAGTTTGCAAAACCTTGGTATAAGCTCCACACAGGAAAGTAAAAGAAAAATAATATGTTTACAAGATATGAACAAGTATAAACAAGCATGTGTACTGGATTTCATCAAATAAGCTAATAAGTATTTCAGCAGAATCCAGAATACTGCTGAACCATTGCAAGGTACTGCTGATAAGTATAAGCTATTTGCAGCCCTAGTAAATAGGCTACAATGGGAAAATTAAGTGCTGGATCAAGAAGTTGAGTGGATGAGCTTCACATAAAGCTAAAACACTTAAGCTCATGATCACTAAGGAGCTTTTTAAGAGCTGTTGGTAATGGTGTAAGTTCACTGAGTTCTCAGTGAACTGTTGAGAATGGGCAAACAACACGCTCTAAATAAACTTATCAAATGAACTTATGAGAGCTCAACAAACACTGGAACATTGAGTATGATTGGTTAGCCTCACATGAAGCCAAAGATCACAAGCTCAAGGTCAATGAGGAACTTTTCATGAGCTTGGGAAAACAACTCAACCTCCACTGTTTGCTTCAGTGGAAGGAGTTTAGTTGGAACAAAATAAGGGGTGAAAAAGCTATCTAATTTAAGCTACAAACTGAAAAATAAAACATACACATAATAAAAAGGCCACAAGGGCTACACAAAGAAGCCAAGTGCACAAGCTAGGGCTAAGTCATAAAGCTTCTGCAAGCTTATGAACTTGACAGCTAAACTTGTGCACAGGGCAAAAACAGGCTAAAATAAGCAGATAAATAAGCTATTATGAAAACTAAAAATTATCAAAAATATATCTAACAAGGTTAGCAACAAATCATTAAAACTCTAGAAGCATTAAACATAAAAATAAGTAACAAAGACATAGGAAAATAAACAATTAAATCAAAAACAGGAAAACTAGAAATTTGACTTTTTTAGTTTATGATCAAAGGTGACTAAGGTGAACTTTGATCTGAATGTAATGACAGATTATGGAATATTAAACAACATAAACATGAAATAAAACAAACTAAACAACATTAAAACAGATATGCAAGATTATTAGATCTAACAACCTCAAAGTTCTCATATCTAGATTGTCAAGTGTCAATTTGACTTTCTAACATGCTAAACCCTTTGGTTAATATTTCACTGAGTCAAATAGGTTCCATATAGTGTAAATCAAACAGGAACAACACCATTCACAACCATTTTCACAGTTTCATTATTAAATCCGAACAACCCTTTAATGGACTGTTTTGAGGTTTTTCAAAGCAAATGATTATGTAAACCAATTTCATCAAATCCAGGGGTCACAATGTGTCAAATCAGACCCTTTTAAGCATAAACAAGTAGTCACAAATGTTCAAACCTAGAATTATCAAAAACAAGCATAGTGACAGTCCAAATGCAATATCAACCCACAAATCAAATCCAAAGCATAACAACCTAAGATTAAGCTATAACATCATAAAAAAACAGCAAAGAAACACAGAAACATGAAAATAAAGCATCTAAAGCACTGAAACAGTAAAATGCAAAAATGGTAAAAATGAGCTTACAAGTGAATCCAAGCTTGAAACTGAGAACCATGGTCACAGAACACATCCTAAGGCTTTCCACAAAGCTTCTAAACCCAAGGCAATCCACAATTAACCTTGCTCCATACAGTTTCACCAAGATCACTTGATTATTTTTGGATTTTCATTGTTTTTCTTGATTTTATATGTCATTCTGAATTTTAAAGTCTAGACTTGTTTTAAGGTCTCTAAAAGCTTTAAAGCTTTGTCAGGAGCTCATATGAGCTTATTGAGTCCTTTAAACAACTACTTAACAAGAAATTAAAGTGACATGAAAATTAAAGGTAATTAAGCAAAAGCTTGAAACTGAAAGATACTTGAAATTAAACTGAAAATAAAGTTTCATTACACTACTTTTAAAGAAAATTACAACATTAAAGCATTAAAATGACTTGAAATTAAAGAAAGCAGTAAACTACATTAACTATGTGACCTAGGCTAATCCAAAGGTATTTTCTTCTCTTCCTTCTCTTCTCTTTTATAACATTCTGAATTCCCACTAGCATTCCAATCAAATCCCACTTGCAATCTTGACCATTGATTGAGCAGAGATGATCCTAGCCTTTGAATTCACTTTTGGCGCCAAAAGTGGTACTAGTTGATTTAGGAAGTTCTGCTGCAATTAATGCTTCTTGTTCACATGTAGAGGTGGAGGAGACATGTTTGGTAGGTTTAGAGGTCAAGTGGTGGAGTTGATAGCAAAAGCAGGGTATGTGATGGTACAGGGGAAGGTAAAGTTGTGGGAATGCATTAAATGCATTGTAGGCTGGTTAAGGTGGAAGGAATGAGAGGGGAGAGTGGGCGAGCAAGTGGAGGTGGAAAGTAGAGGTGAGTTGTGGAGATAAGGTGAGGTGGAAGGAATGTTGAGTTTGACTCAAGGTTTGACCAGATATTATTTAGTGGAAGTATCTGCTGAAACGTATGCCTTCAGCAGAAACCATCAGCGCATTATAACTTCAGCAGAAACCATTGATTCAGCAGAATCAAAATAGGCTTCAGCAGAAACCATCATCATCAGCAGAATCAAACTGTTTCAGCTCTTTTTATACCTGATTCTTATAAAAACACATTTTCATGATATTTGTAACATTTCTATGGTCATTTATGTGTTTTTGGTCGTTTTGTGGGTTTAAACAATATAAAATATATGTGTATTTAGACACATATCAAATCCCCCACACTAAACTATTGCTAGTCCCTAGCAATATCTATGAAGTTTTAATGGATTTTAAAGAACTCTTTACCAAAAGCCATCACTTCTGGAGTAGCCAAAATGTTTCAGTTCTAGTAAGAACCTTGGTACAATGATAACCAGGTGATTTTGAGCAAATCACCAGCTTTCAACGGATTTGATTAGTCTTTACCAGAAGCCGTTTGCTTCTGGACTAGCCAACTCTTAGATAAATTATCAATATTATCTTTGGTGAGTCGATTACCAATTATGGTTTTCCAACTGCCTTTACCACAAGCCATTAGCTTGCGGGCTAGCCAACTTTTCACTAATTAAAGATATGGTGAGTTGAACACCATACAATTTTGGGCAAATTGCAAGCCATAAACGGATTTGAGATATCTTTACCAAGAGCCGTTTGCTCCTGGATTAGCCAATACTTATGTGGGTTAGACATGGTGGACTGATTACCATTTGCTGTGTTTAGTATATAGTACTTCCACTAAAAAAAATTTTAATTTGGCCATTTTGGGGGAAAAAGGGACTAAAAGGGTACATTTATGATCAAATTCGCCAGAATTTCCCCCCCACACTTAGAAATGAATATTGTCCTCAATATTCAAAGTCCCGGCTATTATGCCGAATCCTTGAACGTAAAAAGATAACATTACTAGCCAAGTGTAGAAACACAACAATTATTCTCTTTTTTAATATTTACAATTTTCATTCATTTTCAAGATCTATATACAACATGTGGGCATCTCCCCCCACACTAGGGTGGTACACACGGGTGAAAACCCATGTTTAACTACTGTTTTTGATTACCGAGTCGCTAGCTTGACTCGACCTCGAATTAAATTGTTCATGAGGAAGCTACTGTTTTTGATAACCGAGTCGCTAGCTTGACTCGGCCCCGAATTAAATGGTTCATGGGGAAATGACTGGATGAGAAATTGGAGTGGGTTCACCACTCACAGAATTATGAATAGGAAGGTAAGGAGAATATTTTTGGTTTTTGATTTTATAATATAAACAGAAAAGTGAAAATGTTTTTGTATTTTTATCTTTTATATAGAAAGAAAAGAAAAAAAAAATATTTTTGTGTTTTATATTGTTTTTGGAAATGAAATATGATATGAAATATATATACAAGTACGTTATACGCAGCACACCTCCCCGGCAGCGGCGCCAAATTTTGATTCGCTCCAAACGGTCTATCTTTTATTAGTCAACCACTTGTGAATGGTCAACCATAAAAGTCAAACAGCTCAGAGCAAAATGCAATTAAATCCAGAGGAGTATAGTGTTATATCCCCGGGTCGTTAAGTCCCAACGAGGTGTGTAAACTGTAATACAACGACTGTGTGTGCTGAAATGATATTGAATATACAAAAACAGGAATCTGATTGACTAACACTAGGAATGTGAATAGTGATAGCTCTGTCACAGCTATGTCGTTAAAAACGTGCAATTAGAAACCTAAAAACGTAAAAGATATACAAACGTACGTTTAACTTAAATTAAACGTAAACGTATATAAAAATAAAAAGTGAATTCAGTCCAATATAAGTCTCACAAATGTGAAAATCATATTTTTGGAATCCTAAAAAGATAAGAAAATTATTGGAAAATTAAAATAAATTTTTACACTATTAAATTAATTAATTAAAAATTAAAAATGAATTAAATGTATTTAATAATGAATTAAATAATAAGAAACTCTAAAATTAACTTAAATAAATGAAATAAAGAATCTGAAAAATCTAAAATATTATAAAATGAATTTAAAAACTGAAAATGTATGGATATTATACATGTTTAATGAAAACAAATACTTACAAACTAAAAAATAAGCAAGTTGTGAGCTTATGAGTCCAACAGTTAAGCTTTTGGCTTGACTGTTGGAACTCAAGCTCATAATAAGCTTGGAAAAAGCTATAAACATGAAACAAAAGATAGAATAAGATGTACACAAGTCCAATGGATAAATATAAACATGAAAAATGGACTGCGATAGTGTGAGCTTATGGTTTAGACAGTTAAGCTTTTTGGGCTTAACTTGGATGGAATGGAAGTTTGCAAAACCTTGGTATAAGCTCCACACAGGAAAGTAAAAGAAAAATAATATGTTTACAAGATATGAACAAGTATAAACAAGCATGTGTACTGGATTTCATCAAATAAGCTAATAAGTATTTCAGCAGAATCCAGAATACTGCTGAACCATTGCAAGGTACTGCTGATAAGTATAAGCTATTTGCAGCCCTAGTAAATAGGCTACAATGGGAAAATTAAGTGCTGGATCAAGAAGTTGAGTGGATGAGCTTCACATAAAGCTAAAACACTTAAGCTCATGATCACTAAGGAGCTTTTTAAGAGCTGTTGGTAATGGTGTAAGTTCACTGAGTTCTCAGTGAACTGTTGAGAATGGGCAAACAACACGCTCTAAATAAACTTATCAAATGAACTTATGAGAGCTCAACAAACACTGGAACATTGAGTATGATTGGTTAGCCTCACATGAAGCCAAAGATCACAAGCTCAAGGTCAATGAGGAACTTTTCATGAGCTTGGGAAAACAACTCAACCTCCACTGTTTGCTTCAGTGGAAGGAGTTTAGTTGGAACAAAATAAGGGGTGAAAAAGCTATCTAATTTAAGCTACAAACTGAAAAATAAAACATACATATAATAAAAAGGCCACAAGGGCTACACAAAGAAGCCAAGTGCACAAGCTAGGGCTAAGTCATAAAGCTTCTGCAAGCTTATGAACTTGACAGCTAAACTTGTGCACAGGGCAAAAACAGGCTAAAATAAGCAGATAAATAAGCTATTAAACCTGAAAACTAAAAATTATCAAAAATATATCTAACAAGGTTAGCAACAAATCATTAAAACTCTAGAAGCATTAAACATAAAAATAAGTAACAAAGACATAGGAAAATAAACAATTAAATCAAAAACAGGAAAACTAGAAATTTGACTTTTTTAGTTTATGATCAAAGGTGACTAAGGTGAACTTTGATCTGAATGTAATGACAGATTATGGAATATTAAACAACATAAACATGAAATAAAACAAACTAAACAACATTAAAACAGATATGCAAGATTATTAGATCTAACAACCTCAAAGTTCTCATATCTAGATTGTCAAGTGTCAATTTGACTTTCTAACATGCTAAACCCTTTGGTTAATATTTCACTGAGTCAAATAGGTTCCATATAGTGTAAATCAAACAGGAACAACACCATTCACAACCATTTTCACAGTTTCATTATTAAATCCGAACAACCCTTTAATGGACTGTTTTGAGGTTTTTCAAAGCAAATGATTATGTAAACCAATTTCATCAAATCCAGGGGTCACAATGTGTCAAATCAGACCCTTTTAAGCATAAACAAGTAGTCACAAATGTTCAAACCTAGAATTATCAAAAAACAAGCATAGTGACAGTCCAAATGCAATATCAACCCACAAATCAAATCCAAAGCATAACAACCTAAGATTAAGCTATAACATCATAAAAAAACAGCAAAGAAACACAGAAACATGAAAATAAAGCATCTAAAGCACTGAAATAGTAAAATGCAAAAATGGTAAAAATGAGCTTACAAGTGAATCCAAGCTTGAAACTGAGAACCATGGTCACAGAACACATCCTAAGGCTTTCCACAAAGCTTCTAAACCCAAGGCAATCCACAATTAACCTTGCTCCATACAGTTTCACCAAGATCACTTGATTATTTTTGGATTTTCATTGTTTTTCTTGATTTTATATGTCATTCTGAATTTTAAAGTCTAGACTTGTTTTAAGGTCTCTAAAAGCTTTAAAGCTTTGTCAGGAGCTCATATGAGCTTATTGAGTCCTTTAAACAACTACTTAACAAGAAATTAAAGTGACATGAAAATTAAAGGTAATTAAGCAAAAGCTTGAAACTGAAAGATACTTGAAATTAAACTGAAAATAAAGTTTCATTACACTACTTTTAAAGAAAATTACAACATTAAAGCATTAAAATGACTTGAAATTAAAGAAAGCAGTAAACTACATTAACTATGTGACCTAGGCTAATCCAAAGGTATTTTCTTCTCTTCCTTCTCTTCTCTTTTATAACATTCTGAATTCCCACTAGCATTCCAATCAAATCCCACTTGCAATCTTGACCATTGATTGAGCAGAGATGATCCTAGCCTTTGAATTCACTTTTGGCGCCAAAAGTGGTACTAGTTGATTTAGGCAGTTCTGCTGCAATTAATGCTTCTTGTTCACATGTAGAGGTGGAGGAGACATGTTTGGTAGGTTTAGAGGTCAAGTGGTGGAGTTGATAGCAAAAGTAGGGTATGTGATGGTACAGGGGAAGGTAAAGTTGTGGGAATGCATTAAATGCATTGTAGGCTGGTTAAGGTGGAAGGAATGAGAGGGGAGAGTGGGCGAGCAAGTGGAGGTGGAAAGTAGAGGTGAGTTGTGGAGATAAGGTGAGGTGGAAGGAATGTTGAGTTTGACTCAAGGTTTGACCAGATATTATTTAGTGGAAGTATCTGCTGAAACGTATGCCTTCAGCAGAAACCATCAGCGCATTATAACTTCAGCAGAAACCATTGATTCAGCAGAATCAAAATAGGCTTCAGCAGAAACCATCATCATCAGCAGAATCAAACTGTTTCAGCTCTTTTTATACCTGATTCTTATAAAAACACATTTTCATGATATTTGTAACATTTCTATGGTCATTTATGTGTTTTTGGTCGTTTTGTGGGTTTAAACAATATAAAATATATGTGTATTTAGACACATATCACTACATATTTCCCCTATTCGTTCTACTGAGGCTACAACGACAATAAAATGTTACTAAAGCATATTTGTTTAGGTTCTCAGTTGAAATCAACTCACAAGTTTTTTTTATTCCAAATTCAGGTGTCGAGAAGTTTGATCCTGCAACAGGGAGGCAATTCAAATCAAGTGCACATACTCAATCTTAGACAACGTACTTTGAAAAGTAGGATTGGTGTTACTATTTAAGATAGACCGAGTTGTTATCAAAACCCGTGTGAAAAAATGATTTTTGTTACCACCTACAACAAAGGTATGTATACATAATTATTTAGACTTTAGGTTGATGTGTCCTAATTGCGACAAGAGTTTTAAGTTTGAAGATTAAATCGGGCCTCTATTTAATTAAACGTGAACCATTACATGGTTTTAGCCTTTTTGAAAAAGAATCATGTGACCCTCTCTTATTGAACAACTCAAACAATTTTCAAGAAAATGAGGTAAACCTGAAGCTAATGAGCTGAAATACACGGATAGTTTTTAGAGCAAACTTGATGCAATAGATGCTCAACTAATTTGTAAATCTTTGCCACTTTTAAATTGCAAGTGAGATAAAATTGAACTTTATAATAGAATTAATCTAAATCGCAACTATGAACATTGTTTAACTGTTGGAATCACTCCTAAACTAGAATTCAAGTGTTAGTAATTAATATGTAATAGTTAGCTTAATTATGGCTTTTATGTTAGTGATTAAGGCTAGGCTTATGTAGAAAGCCCATGAGCCTATGCCAAGCCCAATAAGGAAAGGATGGGAACTTGGTGTGTTGCCCTAGTTCCCTCCTGTAAATAATCTTGTAAACCCTCACTTGAGGATTGGTTGTTCATTTTTATGTCATTTCACTCTACGCATAACTTGTCTCATATTCATACGTGTGTTTTGATTAAGTGTTCATCTGATCCTTCTTATCTCTACTTCTTATATTGATGCTTGTGTTACTAATATGGTGACCTAACAGTGGTATCAATCGCCAAATAGTTGGGTGAAAAGGTTTTGTTTTTGAAGTATTTGTGCTACGCGTAAAGCTCTCGGTTTCAAAACTTTCATACGCATAAAAACTCATCTTTTTTCACTTTAAAATCCAAGATTCTTGTACTTTAAAGGTTATTAGGTGTTAAAGGTTAAGTTTTTGTCAAAAAGTTTCAAACTTTACGTGTATTTATTTGTTTTTAAGCTTGATTTCATTCGTGTAGCTGGTTCTACGCGTAAGGTGTTTAAAAGTTTTGGATCATCAAGTTTCACACTTTTGTGTTATCTTTGTGATATTGAAGCTGTCTCATCACAAAAATCTGGTTTACAAACACTTTGGGCAGAAAACTCAGTTTTGGAAAATCCTACGCGTAAGCAAACCCTAATCTTACGCGTAAGATATCCGTGGTTTGATATTCAGTTTTCTTGGTTTACTCAGTGTTTTCTTGCTTGGATAAGCCTGAAAACACTTCGAATTTGGATATCGTTTACACTGAGATTAGTGTAAAGGATTTTTGGGCAAAACCCTAGTTTTACGCTTAAGCATAAAAGTTTATGAGTAAAAAATCTTACACCTAAGCATTTCCTACGCATAATCACGTCTTACGCCTAAGGAAAACTTACGCATAAGTTTCTTACTGCTAAGTTTTAGTTTACGCATAACCTAAGGTTTAACTAACCCTACGCGTAAGCTACTCCTACGCGTAAGTATTCTTCTTATGCGTAAGTTTGGTGTTTTTACGCCTAAGCTTGGTTTCTACGCCTAAGGACTCTTCATCAACAAAGTTTCATTCGACTACAAAGATCCATCATCAACACAAGTTTCAAGATGTCTCAACCACCATACTCTAACTACTTTCCTCATGTGTATCCTCAACAACAACAACAACTCAGTCAACAACAACAACAATTCAATCTACAACAACAAGTTTATCAACAACAATTTCAACAACAACATTTTCCACAACAAGGAGCAATTCCACCACAAATGGTTCAACCACCACCTAGTCTTCAAATACAACCTTACACAAACTTTTACAATCAACATCCATCCAGGAATACTATGAAGGAACCATCATGGTTTGGCAAGATGTGTGAAGCTTTAAGTAGCCAACAATCCATTCATGAGGCTGGATCACTTGATAGACCTCCAATGCTCACTCCCGGAAACTACGATCAATGGGTGATTAGGCTCTTTAGGTTTTGTGATCTAAATAAGCCACATGGAAAGTTCTTAAAGAAGGTCATCATGGAAGGTCCGTTTCAGATGCCTACTGTCGTTACACCTGGAGATCCAAATGCTACTCCACCAAGAGGTGATGTCACCAACATTGCAACTCTTTCTGACCTCACTGCTGATGAACTTCTACATTTCGAAGCCTATGAGCTAGCAATGCAATACATCCTTTTGGGATTACCCAATCTAATCCTTTGAAGTGTTGATTCTCAAAAGACTGCTAAAGCAATGTGGGAACATATTCATATTCTCATGGAAGGCACTGAACTCAATCAAGAAGACATGGAATCCAAAATCTACTTGGCTTATGAACACTTCATGATTGAACCCGAAGAGACATTAGAGTCATATCATCATCGATTCTCAGAAATCATCAATGACTTGGACAAACACAACATCATCATGCCAAGAATTGCTGTCAACACTAAGTTCATGAGTAGTCTTGGTCCTGTTTGGGAAAAATATGTCATTTTCATCCGTCAAGCGAAGAATCTTCATCATGCTACTTACGGATTGTTGTACGACTATTTGAAGCCCCATCAAAAAGAAGTTGACAAAGAAAGGGTTATCCGTGGACAAACTGTCACACCTTCACTTCCAGATAATCAACAACTAGCTTTGTGGGCTCAAACTTGTTATCCTTAATTCCCGACTTTACAAACTGTATTCACAAATCCTCCACAACCTGCTGCTCAACCATCTGCTAAGATAACACCTTATGATCCGTCACAACAACAATCTCAAGAAACTCAATTGGTTCCATACAACAACAAAAATGATCAAGCACTTTACAGTGAATCCAATGAAGATGCAGAAGCTTTCGATGCATTGCAACAAGGGTTTGTCATGATTGCTAAAGCCTTTGGCCGATACTCTAACAAATCCAACAATCGCATTCGTACCTCATCTAACACAAGGAATCAGGCTGTTGTTAACAATGGACGTGTTGAAGTTCAGAATCGTGGTAATGTTCGTCAGATGGGCGGTGGTCAAGGGTTTAATCCAATGGGAAGGAATAACATGGGTGCTCTACAACAACAAAGGGCTCAAGTGGTTGAACAGGGTAAAGCTTAGAATGGGGTTAATGGTCTTCGTTGTTATAACTGTAATTAGAAGGGTCATCTGGCTAATGCATGCCCAAAGCCGAGGACAAGAGGCAGCGCTTATCACAAAGAGGCTTTACTCTTGGCTCTCAAGGATGAAGCTGGTGGAACTCTTACCAACAAGGAACACAGCGTCATGGCAGATGCAGATTTTGATGATGACATGGAGGACTTGTAGGCTAATGCAGCAGTGATGTTGATGGCACGCATGCAAGCTCTCCACATGAGTGACACAGGCCCAGTGTATGACACTGACGGCTTGTCTCAGATACCGGATCAAACTATACTCATTAATGATCTGATATCTCAGCCAACATCTACATCCGACAAGGATCAGAGTGTTCAACATGCGCCGTCTACATCTCATTCCGAAGATAATCAAATAGACCCCGTAGTTATATTTGACGATCAAGATGACCTTATGGTTACCATTGATAATCAAGTTGACTCTGTGGTTATACTTGAGGATCTGACTAATGATCATGTTGAGACTCACGTTGAACAAGATGAACCTTCGTCTCATCTAAAAGTTGAGCTCATGACCTTAATTAAAGACCAAGAATCTCGACTGGAAATTTGCAAGCAATTACAGAACAAAAATGCACTGTTAACTAGGGATAATGAATGATTAATATGGCAACTCAACGTTTTCAAAACTCAAGAAAAACGTGAACAAGGTTTTGAAGTCGCTTTTGCTAAATCTCATCAAAACAAAAAATCATTAGAACGACAGATTTGTGATCTAGTCGCATCCAAGAAAGCTTTGTTGTCTCAAATAGAACAACTGAAACATGATCATAAACAACAAATTAATGCTCTTACCTTGGAAACTCAAAAAGCCAAGTCTGAGTTGTTAATTTGTCAAAAATAGTTCTCTGAGTACAAAAAGCATTCCACGAAACGAATAGATGACTATCTTGAGGAAATTGTCGACTTACAAAAAAAATCAAAGAGTTTCGAACTGTTGTTTATAAACATGGTGAATCAATCACAACGATTCAAAAGTTTACTTTCAAACAAAATCCAAATGGATATGGACCGAATCTTGCTGATTACACACCTAAGTTTTTAGACAGAGCATTCAAACCAAATCCTGAAGTTTACAGTGCAGAACATAGAATTGATGATTCCATTATGAGTGTTGTTGAATATAACTGTCAAGAGGAATTAGATGCAGAAGACGAGAGTCGATCAAAATTAGAAAATGTTGTTTATAACAAACCATTTAACTATTCAAAAGCCGTCACTTTCGTTGCACAAAAGGATTTTTCTAACACACCTTGGGTTATCACACCTACTTCTGAGGGTCCCCTTTCCAATACTGTATAAATTAATGGTCCTTTACCTTCACTCAGTGAAATAAAACCATTAGCCGAAAAATGTAAAGTTATAAAATATTTTGAAACATTCATTTCGGACATCAAACTTTTGGAACGTGAAATTGAATTTCATTCTGAAATTAAAGTTGAACATTTTCAATAGCCTCTTGCGCGTGCACAAAGAGATATTCTTCAGAAAAGAAATTTACCTCATGTCCGAAATTTGAGAAATTGTGCTATATATTGGGAAAGGGATTTTCACAAGGAGCTTGGACTTATGAAAAGAGTTTTCGAACAAACAGAAACATCGATTTCAAATACAAAACGTAAAAAGAAAATGTTACGAAAAGATGTTGATCGACTCTTGGAAGATGTTATCTCTGCTGATATCCATAATGATGTGTTATTACATTCTTTTGCATATGCATTTGATTTTATCACTGCTGATTTTGTTGAAAATGTTGAGAATACTGATACTGTGTCACAAATCAAGTCTTTAAAAGTTGAAAATGAACGTTTGTTAAACGAACTTTCAAATGCAAAACGTCGTCTTCAATGGTGTCAAAAATATTGTCATAATCGTGAACTTGCTTTGCCAAACAAAATCAACCAGTTGCATACCAAAAATCTTTGTCCTAAACTTAAGCAACTGGATAACCAAAATGTGTCTTTGAAGTGTCAAATCTCAAAATATGAACAAGAAAATTCAAAGGTGAAAAAGGAATATAGTGTCATATTTGATTTACTCAAAAAGACTCGTGCTAAAGCGTCAAAAGATGTTGATAATCACTGGCATATACCAAAGATGTTTTACGACAAGATGGACTCACTCGTTCTGAAAATCTAGATTTGTTACACAAAATCCATGATCTAAAGGCAGAGTTGGTGATACTTAAGCAAGATAGGGATAGTAACACAAAAGTAACTGCACCCAAACAGATTCAAAATGACTCTAGAACATCTAATGACAAACCACAAGAAACTAATGTGCTTCCCTCTACTGAAACAGGAATAGTTGCCTCTTTTCCCAACGCCTGCACTTCACAGTCTAGGAGCAATACAAGGAAGAATAGGAAGTTGCAACGTAAGAAAAGAACAATAAAGAATGCTGAAGTAGAAGAACACCCTAGGACTTTCAATAAAACTCAAGTTTCACCCACTTTAGATATTGCGTATGACAAATGTAATGGAAAAAGTGATGTAACGAATGTTGAACCTTTAAGTACTTTTGATGTTAAGTCTGAAGCTTCTTGTGTTATATGTCGTAAAAGTATGCTTTCTGATTGTCATGATAAATGTGTTGCTAAAACTATCTTGTCTCATTTACGGAATCCTAAGAAACGGAATACCTCTAGGCCCACTAAAGCTTCTAAGTCTGTGCTTGGTAAACCGCCCTCTTTAGATTCTAAGAAAAGCATTGATGTCACTATAGCTCCAATATCACCTCTAAGGATCGTAGTACCACCTAGTGCATTCACTAAGACTAAAGCAAAGACTAGTTGGAGATGGCAGAAATGGTTACATAATACACTTGGCTTTACATGGATACCTAAAATCATGAACATGTGTGTTTCATCTATATCTGCATCGGAACCCTCTAACTCTTCGGGTTCCACATCTACTTCTATTCCATTTGTGTCGTCTGTGTTGAATGCAGGTGATACAGATCATCCTCTAGGTTGTTGATAGCGGATGTTCCCGACACATGACAGGCAATCTCAAACTGTTATCCAACTTTGTATCAAAGTTCATTGGCACTGTCAGATTCGGGAATGATCACTTCGCGACTATCATGGGCTTCGGAGATTACATCAATGGGAACATCAAAATTAGCAGGGTTTATTATGTGGAAGGCCTCGGTCACAATCTCTTCTCAGTCGGTCAATTTTGTGATGGTGATTTAGAAGTTGCTTTTCGGGAGAAAACTTGCTTCATTCGTGATCTACAAGGAAACGATATTATGTCTGGCCAACGCACATCAAGTCTTTACACAATCTCAATGCAAGACATGATTGCTTCATCTCCCATCTGTCTACTTTCTAAGGCAACATCTACAAAATCCTGGCTATGGCACTGTCGTCTCTCACACTTAAACTTTCAAACCATAACCAACCTTGCACGGTTCAAACTTGTTGAAGGTCTCCCAAGATTCCGATACTTTAAAGATCACCTCTGCTCAGCTTGTGAACAAGGGAAAAGCACTCGTGCTCACTTTCCTTCAAAGGTGGAACACAACTCACAGAATGTGCTTCATCTTCTTCACATGGATTTGTGTGGCCCGATGCGCGTGTAAACGATTAATGGCAAACGCTACATCTTGGTGATTGTAGATGACTACTCAAGATGGACTTGGGTTTATTTTCTTCGAAGTAAAAATCAAGCTCGACAGATGATCATCACCTTTCTCACGAAAATTCAAGTTCAGCTCCAGAACACAGTCAAACAAATCAGAATAGACAAAGGAACTGAATTTGTGAATCAAAATCTTCGTGCATTTTATGAGAAAGTGGGAATTGAGCATCAAACATCTATTGCACGTACACCAGAACAAAACGGAGTTGTTGAAAGACGAAACCGCACGTTAGTGGAAGCTGCAAGAATGATGTTAATCAATGCTAAACTTCTGGATTACTTATGGGCTGAAGCCGTGTCAACTGCATGCTACACTCAGAATCGCTCAATGATTACCAAGCGCCACAACAAAACACCTTATGAGCTTATCCACAACCATAAACCGAATCTCAAACACTTTCATGTATTTGGATCCCTTTGTTATCCAAATAATGATCGTGATGACTTTGGTAAGCTCAAAGCCAAAGCTGACATTGGAGTCTTTGTAGGATATTGTGAAAATTCTAAGGGTTTCCCGATCTGGAATCGTCGTACAAAGCAAGTTATGGAAACGATTCATGCAAATTTTGATGAGCTTACTGACATGGCTTCTGAGCATAACAGCTTGGAACCCAGTCATAACCGTTTAAACTTCCCTCAAACCCCATCATCAGCTGAAACAAGCCCGCAACTTACTCGTCAACAAATGGAAAAGTTGTTTGCTCCTCTGTTTAGTGATGATATTGATGAATATGCTCCAGGTGTATCCAATGTTTCCGCTGCTCAACCTGATCAAAATCTAATACCTGATACACCTGCTACAACAACTACTATTGAGGAAGCACCACCAGTTGATTCTACAACAACAGTTGAACAAACCGCATCCAACGACGCTGAACCAGCTGATGATATTCTTAACAATGATGTACCCCCACCTGCAGATTATGATCCAAATGCATTTTCAACCCTTTTGCAAATGCTTCTGCTACTTCTGATCTTGCAGAATCATCTACAAGTCATTTGAATCCTCCTAATCTGCAGAATGTATATCAACATCAACCCTCCACACATCGTTGGACAAAAGACCATCCTCTTGTGAACATAGTTGGCAACCCTAATCAACCAGTCGTAACAAGACAACGCCTTCAGACTGACGGTGAACACTACATTTATGCACTTACCGTTTGCCAATCTGAACCCAAAAACATTAAAGAAGCAATGACTTATGACAACTGGATAGAATCCATGCAAGAAGAACTTAATCAGTTTAAACGTCTTGAAGTATGGGAACTGGTTCAAAAACCAATAGGGGTCTATGTTATTGGTCTGAAATGGATTTGGAAAAACAAGTTAGATGCTGACGGTACGGTTATCAGAAATAAGTCACGTTTGGTGGCTAAGGGTTATAGACAGGAAGAGGGTATTGACTTTGAAGAATCAATCGCTCCGGTTGCTCGTCTTGAGGCTGTTCGGATATTTCTGGCATTCGCGGCTTACATGAACATCACGGTCTTTCAGATGGATGTCAAAACTGCTTTTCTGAATGGGAAACTGAAAGAAACGGTCTATGTCAGCCAACCAGAAGGATTCGTTGATCCAAAGTTCCCGAACCACGTTTACAAACTGAACAAGGCTCTCTACGGTCTCAAACAAGCCCCTCGGGCGTGGTATGATAAGTTATCATCCTTTCTTATCGCCAATAATTTCACTAAAGGCTCGGTCGACCCAGCACTTTTCATACAATATCACAGGGAAAACATTTTAATCGTTCAAATTTATGTGGATGACATCATTTTTGGGTCAACACATCTAAAATACTCAAGCGCTTTTTCAAACTTATGAAAAAACATTTTGAAATGTCCATGATGGGTGAACTTACATTCTTACTTGGATTGCAAGTTCATCAATCACCTCGTGGTATTTTCTTGAGTCAGTCCAAATATGCCCTTGAAATTTTAAACAAACATGGAATTACAAGTTGTGATACCTATGCCACTCCTATGGCACACACTAAGAAACTGGATGCTGATTTACATGGGAAATTGGTTGACCCTACCAAATACAGAAGTATTATTGGGTCTCTCATGTATCTAACAGCCAGTAGACCTGACATTGTATTTGTTGTATATCTTTGCTCCCGTTATCAGTCAAGACCAACTGAAACTCACCTCTCTGAGGCTAAAAGAATCCTCCAATACATCAAGGGAACCATTAACTTGGGAATATGGTATCCGAAGGATTCTGGTTTTGAACTAATAGCTTTTTCAGACGCTGATCACACAGGATGCTTAGATTCACAGAAAAGTACTTCAAAATCTCTACAATTTCTTGGTGATAAACTGGTGTCATGGCAATCGAAGAAGCAGGATTCCACATCGCTTCCTCAAAAGAAGCAGAATATGTAGCCATGTTGGCGTGTTGTGCTCAAGTCATTTGGATGAGAACACAACTCAAAGACTATGGTTACATATTTGACAGAATCCCGATGTACTACGATAATCAGAGTGCTATTGCGATCTCGTGCAACTCTGTTCAACACTCAAAATCAAAGCACATCGATCTTCGATATCATTTCATCAAGGAGCACATGGAAAAGGGTATCGTTGAATTATACTTTGTGGGTACTGAATACCAACTGGCAGATCTTGTCACCAAAGCCTTAGCTCCTGCTAGGTTTAATGAGTTGGTCCACCGGATTGGTATGCGGTGTTTGACTCCAGAGGAACTGGATGAACTTTTAAAACGTTCTTAAAACCAGTCAAATACCAAAACCTCTTGTGTAAATATTTTCTAAAAACAAAATACAAAAATATAAAATCTGATAAAACAACAAAAATATTCTTCTATCTATCTTTCTTTTAACATGGAAAGTACAAATCTTCCGTCAACACTTTACTCTTTCAAAATTCAGTATTTTCTCGGTCAAGTGTTGAGGGGGAGAAAGTAAATATTTTTTCGGTTTCATAAAACCTTGTTCTTGCATGTTACCTCATCCCGGTTGTTTCTTTGATAATGGTGGTCACATTTCTGGTTTACTGACTCTCTCCGGACTCAGGTTTATAAATTTTCATTATTTCTTAAGTCCAGGGGGAGTGTCGTCATGTTTCTTTTCATAAATCATACTTTTGGTAATCAAAATGGAAGTTATGGGCGTTGGATGAAAATGGTTAAGGTGGAGGGACTGAAAGTGTCAAAAGCCTAAATTATTTTTTTTACAAAAACACCCCACCAACTTTTCCTAACTCATTTAATTCATCTCATTTATTATCCAACAACCATATCTACGCCTAAGAATCCATCTTCTAATCCATGTTTTTGATCTCAATTCTGTAAGTGTTTTATCAATCTTGGTGTTAAAATAAACAAAGGTTTTGATTTATTTAACAATCCAACGGTTAAATATTAAGATTGAATGATTCTTGTGTTCTACGCATAAGCGTATGAACACAAGATCATCTTTGGTATGTTTGTGTTGATAAAAATGATGTTAAAATACTTAAATAATCACTCTTATTCCATTTCTATCAAACAAATCCACCCAGAAACACGAATTGAACATTTTCAAAATTAGGGTTCTTATGCGTGAATTGGGTGTTTTCAATTGTGAGACTTTCTGGTTAAATAGATGGTTAAGTGATGTTGTTTACATGTTGAATTGATCAAATCCACGTTTAAAACTTACCCAGAATCATCAATTGTGTGAGAATCAAAATTTAGGGTTTAAGTTCATACGATTTGGGTATTCTTGATTCATAGGGTGTTTGATGTTAAAAATTGTTTAGGACATCTCACTAGGCCTCTAAGATATCCCATAAATGATTTGGTGTTAATCCTATTGTTAGAATTGTTACTCGTAAGATTTGAAACCTAGGGTTTAAGGTCTACACATAAGATATGTCCTACACGTAAACCATTTTGATTGAGTCTTGGTGTTAAACTGAAAGGGTTTGAATTTATATGTTAATGATTGGATTATGATGCAATTGTTTCAGGTTATTACGTGTGAAAATTCAGAATCAAGGTTGTTAGAAATTCTACGCATCAGGATCACCTTACGCGTAGCATGTTATGCGTAAGAGAAATCTTACGCGTAACCTTTACGCGTAAGGGTCTACAAAGAGGACTATGTGTATCCTGTGAAGGAGATGCGTAAACAGTAACCTTTACGCATAAGGTTCACTCTTACGAGTAAGCCTTACGCGTAAGGTTCCATATACACTTACGCGAAAGCTCTATGCTTAAGGTATTCTTTGTCTACGCGTAATATTTCTTACGCATAAGATGAGATCCTACGCATAAGCTTATGCTTACGCGTATAACCACTCATGTTTATGCATAAGCTTGCAACACCTACGCCTTAGCCTATTTTTAACCAAAATTGTGAATTGTTACGCGTGCAAACTTGTAAATAAATAAATCATAACGTCACGAAACCAAAATGTCACTAATAAGCTTAAATGTTTAATAAGTTGTGAAAATAAGTGAAAACTTGGACTTTAAACTCAAAGTTAATCTACTCACGTAACTTATCACGACGTCTTTGGACTATTGGACTAACAAGTGACATTGGACTCGTAACAATCGTTGACATATCACATTCAATAAATAGACAATAAAATCAACTGTTGACTAACGTAATGTCTTTCGATATGTTGGTTCTTTTGGCTAAATATATTTCAGATCACGATATGGACGTTCAAATGCAAAATGTGGAAGCACCAAATGTTCTCACTGTTGAAGATATCTTCCCTAATGGTTACCCAATGAAGATCGGAAAGAACAACCTCAGTTCTTCGTGTCAGATTGCAGTGGATATTCTGAAGACTCACCCTTATGAGAACATGCTCACAAACTCTGCTACTGTACCTGAGATCCACATTCACCAATTCTGGCACACTATACGAAAGGTCATAGGTCAAAGTGTGGTGACTGTGAAGCTTAACAACAAACAAGTCACCATCACGCCAGCAGATTTGAGGGCTATTCTTCTTATTCCTGTCATCGAGCCTACTGAATACAATGCCACTCCAACTGAGGATGTCATTCTCCAGTTCTTGGTCGACATCGGCTATGATGAAGCTACCGGGGTAATCACAAAGCACTCATCTGTGGATCTCAAGAACATTCCCCAGCCATGGAGAACCCTCTACATAATGATTGCCAAATCCATTTCCGGACGTGATAGTGGTCATGAGCATTCCAAGCTCATGGAACTACAAATATTTTGGGCTATGGTCAACATGAAACACATAGAAGTTGAAGCTCTAATATTGGATGACATGATATCTTACTTTAAAAAGCATGGCACCAAGATTCCGTATATCAGATACACCAAACTGTTGATCCAAAGAGCTCTAGGGTATAAGCCTGATATTCCCTTGAGACTTGATGACCCCAAAAAACACTCCGTGTTGCATGAGCCCACACTCACTGTCAGATTTAAGGACTCAACAACAAAGAAACAAAGTGCAGTGTTGCCAGATCATCTCCTTACTAATGATATCAAAGGACTTTATTCGTACAAACGATATCTGGTAGCAGTTGAAGCAGGTAAAGTAGGTTTCCTTGATGAAAAGTCCTTTGGTACACCTACTAGGAAAACCAGGAGAGGCAGTGCAGGAAGTATTGCAAGCACTGAGAGTACAAGAAAGTATCCCAAGAGGACTCATGTTCTCAAAAGGAAAATTCCCTCAAAAGAAGCCATCCCAATTCCCAAACCTAAACCGCAACAAAAGCTAACAGACGAGGACTCAGAGGACACTGAAACGGACGAAGGGGTCATCTACTTTGAAACTCCAATCGATGACACTCAAACAGTAGCAAAACCTCCCAGACCAAAAGCTGATAAAGGTAAAGGTAAAACCCAGTTGCTGAGCCAGAAGAAGAGGAGAGCTCGGATGAAGAAGCACTAGACAAAGACTACAGAAAGAAGTTGAAGAATATCAGACTCCAACATGTTGCTCAGGAATTTACCCGTGAGCAAACTCGTGGCCTCGGAGGGTCAAGTGGTGGTGCACTATCTACACCAGTTTTCGATGCGGTTAATCGACCCAATAAGGGAACTGGTACCGCCACCCACGAGCAACAACAAAGGCAACTTGAGGACTCTATCAAATATGACTTTGAGGAACAAGAAAAGGAGAAGTCTGAGAAAATTCCTGATGAAGATGCTGAGCTTGCAGCTAAAGAGAAGGCAGAAAAAGAAACTCAAGCTCAAGCAGATGAAGAAGCCAGGATTAAGGCTGAAGAAATTGCTAAATCTGGACAAGATGACGAAGTTGATTATGATGATTTTCTTCTAGATAGTACAGTACGCTCCAAGGAATTAACCTCTGAACCACTTAAAGACCCTGAGCCTCCTCATTTCTCATCTTCATCAGACTCATCCTCTCATTCATCTCCACCACCATCCAAAGGCACAACCAGATCCGCATCCAAGTCAGTAAAGAAACCAACCGACTCTTGGATATCCCGAGCTAAGATAAAGATTGTCAAAGCTGTTAAGCAAGTCAAGAGGAAAGACGTGACCAACAAAAAGCGGAATCAACTCGCTGACAGAATCAACTTTCTTCAAAACGGGATAAACGAGTTGTTGAAAGAAAGGGAGCATATCCAGAAGTTTCTCAACGGATATTTCCAAAAGGAAATGGAGAAGATGGCAAGAGAATATACTCACAAGTTTCTTCTCGACACTGTCCCTGGAGTGACAAGGGAGATATTTTCCAGACAACTTACTCCAAATATCGTCGCATTGGTTAAACATACAATGGCCAAAGAACCTGATCTCTCTAAAGCTGAGTTAATTTCAAAATTGGTGATGCAAATGTCTAAACGATCTGCAACCTTTACTTCGGATGATGCTAAATTTTTTGAGGCTCTACTAGATTATCAACTCAAGTCCTCATGCAAAGAGTTAGCAAGTCAACCTAAACGACCAAGAGATGACGATGATAAGGACAAGGATTTTGCACCTAAACGTCCAAAGAAGTCTGGTGAATCTTCCTCTATGCCACCACCAACCCAAAGGACTCCAACAGAAAGACGGTCTCCTCCACGTTCTACTACTGATAAACCTTAGGACTCTGGGTTACCACCATCCACAGAGAAAATCAGTGATCATTTCGAATACACTGGTGGTGACGATGAAGAGTTCCATGAGCCCCAACAACAACCCACCTCTCCCGACACAACAAAGAAACCAGCATCCTCATCAAAGCCAATAAAGAAGAAGAAGACGACTAAAACTAATGTTGTCTCATGGCTAGATGATGATACAACCGCTAAATATGACTGGTTTTCTACGCTTGTTGATGCTACTCCTTCACTACCAGAAGGTCAAGAAATGGTAGATGGTCGAACATTGGAGCATGCAAAGTTACTTCAAGAAAAGTTTCGAGTGAAGAAGATGACAAAAGCAGAGTTGAGACGCATTAAGAATGAAGCTTTTCAATTGCTCAAAGACAGCTCTGAAAGTGCTATTGAAGTTGAATATCATCTCGAAAACATAGCACGAGCCATGTCTAACAACATCGATTGGCTCAACCCTAAAGCTAACATTGACTTCACAAGAAAAGACAAGGCTCCATACTACACAGACTGGACCAGACCTCTACCTACAATTGGCCAACCGGATCAACCTAAGATTCTATTCCGTTATTTCTTCAACAACGACCTAGAGTTTCTTCTACACGGTAGCGATGTCTCCAAGAAATACGCTACATCACTCACACTTCCTTTCCCTGCAGCAATATACTTCAACAGCATAGCCATCAAGGAAAATGCTACTCACATGTTTGCCAACAGCGTGGAAAAGTATGACCTTGATGCGATGTATGGGATTCACCATTGGCCTGAACGCCGAAGAATCTTCTACAAAAGCTGCCAGGTTCAAAAGTCGAAACACGAAGTGTTTAGTGATAAACGGATCGTTGCTATTAAGCATGTTACTCTTTCGTCAAAGTGGGACTACACATTCCTCAAGAAAATAGTGGTCAAACGACAAGACGAAGAGGACTATGACTTCTGTGAAGCAGATTTTCAGAGATTGTCTCTAAACGACATTGAAGATATGTATCTTGCAAAGGTATAGGGACGAATGCGACATTTCTCTACAGAAATCCAACGTGAGTACATCAAGTCATTGTTACTCTTCATCAGAAGCATAGTGATCCAGGAACGTGTAGAGGACATTCAACTTGCCGTGGAATCGTATCAGACGCGTGTTAACCTTACCAAACCACATCTCGACCTCCCCGACATTAACCAACTTCCTTAGTACACCCTCATCAACAAACCATTTGGAGTAGTCTACCGCAGTGAACTACACCGAAATTGCTTAATGGCGTGCAAAGAGCTTCATAAGTTTAGGGATCATACACTGAAGAAAGTCAGGGATGGTTTAGCTTATTGGTTAAAGGCGATACAAGAAGGCATTGGGTCACCGAAGAGATGGAATTCGAAGGAGAAGAGGGATGTAAAGAGAATCATCACGCGGATTGATGAAAGGTTGTTCAGAAGGGATCAGTTCAGAACTTTGGAGAGTTTCGTAGGTGGTCGTCCCAGCATACCTTTCACTGGCTATCAACGTCCAGAACGCATTCCCGGAGTTATTGCTGGACTACCTGATTCTCCTGGTAACCCTTGATCTATTTCTTTCATTAACTATTTAGATGTATGATTTTAATATGACGATGGCTTGTGCACACATAACAGTGTACAACCCGTACTTGTAATGAAAGGACCCTGTGGTACGCTTCAGTGCCACAATCCTATAAAAGGAGCGAAAGCTTCTTACTTTTGAGTAAAACTAATCAAAACTTTCATTTTCAAAGTTTTGCTCAAAAGGACAAGTACTTCCCCTTATGTTTTCAAAACCTCAAAAGTTTATATCACTTGTTGAGGGGAAGTATTTGCATTAAACTTTGTTCACAAAATTGTTCTTTGTGGTAATCTTCCCACAAAACTCGAAATGGTCATATTCGATATAAAATTTCGTCAAAAATAACATTTATATGCCATTTTTGAGGGGGAGAAAAATTATGTGATAAGAAATATGTTGTGAATTGCTAATGAATCGTTGTGCTACAGACTTAACTCTTGAATTGACGAGATCTAAACGGCCATACATCGAAAAGATCTGTCTTCCAAGACTTATCCGAGTAGATTGTACCTATTCGAGAAGCTCTTGATAGACATGAACTTTGTCGGGTTTGACAACCTTTCGAGGTTTGTCCACACCTTCAAGATAGTTATTAGAGCTAGTTGTCACCTAAAAGCTGACAATGTAACTCTTTAACTATGCAACGTAACCGTGTCTCACGGGGAATTGTCTATCTTGAGTTCATCAATTCAAAAGTGCGCGCTCTTCTCTCACCGTGCAGATTTCTGTCAAAATACTTAAGCACGTGTGGAGGGGGAGTATTTCTGCAATGTTTTAAACTCTCAACAGTGGTATTAAATGCTTTTACTCATAACCACTTTGAGAGATTTTCATGAAAATGGTTTTAATGGCAACATAGGTTAGTCATGGAGTTATAAGGTGACTAAGGTTAGGAATAACCGTCCTATGATCCGCCAGAGCCGGAGGGATCTACCAAAGGACTCCACCAATAGTTAGAATCTAGAATTCCTTAGGTATGATTATAAAAAGGAGAAAATGAGAATCGGAGAAAGAAGGAGTTGAAGAATTAAAAAGAAAAGTAAAAGAAAAGGGTGAAAAGAAATAGCCCTCCAGATTATTCAACTTAGGGCAGACACCGGGTTCAATTCATATGCTACTGGTTGTCACTTGATGACGCCGGTATTGAAGATCAAAGTCGTCATGGACCCAGTGACGCATGTACTAAACCTTCTTAGCCACTCAAGTTTCTCTCAACAGAAGCTTGTTTCATTCTCACAGGGAACCCTACGTAAACTATCGGCTTTCTCTTAGAGATTGCTGGTATTGAAGAAGGAGACCCTCTCCCTAGTCTCTGCTTAGGAAAACCAAAGCACACTATTGAGTCTAGAGCCACGAGATTCATCAAAAGATCTCTTAGGTACACTTGACAATTCATCGCTTGTCGTTCAACAATAAGAACACAAGTGATATATTATCGTATCCTACACAGATCTTAGCAATCTGTCGAGAACTGTAGGATCGTAAATATATTGTGTTTGATGATTCGGGTGGCCTTGGATGGTGATTATACAAGAAAGCCATGTTTTAGAGAGAGAAAGAGTGAGAGGGTGTTTCTTGTTAGAGACTTGCTTTATAAAAATGCAAGGTTAGATTATGAGAAGCACCACCCCTTCCAAGGATGGAAGGGGTATTTATAGTTACAGACTACATGACCTCCTCCTGTGGATCAGGTATACAGTGGGTAAAGACCCGTCCTTCCTCCACGGTGTTGCACTAAACTAAACTATGCTAATAACTAACTAATAAACTCACAAATAACGTAAACAATGACACGTCCACGAGCTAACATAAGCTAGACAATAATTGGGGTGACTGACACTTTAACATGGAATTTCTAATTCCTAACAATCTCCTCCTAAGGGAGGTCACCCCATGAAATACATTTTGCATCCTAGCATTATATCTTTGACTTTAGTTCTGAGCTCGTAGACTTCAATTCTTCAAGTTCCGCAATCTTTGTGCTTTAGTAGCAATTCTTTAAAGTCAGCATTGATTTGTACTTTTAGTGAAGGCCTTTAACTGATCCACATCTTTGATGATCTTTGAGCTTTCATTGAGATCATCAGCCACAGTAAATCTCTGGATCACCCTTTATTGTGTTGCCTTCATGTGATGTTGTGACTTTCGGACCGACATGCTCACACTTTCTAGATCATCACATCTTTCCATCAGAGTAGCGGAAGCTTTACTGGTTCATGATATTTGCAGCAGCGTAGCAGAAGCATAGTATAAAATATTAGAGCCAGGTTCTGTAGTTATGCACAAGTCATGATTTCTTCAATTAAGTGTGGATGCTGTGAGCATGCGACTTTGGATTGACTTCTAAATTCTGATCAGCTGCAACCGTCCAAATGTACCTGCAAACAACAGTTAGCAATAAAACACATGAAGGTGTCTTTGATCACTTTTGTTGAATTGAGGTACACGGCCTACGGTTCCCCGTTTATCAGTACAAGTACTGCCCGTGATCTGGTATAATTCTGAAGAATCTCCTTGACATGGTTTCGCAGCTGCTCTAGCTGTTCTCAAACCGGAACGTCTCAAAGAAGACAACACGGAGTGAGTGAACCAGCCAATTTGAGATTCACTGATTGATGAAAATTTGATTTGAAAAACAATCGCGTATTGCTTGAAGAAAGAGTTTTGTAATACGACGAAGGTTTTATGAGAAAGATCAATTTTCAATCAAAAATACCTTTTAATTTTGAAACATTAATACACAGTCGAAGTGTTAGATAAAAGAATTGTTGAGCACAACGACTGGTTTTTTAAAGTTATCCGTCAATCCATTTCCTGGACCAAGGTTGATTCAAGATTGAATCGCCCCATCGTTTCTATCCAGTTGTCACAAGCTTGATCTTTTGTAAGATCTCACATGTCACCCACCAAGAGCTTGTTTGATGTTGGCTCTAGAGGGATTTCCATCTTCATTGTGAATATTTGACATATCACTCAGATGTTCTGGCAATACCACAAGGATAATGCGTAGGACTCTTAATATATTCTTACTTTCCACATTGTGTGAAACAGCAAGTCTTCATTAATTTTGTGTCCTAATGAGATATTGTGGATGATCTCTTGGCTCTAGACTCAATTGTGCACATTTGGTTCCTATGCCGGAGACTAGGGAGAGGGTCTCCTTCTTCAATATCAACAATTTCTAAGAGATAGTCGATAGATTATGTAGGTTCCCCGTGAGAATGAAACGAGCCCTTTTAAGAGGAACTTGAGTAGCTTGGGAAGTTTAGTGCAGTGCGTCACTGGGTCCATGAGGTCTTGTCTTCAATACCAGTGTTACCTTGGTAACAACCAGTAGCATATGTATTGAACCCGGTTTCTGCCCTAAGGTTGAATTATTGGAGGGCTATTTCTTTTCACCCTTTTTCACATTCATTTCTTTTTCATTCTTCAACCCCTTCAGTGCTTACCGAGACTTCATTACTAGAACCTTGTTGGGTTTGTTCCAGTACTAGCTCTGTCTCAGTTGGCACTCTTCCCATATTCTTATTTTTCTCCTTTTTTCATCATACCTAAGGACTCTACACTATCTAGTTGATTGTCCCTGGGTAGATCCCTCCGGCTCTGGCGGGATCTTGGGAACGAATACCTAACCTAACCCTCATTATAACACCATGCATAAAGTAAATTGGTCGGTCTTTTGGTATTGTTCTTTCCTTCTCGAAACCAATTGAAAAATCATTTGGAAAATCAATCAAGGTCCTTGTGATTTAATATCAAAGCATTTTGTACCTTAATTGTTTTGATCTTTTAGAAATGCTCCCCCTCAACATGTGCATATGATTTAATAAATTGTTTAGCACATGGAGGCAAGAGTTATTTTGAAATAAATTCTTGATGACAATTTCCATGGAAAAAGCCATTTGATTTTCTTTGGTAAATTCTCCCCCTCAATATGTGCATAGGATATTTGAAATCATTTTATCACATAAGTACATCCACGATTCACAAACGCCATTAAGAAACCATTAGAAAATCAATCAAGATACTTTATGTTGAAACATATAAATATTTGTACCTTGATAGTTTATTTTCTTTTGAAATGCTCCCCCTCAATATATGCTTCGAGATTCGAAAGTGTTTAGCACATATGGGAGAGCAGCTAGCACAATTGAATCAAATGATCACCTTTTATCAGATTTCATAATTAAATCACAAATTCTCCCCCAGATCAAAAATTTCAAACCCTTTGAGATTTTGGATCTCAAGTGATTTAATTAGGTTTAGAAAACATGGGAGAAAATGTGGCTTGTTTAAATACTCATCTTGTTTTTGGATAAATGCTCACCCTCAACATGTGCATTATGTATTAGAAATTGTTTGGCACATGGAGGCAGGAGTGTCTTTAAAGGACTAAAACCAATTCCATTAAAACAGATTTGAGATTTAAATCACGATCTCTCCCCCGATCAAAAATTTCAAACCAATTGAGATTTGTGATCCCAATTGATTTAAATCATTTAGAAAATTTTGGGGAAAGACGTGGCAAGATTTGATTTTGAAAAATGACAGATAAGGACCATTTTAAGATATTAAAGATTGTTAGTGTCAGGTATGATTGTTTTAAGAGATCTTTTAGCTAAAATAAAACAATTTCCCAATCAAACAAGAACAGAAAAAATTCATTTTGAAAGATCTTTGAGTTTTAAAGAAAATTATACCATGACATAACATTAAATCTTTAGATCAACACTTTATTACGTACAAACGGACTTGATTGATGAAATATTGTTTGAAAATATTTTATTTTAAATCACTCTCCCCCTCAATCGATGACCGTAGTTGATGATTGAGTGACTTAAGTTTTGATAAAATGAAGTCCGGTGATTTCCAAAATTAAGTCCAATTTATTTTCAAAACCAATATTTTTCCATTTTCAAAACAGTATTTTAAGAATGTGTTGGGAATAATCCGTTACCACGGATAATTGTGGTTTACACTGCATGGATTAATACTAGCAGTGGAAACATATTCCCACTGCAAGTTCTTCATTACCACTGCTATTAGTTTATGATAAGGTTAAACGCGTCTAGATAAGTATAGAATAGATCTTGTGTATATTCTATTATGTTAGCTTTATACTTATCTTGTAAAGGACTCCTTGTTGTATAAAAGGAGATCCTAGGTCATTGTCTTAGGTACGTATTACATTACAAGATTACCTACGAAAGGTTCAAGGTGTAACCCTAGTGATAAGTTAAGATCACTCGTATTATTCATTAATAATATTGGAGCTTGAGTTTTGTGTTAACTTGTGTTTATTCTCATACATCATATAATTCGTCTTCTAAGTATTACTTAAGTAAATTCCGCTTGCTTGATAATATCATACAAAATATCATTGACACAAGGAGAGTGTCCAGATCCATCAAGTGGTATCAGAGCGAAGGTTCTGATATTTTGTTTTAGAAGATCCAAGGAATTAGCTTGACTCACTCACTCAATTCAATGGAGATGGAAAACAATCAATCAAACTCTTCTTCTACACCCAGACTCCCTAAGCTTAAGCTTAATGAGTTTGAGATGTGGAGGATACTAATTGAGCAATACTTCCTCATACAGGACTATGCTCTATGGGAGATCATTCAACTTGGTGATTCTTTCAAATCTGTGACCACTACTTCAAAAGTTGGTGACACAGATGTTGTGAAAGTTTCTGTGCCTGAATCTAATGCTGAAAAAGCTCAAAAGAAGAATGATCTTAAAGCTAGAAGTCTGTTGCTGATGACTCTTCCTAGAGACCAGATTATTGCATTCAGCAAGTACAAGACTGCTAAAGAACTGTTTGAAGAGATTTGCTCAGTGTTTGGTGGTAATGATGCTACAAAGAAGACTCAAAAGACATTGTTAAAGCAAAGTTATGAAAACTTCTCTGCTTCAAGCAATGACTCTCTTGATAGTATTTTCACCAAACTTCAGAAGATTGTTACACAACTGACTGTGTTTGGCATTGAGGTAGAAAAGGAAGACCGCAATTTGAAGTTTCTGAGAAGTTTTCCTTCAGAGTTTCAAACCAATGTTACTGTCTAGGAAAACAAAACAGACATAGAAACAATGAAGCTCAATGATCTTTACAACAACTTCAAACTTATTGAACAAAGGTTGAAGAAGGCAGGGAAACTTGGTACAAGCTCTAGTAGCTTGGCATTGTTGTCAAATTCTGTTGATAGTGATGATTCTGAAGATGAAAGTGATGATGATATTGCCACTGTAGGTTCTAAAGTTTCCACTGGCAATGTGAATATTGCCACTGCAGGATCAAAGAAGAAGGTTGCTAGTATTGGAGATCCTACCTTTTATACTTTTATCTCCACACAAGTTGATGGCTCTCTCTTAACTCATGAAGACATAGAGCAAATCAATGAAGATGACTTGGAGGAGATGGATATAAAATGGCAGATAGCTCTTCTTAGCATGAGGGCTAAGAAATTCTACAAGAAGACTGGCAAGCCTATCCACATTAATGGTGATGATACTGCAGGCTTTGATAAGAAGAAAGTGGAGTGCTTTAACTGCCACAAGTTTGGACATTTTGCTAGAGAATGTAGAAGACCAAAGACCAAGGACAACAGATCTACATCGTACAAGGAAAAGAAGGGACCGACTGTGGAAGAACCAAAGGAAATGTTGGCTATTGATGGTGTGAGCTATGATTGGAGTTTCATGGCTGATGATCTTGAAGAAGAACACACAGATGCTGCTCTTGTTTCTGCTGAAGTTGCTCTTATGGCTTTCTCTGACTCTGAGGTACAAAACTCTGAATGTTGCTCTAAAACATGTAGGGCTGCTAGAGAAGTTGAAAGACTCAATGATTTATATTCTAAAGAAAGACAAGAGTTATACACTGCTAATTATATTGTGGCTAATCTTAGGAGAGCCATGGCAGTTTTAGAAAAACAAATAGAGCACTATCAGGAAAATGAGTCAAATTGTAATGATGATATGATTCTTCTTAGGAGAGAGGTAGAACATACAACTGCTGTGAATGAAGCATACCAAAAGGAGCTTGAAAAACTTCAAAAGAAAATTGAAAATGTCAAATTAACTGTAGACACATGTTATCATCAGTCTGAGTCAATTGATAAAATTTGGAATGCTCAAATATATAATAGAGCTAAGTCTGGTATGGGTTATAATACTGCCTCTCCACCACTAAGGGGTGTTCATTCACCTCCAGGTATAGATTTAGCTCATACAGGCATAGAGGATTTTAAGGATCTTGTAAGAGAATATGGTCCTTTAAAAGACACAGTTGTGAAGAGTGAGAAAGAAAATAAGCTTGATAATGATGTTTTTGAGAGTGCTAGTGACTCATCTGTTGTAGATGAGAGTGTTAAAAAGAATGTAGAGACTTCTATCCCAAAAGTTGTTAATACTGTTACAGAGGAACCTAGGAAACCAGTTGATAAACCTAGACCAACTGTAAGGTATGCTGAGATGTATAGGAACAAGCCTACAGCTCCTAGGGGTAACCAGAGGAGTTGGAATCATGTTAAATCTCAACAACTAGGTAGTGATTTTGTTATGAACAATAAGGCATGTTATATCTGTGGTAGTTTTGATCATTTACATGCTTATTGTGACTATCATGTTGGGAGAAGGGATGTCTATGGGTATAAAAGGGTGGAGTCTAACAGGTATCAACATAATGTACACCCTAATTCTCATTTCAAATTGGTCCCAAGAGCAGTTCAACTTAGAAGTGGCCTCAAAATGTTTGCCATTGCACAAACTGTTAACACTGCTCACCCTAAGTCACCTGTTAAAAGTGCAAACTTCAAAACAAGTTTAACAAAATCTGCACAAACATGAAAAAGAACCTTTCAAGATAAAAAGGTTAATAATAATCAACAGTGGGTACCTAAAAAGAAACCAGCAGTTACCACTGCTCATTCAAAAGTTACCACTGCAAGGGTTATAAATATGAAAAGGGGGGACATTGGCAATGCTGTGAAGGCCTCAGCACGTTGGGAATGGAAACCTAAAGGAAATACCTCTACAACCAATCCCAATGGTGTATCAATGACTTTTGATAGATTTAACTATATTGATACACGAGGCAGATCCAAGTCAATCATGGCTTGGGTCTCCAAAAGAAACTAACTTTTACTCATATGTGCAGATCCAAGGACAAAAAGGTCAGATCAAGGTTATACAGATAGTGGGTGTTCAAGGCACATGACTGACAACAAGTCCTATCTTTCAGATTTTGAGCATTATGATGGATAGTATGTCAGCTTTGGAGGTGGAGTAAATGGAAAAGTTGCTGGTAAAGGTGTTATTAAAACTGGTAACTTGGACTTTGAACCTGTGTACTATGTAAAAGAGCTTAAGTACAATCTTTTTAGTGTGTCACAAATGTGTGACAAGATGAACAATGTTCTTTTTACCAAAGATATGTGCTTTGTTCTCTCTAAGGATTTTAAGATGCCTGATGAAAGTCAGATTCTTCTTAAAGTTCCTAGAAAAGGCAATCTCTATAGCTTTGATATGAACAACATTGTAGCTAGAAATGATTATGCTTGCTTGCTTGCAAAGGCCACAGTGGATGAATCCATGTTATGGCATAGAAGACTTGGTCATGTTAACTTCAAAACCATTAACAAGATTGTCAAAGACGGTTTAGTGAGAGGTCTACCTCAGAAAATATTTGAAAATAATCAAACCTGTGTGGCTTATCTTAAAGGAAAACAACACAGAGCTTCTTGCAGGTAAAAGTTGGTTAACTCTATTGCTCACCCACTTCAAATGTTATATATGGATTTGTTTGGTCCAACATCAGTGAGCAGCTTGAATCTAAAGAAGTATTGTCTAGTGGTGACTGATGATTTTAGCAGATTTACACGGGTTTTCTTTCTTGGAACTAAGGATGAAACAACTGGCATCCTCAAGATATTTATCACAGAGGTAGAAAACCAATATGATATGAAATTTAAAATCATTAGGTGTGACAATGGAACCGAATTCAAGAATAGAGTTATGGATGAGTTTTGTAGAGATAAAGGTATTAAAAGAGAATTTAGTGTTGCTAGAACTCCTCAACAAAATGGTGTTGCTGAGAGGAAGAACAGGACACTGATAGAGGTTGCTAGAACCATGTTGGCCGATTCCAAATTGCCAATTACTTTTTGGGCTGAAGCAGTTAATACTGCATGTTATGTGCAAAACATGGTTTTAGTTGTAATGACAAAGAACAAGACACCTTATGAATTGTTTAGGGGAAGACCACCTACCCTTGACTTCATGAGACCATTTGGGTGTCATGTATCTATTCTCAATACCATAGATTATCTGGGAAAATTTGATGAAAAGGCAGATGAAGGGTTATTTAATGAAGATATTTACCGTTTTCTTATTTTGGTAGGTAAAGGAGTAAATATAGATATTATTGTGTTGACTTTGGAAGATATTTTGCTTGGGTAATAGTTTGGTTAAAGGTAACTTTGGTTAATATCAAGTTGGTTATTCTCATCTTTTACTGAGTTTGTATTTCAAGTTTTGATGAGGAGTTGGAGTTAAAAGGTGTATGTCTGAGATACACAACAAATGGTTATTGATTCACCATGTCTAATACACATAAGAATCAACTAGTCCGGAGCAAACGGCTACTGGTAAAGACTTGACAAATCCGTTTATGGTTGATAGTTTACCAAAAACTATATGGTTATCAACTCACCATATTCTTTATGATTAAGAGTTGGCTAGTCCATAGCAAACGGCTCATGGTAAAGACATATCAAATCCGTTGATAGCTGATAGTTTGCTAAAAACTATAATGGGAGCAGTCTTGTTTTCTAATGCTTTTATTATTCCACTGCTCTTTGAAATTTTTGTGAAAAATTACCACTGCTAGTTCACAGTTTCCACTGACAGTGTTATTTTACCACTGTTGTTCTAGCCATTGCAACTGATTGTGTCAGTAGTTTATTTTTTACTAGCCGTTGAAAGTAACCAATGAAAGTTATATATATAGGGTTAAAATTTTAAGTAAAGTATCTTCTTTCTATATTATAACTACTTTCTAAAGATAATTTTACTTGCGCATCAATTCTAAACCCTAACCATATATATATCTTTTTCTCTCAATTGGCTAATCATTACTTCAATTCTTACTGACATAATAATATTTTTCATCAAAAGTTTCTATGGCTTCTTTGAAATTTGCAGATGAGCACAACCTAGTGGCTTACCTACAAAAGTCTAACGAGAAGAGTGGCCCTGTTTTTCATCATATTGTGGACTTTCTTCATACCACTCATATAAGGTATGCATTTCTTTTAAAACCCACAATCTATATCTCTCAAATCAAACAGTTTTAGACTACTGCCAAGTCCATAACACTTGAGATTGGAGATACACATGAAACAGTGGATGCTCTAAGAGCCACTGTAGATGGGGTAAATATTGATGTTACTGAGGCATCCCTGAGGAGAGTACTTCACTTGGATGATCTCAATGGTCTCATCACATTACCTATGTCTGATATTCATGATACTTTATCATCCATGGGGTATGATACCACTGACAAAAAGGCTACTTTCAAAAAGAGTGGTTTTTGTCCCCAATGGAGATTTTTGATTCATACTTTGTTACATTGCCTTAGTCCTAAGAAAACATCTTATGAGCAATTTAGTTCAACCATTGCTTACCCTTTGGTTTGTCTTGTCACTGATAAGATTTTCAACTGGTCCAACTATATTTTTACAAGTATGAAAGGCAATGTACAGAGTAAAACCAAAATTTTAATGTATCCAAGGTTTGTGCAAGCTATGCTTAATGAATCACAACTGCAACCTCATACTACTGTTTATCAAATCAGTTGCCTAAAGCCTAAAGTTTTTCAAAATTTGAATAAAGATGGCAATATGATTTTTACACCTCTCCTACCCCAAATGCTTGCTAAAATTTCATCTGAACAACACACACCTATAATTAATGTTCCTAACATTGATTATACCCCACGAGTTACAAGAACCTATGAGAGAAGGTCTAATCAGACAAATCCTCTCATGATAACACAACAAGTTTCTGAACCTTATGGTATAGGAACAAGCAGTGGTGGTTCTAGACTTCCACCTAGTCCTACTGTTGGGATTTCCTAAATCCAGTACTTAAAGTGTCGGTCACCTCAAGTATGTATACTCGTTAGAAAGCTCGTAGTCGTAGTAAGTCTATGATAGTATTTAGTATACTTTGTAACACCGTGGAGCACGGACGGGTCTTTACCCACTGTATGCCTGATCCACAGCCTATTAGAGGCGTCTAAGGTTGTACCCTATAAATACCCTTTGCCCTCCAAGGCAAAGGGTTGGAGCTTTCATAATATATTTTTCTTTGTCTCTCTAGGGTTCCCATTCTCTCCCACTTTCTCTCTCTAAACCCTTAACCTAACGCCGCCTAATATGTGTTTGGTATAAACCAAGATCCTTCAAATGGTATCAGAGCCATGGTTTGATCATCCATCTCTCATGTTCTTGGTTTGATAGTGATTGTTGGGTTAAGGTTTAGTTTTGTTTTACGCGTAAAAGGGTTTTTATGAGTAGTCTCGTATACGTACTTTTGTATCCTTAAAGCTTAAAAATTTACACTTTTTATTCCAAGATTCTTGTGGGTTAAGGTTTATTGAGTGCTTAAATCTCAGTTTCTTGCAAAAAGGTTCAAACTTTACAAGTTTTTCTTGATTTTTAAGAGTGTTTGGATACGTGTGTACGGATCTACACATAAGAGAGAATCGTAGTTCTGATCTTCAAGTCTTGGTGTTTTGGTGTTTTTAAGATTGTTTCATCATCTTAATCTAGTTTTCTAAACGGTTTTGTTCGAAAAATCGTGTTTGGCAAATTTTGTACTTTCTACGCATATCAAAACCCTAATCCTACGCGTAAGGTATTTTTCACAAGATCATCATTTTTGGTGGTTACTCAGTGTTCTTCTTTCTTGGATAAGCCTGAAAAACACTTCGACGTTGGATATCTCTTGCACTGTGAAGTGTAAAAGATTTGTGTGGGTAAAACCCTAATTTTACGCATAAGCATAAAACTTACGCGTAGAAATTCTTACATATAAGCTTTTTCTTACGCATAAGCATGTCTTACGCCTAAGGGAAGTTTACGCATAAGGTTCTTACGCATAAGGTTTGGTTTACGCATAAACTTAAGCCTTTTACCCTAAAACTCTACGCGTAAGCTCTAGTCTACGCGTAAACTCTGTCTACGCGTAAGCTTGTGTCTACTCATAAGTTTGTAAGTTACGCGTAAGTTTGCTGTCTACGCGTAAGCCTTCATCTACACATAAGCTGGTGTTTACGCCTAAGTTGTTACGCTTAAAGTTTGTTGTCTACGCATAAGTGTATAAGTTTTGCGGTTTATCTTGATTTTGTAAAATCCCGTGAAAGAATCTATTTCCCGGTTAAGTCAAAGATTTGTAAAATCCCGTAGAATTTAAACATGTCCTATGTTGCTGATGATGTACAAGCTGCAGGATCTGATACTCGTCCTCCCATGCTTGATAGAACTGACTATGAGTCTTGGTTACAAAGAATCAGGCTGTACTGCTTAGGAAAGGAGAATGGAATTAATATCCTTAAGTCAATTGATGAAGGACCTTATCGGGTTGAGACCACAAGAGACATAATTGATACTGCAGCAGATAGTACAATGATCTTTGGATTAGACAGACCAAAGACATATGATGAGCTAAGTGATAAGGAGAAAAAGAGATTTGATGCTGACATCAGGGCTTCTAACATCATACTTCAGGGTCTTCCAAAAGATATCTACAAGCTGATCAATCACAACACAGAAGCCAAGGCGGTTTGGGATAATGTCAAGATGCTTCTCTCGGGTTCTGAATTGACTATAGAAGATAGAGAATCACAGTCGTATGATGAATTCGAGCACTTTAAGATGAAACCTGAAGAAAGTGTCTATGAATATTACGTGAGATTCCACAAGCTGGTGAATGATATGAGGAATATCAAGATGACTATGCCAAACATTCAGCTGAACTCAAAATTCGTAAACAACATGAATCCCGAATGGCACAAGTTTGTCACTTCTGTGAAGCTTACCAAAGGACTTAAGAGCAATTGTATGCCTTCCTTCTTCAAAATGAGAAACATGCTATGTTTGAAAAAAGGATTCTTGAACAGTTCAAATCTCAACCAGGAGAAACAAGCTCATCAAATGATACAACTGCATTCTTCACCAAAGCATCACAAGTCACACCCACTGGAAATGATAATAGCAACCCCATTCTTGATTCGGGATATAAGCAACCTGATGCCAATGCAGTCATGGAACACTTTATCAATAAATTGGCTCTTATGGTTAAACAAAATTTAACCTTCTCTCCACGTACCAACATACTTTACACTAACAATGAAATCAGGATTCCATCCAATCTACACAACCATGCTTTAGTCAGAGATGGAAAGGTTACAGTACAACCATTTCAAGAAAGGCAGTACGAACAAGGAAGAGGTGGAGCTGGTAGAGGCTATGATGCAAATCAGAATAGGGGAAGGAATGGAAACCAGGGTCAAGCAAAGCCAATCAAGTGCTACAACTGTGGTGGAGAAGGGCACATTGCTAGGAACTGTACTCAACCAAAACGCCCTCAAAACGCAGAATACTTCAGGGACAAGATGTTGTTGGTTCAAGCACAAGATAATGGTGTAATGTTGAATGAAGAGGAGCTGTTGTTCTTGACTGATGGGAATGTTAGAACATATGATGGAGATGTGGACGAACAACCAGTGCATGCTGCTCAGAACAATCCCAACGCCTTTCAAGTTGCAGACTGTGATGCATTTGACTCGGACGTTGATGATGAACCATGTGCACAAACTATCTTCATGGCTAATATCTCTCCAATGACCTCTTCATCTCAACAAGCCAGTCCATCCAAGGAATCCATCATTAAAGAGGTACTCAAACTATATGATGTGGTTGATGAGCTAAAGATTCACCATGAAGTACAATTTACTGAAGTCAATGAGTCAGATATTGAAAATATGGGAAATAACAATGTTATCCCATATGAACAATATGTGAAACAAGATGATAGTCTTGTTGTACCTAGTGATGAATCTTCTGCAATTAACAATGAATGCATGCCAGATGCATACACTACATTTGTGCTTGATGATTCCTTGACCACTGAGCTCAATACCTATAAGGAACAAGTTGCTATTTATGAACAGCGTGCTAAGTTTGAGTTAACTACCCGTGAGCAGGATATGGATAACCAAATGCGTACAATTATTAGAAAAAGTAATTTTAGAGAAGAAGTATTAAAACAAGAGTTAAACTCCCTACAAGAAAAGCTTTCTAAAACTGCTAAGCAAAAACAAGAACTTCAAGAAAATGTGAAAATACTTAAGCAAGAATTCAATGCCAAGGAATCAAAACTTTTGAATGATTTTTCCAATCTAAGAACTTTGAAAAACAAACTTTAGAATAAGTTGTACGTACAAGGGAATACCATTCAGACTGCTCACATGATCACTAAGCATAGAGTCTTAAGCGATAAGCATAGCGTTCCCCTTGTTGAGGAACCAAGTCCAGAGGTTATTAAAAAGGCTAGAGCTGCTCATAAGGTAATTTATGATGGTAATGAAATCCTTAAGCCTAGGCAGAAACCTAGTTGCGTTGAGTGCACTGAGGAAGATAAGAAATCAGATGAAGTCACTAGGGTGAAATTGAACAAGAAGCTAGAAAATCCTGAGTGTAAAAAGAATAACATAACGTTCAAACCTCATGATTACACTAAGGAAAACTGGATCTCCTTAAACAAGTTTAAGACTCAGACACTTCTAACTCCTGAACAAGTGTTCTGGAAAAAGGATATGGAAATACAAAAAGCTGAAAATCTTGTTGAAACGAATTCCCCTTGTAGGAGATTATCAAAAGCAACTGTGTATCCTCCTAATACACCAATGCACCTAGTTCCTAGATCCATTGCCACTAATAGCAGGACCTTAATCAGCCTATATGTTGTTTATCAGCTGTTTGTTGATTTTGAGAAAACGTGTAAGAAGAGAATCACACCTACAGGGATAACTGAGGGGGAAAGGGGCTTTGAGCAAACCAAAGAATGTTATTTAACCGAGGTCATGCCTTTCTTTAAACAGTTAAAAGGTCAATTTGAGAGTCTTAAAATTGGAATAAACACTGATATTAAAGAAATGGAAATGGAATTTGATGCAATGATTGTCGAGGTCAATGATTATGAACGGGAACTTAAATATAATGAAATTGAAAGGAAGAATCTGCATATATTAAATGAAAACTTGATTTCTAAATGTGTTGCTCAAGATGTGTTTTACGTTGCTACAAATTCTTCTATTACTGCATCTCAATTTCATGAATTATCTGTTGCTTTGAAAGTTTCCCATGATCATGTAATAGAGCTTGAAACTACGAATTCAAAATTGCATGAGAAAATCGGAAAGGATGATCATGATAACCTGGTTAGACAGTTTTCTAAATTAGAAGTTGAACATCTTGCTTTACAATTAAAATATCAACATCTCAAAGAAAATGTTAAAACCTCAAATATCAAGACATCCTCTGATGTTCCTGAGTTTGATGCAGTTTTTGAAATTAGCAAACCTGATGAACAAATTCGAGCTCATTATAACACGATCAAAAGATTGAAAGCCCTAATCTCTCAATTAAAGGGTGAAAAGACCAATGTGACTGGCTCCCAAATGCCTCCTCCTTTAGATTCTCAGAATTCTCAAACGTTTCATCTTCAAAACTTAGTAAATGCATAACAAAAGGAAAACGAGAGCTTTCTAGAAGAAAATGAACAGGTTAAACGTCATTTCAATGAGTTATTTGAATCAATAAAGGTCACTCGTAATAAAAATAACGAACAAATAGCTTCATTGCAAAAGGAAATTGAGAATCTGAAGAGCCAGGTAAAAGGGAAAATGCCAATGACCAATGGGGAGAATGATGGATCAAAGGTACCTGTTTGTAATAAATATGCTTTGTCTGTGAAATATGTTCCTCCTCATCTTAGGAATAACAAACTTGCTATTCAAACATATTTCTCATACCTTAAAGATAGCCTAGAATGTCTCCGTGAGATTGTAGAAGAGGATAAGTTAGAGAAACCACTTGACAATGCAATTGGGCATGCATGCTTATATGCCAAACGATATCAAGAAATTCTAGAATGCTTAATCACAATTTTCCCTAAGTCCTTAGGTGAGAGAGTTAATCCTTTGATTCCGTGTTCTATGCCTAGTGCCAAGTATGATATCCATTCGATGCCCGATGTTCTGAATGTGAACTGTAGTATACCCTCAAGTAGTTTAGATTCCAAATCTGTTAAAGCTAAGAAAGCGAAATCTTGTGTGCCTCCTAGAAGTACAAATCCCAGCACTTCTAGTGTTAAGAAAGTGAACCTTAGTGTGCCTGCATGTAATTCAGATCCCAGCACATCTAAACAGGAGATGCAAAGAGTAGCAAAACCAACTAATGTTCCCATTCCCTCTACAGGAGTAATCAGTGACATTAAAGCGAGCAGGTCAAAGTCTCAAGACAATACAAGGAATGATAGGACCTCGCAAGCTAAGAATGTGCATTGGAAGAGAGTAGAAGACCAACCTAGGAACTTTAAGTTTGAGCCGAATAAAACGAATCGTGTTGATTCTAGTATTTGCCATAGGCGTACTGCAATTAATTCGAATTCTGATACTATTTGCAAACATTGTAATGATGTCTGCTTGAATTCTGTTACTAATCATGAATGTGGTGTGAATGTTTTATCTAAAACTATCAAATCTCCAGTTAACATTGTTAAAGCAAAATATCATGCTAAGAAGGCAAAAAGGCAATGGCTAAAGAAAGTTAGAAAACAGTGGAAGCCCACAGGAAGAACATTTAGTAAGATAGGTTATCAATGGATACCTGTTGTCCATAATGTTAATCAGACAATTCCCACTAGAAAATGGATGCCTACTGGTAGAACTATTCCCTTAAGAAGTGAACATACTTTGAATAGGTCAAATACAGACACCAGTACTGCATCTATTCCTAATGATTCCATTGCTTATATTTATGATGTGGGTGTCCCAATCACTGTTACTAACCAAATGGAACCCATTATTTAATGGGGATCCCAATTATCCAGTTATCCATTCTTGTCTGTGTTCAACTGCAGATCGTTCAAATCGTTTTGTGGTACCTGGACTCAGGCTGTTCCAAGCATATGACTGGAGATCGGTCGCGGCTCATGAACTTCGTGAGCAAATTCATCGGGACAGTTAGATTCAGAAATGACCATTTTAGAGATATTATGGGTTATGGAGATTATGTGGTTGGAGATAGTGTAATTTCCCGGGTATACTATGTGGAAGGTCTTGGTCATAACTTGTTCTCTGTTGGTCAATTCTGTGATTCCGATCTTGAAGTAGCTTTTAGAAAACATACTTGTTTCGTTAGAGAACTTGATGGCGTGGAATTGGTAAGAGAATCTCGTGGTTCAAACCTATACACCATCTCTATCGAAGACATGATGAAGTCCTCTCCAATTTGCTTGTTGTCAAAGGCTTCGAAAACAAAGTCATGGTTATGGCATCGTCGTCTCAATCACTTGAACTTCGGCACCATTAATAACTTTGCCAGAAAGGATCTTGTCAGAGGCTTACCCAGATTAAAATATGAAAAAGATCACCTTTGTTCAGCTTGCCAATTGGGAAAAAGCACGAAATATGCTCACAAACCAAAACCCACAAACTCAGTAATGGAATTTCTTCATACCCTTCATATGGATCTGTGCGGACCAATGAGAGTGCAAACGATTAATGGGAAGAAATATATTTTAGTCATTGTTGATGACTATTCTAGATTTTCTTGGGTAAAGTTTTTGAGGACTAAGGATGAAACTCCAGCTGTCATCATCAAACTTATCAAGCAACTTTAGGTTCGTCTTAACAACACGGTTAGAATTGTTCGAACTGAAAATGGCACCGAGTTCGTTAACAAAGACTTAAGTCAATTTTATGAAAGTATTGGAATCAGTCATCAAAGAAGTGTTCCACGAACTCCTCAACAGAACGGTGTAGTTGAAAGATGAAATCGAACTCTTGTGGAAGCCGCAAGAACAATGCTTATTTATTCAAAGGTTCCAATGTTTCTATGGGCTGAAGCCATTGCCACTGCTTGCTACACCCAAAATTGTTCCCTTATACACACCTCTCATGGAAAAACTCCATATGAACTAGTTCATAAACAAAAACCTGATCTCTCCTACCTTCGTGTGTTTGGTGCCTTGTGCTATCCAACGAATGACGATCAAGACTTAGGAAAATTAAGAGGAAAGGCAGATGTTGGAGTTTTTGTTGGTTATGCATCAAACAAGAAGGGTTACAGAATCTACAACAAGAGAACCCGAAATATCATGGAAACAATTCACGTTACGTTCGATGAGCTGACCGGTCAAATGGCTCCTGGACAATCTAGTTTTGGACCCGCACTTCTAAACAGTCGAATAGGTTCATTCCTTGTACCAAATTCTTCTCCAGCAACTCCATATGTACCTCCATCTGAAGATGATTTAAAGAAATTATTTGATCCTATGTTTGATGAACTATATGAGCCAAGTGCTATTGAACTGTCAATTCCCACAACAGAGGCTGCTCATATCCCTGAGAATGAAGTCAATCCTACTGTCTCAATATCATTAAGTCAAGAAGCGCCTGCTGCTGATCTCTTAGTCTCATCAACAAATCATCAATCTTCGAATGTACATCATGAAATTGCTTCTGGCACCAATGATGAAGTTAATCCCTTTGCTACTCCTGAAGATGCTCCATTTGAAAACATCTTTGCCCCTGAACCAACACCTGAACCATATTCATCAGGGGATATAAAATCTGCTACATCAGTCCTTCAACAACAACCACACGAACACCTTAGAAAATGGACACATGACCATCCATTGGATAACATCATTGGGAATCCTTCTCGTTCTGTATCAACTCGAAAACAATTAGCTACTGATGCCTTATGGTGCTTCTTCAACTCAGTACTCTCCAAGATCGAACCAAAAGATGTTAAAACTACAATGTCTGAGGACAGCTGGTTTAATGCAATGGAAGAAGAAATTCATGAGTTCGATCATCTAGATGTATGGGAATTAGTACCAGTTCCAGATTGTGCAATGATCATTGCTCTCAAGTGGATCTTCAAAGTGAAGCTTGATGAGCACGGTGATGTTCTGAAAAATAAGGCACGGTTAGTTACTAAAGGTTATCGTCAAGAAGAAGGTATCGACTTTGAGGAATCTTTTGCTCCTGTTGCACGCATCGAAGCAATCAGAATATTCCTGGCTAATGCTGCAAGTAAGAATATGATTGTCTATCAGATGGATGTAAAGACGGCTTTTCTCAACGGAGATCTTAAAGAAGTCGTATACGTTAGCCAACCGGAAGGATTTGTGAATCAAGAGCATCCTACTCACGTTTATCGTTTGAAGAAGGATCTTTACGGTTTAAAGCAAGCTCCAAGGGCATGGTATGATACGCTATCAAAGTTTCTTCTATCTACCGGATTTAGCAAAGGAGCAGTTGATCCAACATTGTTCACCAGGAAGTCAGGCAAACATTTAATTCATGTTCAAATTTATGTTGATGATATCATCTTTGCCTCGACTGACCCCAATGAGTGTGACCATTTTTCAAATGAAATGGGTTCAAAATTTCAAATGTCAATGATGGGACAAATGTCATTTTTCTTGGGATTACAAATTTCACAAAGTCCCAGAGGCATTTTTATAAATCAATCTAAATACGCTAATAAAATCTTAAAGAAATTTGGATTTACCTCTAGTGACCCTGTTGACACTCCTATGGTGGAGCGTACAAAACTGGATGAGGACCACTCAGGGATAATAGTAGATCAAACGAAATTTCGTAGTATGATTGGATCCCTGATGTACCTCACAACCAGTAGACCAGACATTTTGTTCGCTGTATTCATGTGTGCTAGATATCAGGCTAAGCCTACCAAAAAGCACCTTGAAGCGGTTAAACGAGTCTTTCGGTATCTCCAAGGAACCATTAACATGGGTCTTTAGTATCCGAAGGACTCCGGTATGTCTCTAACAGCCTATGCAGATGCTGACCATGCAGGATGTCAAGACACTCGTCGAAGTACTTCAGGTGGTGCTCAATTTTTAGGTGACAAGCTCGTAAGCTGGTCTTCAAAGAAACAAATGAGCACTTCCATATCCTCTACAGAAGCTAAATACATAGCCATGTCATCTTGTTGTGCTCAAATCTTATGGATGAGATCCCAATTATCTAACTATGGGTTTGTATTCAACAAAGTTCCTATGTATTGTGATAACAAAAGTGCCATTGCTCTCTGCTGCAACAATGTTCAACACTCTAGAGCAAAGCACATCGACATTCGACATCATTTCATCAGGGAACTAGTTGAAAACGGTGTGGTTGAACTATACTTCGTAAGGACTGAATATCAACTAGCAGACATCTTCACCAAAGCTCTTTCTTGAGAACGCTTTGAGTTTATTCTTCCACGACTAGGCTTAAAGAGCCTTCAACCAGAAACGCTCAAACGTCTTCAGGAAGACGTCGAGGAGTAAAGGTGTTCGACTCTATCTATTCTTTGTATATATCTTTTCAAAAACCAAATACAAAAATACAAAACCAACAAAACACAAATAGAAAAATATAAAACCTTTTCAAAATCCATAAAAAAAATCAGAAAATCTTGAAAATCTTCAAAAATATTGTTTATTTATCATGTTTTTCTTGTCGGTTTGATAACATCTACGTACTTTGAGTTGTCACTCAAAGAATGGCACGGGTCTCTAGATAAAGTTCGAATTAAAAAAAAAAAAAAAAAACGAGATGGAGAAAAATGTTGGTTTATTGTCATTTCAGACAGTAACCCGCTTTTCAAAGAAAGAACAGAGCCATGCTTTATCATGTTTTTCAAATCTCATGCTCTGATTCTATAAACAGTTATCCTAATATCTAATGAAAACTAGTTGGTTTGAATAATAACACGGACTCTATTTCTGGAAATCATCTGAACTTAAAAGTTTGTCAAAATATCTATCACTCAATCAACAACTTATGTCATTGATTGAGGGGGAGAATAATGTCAATCAAATCAAAAGGTTATTTGTCATACAATTGTTTTCAAAAGATAATCATGCATGTTTAATAAATGGAGTTTAAAGTCTCAAAATTCGATCCTTATCTGTTAAAAAGTTCTTATAATCAAGTCACAATTCTCCTTAAATACTTTTCAAAATCAATTTAAATCTACAGAGATCGCAAATATCAAATGATTTGATAATTGTGATCGGGGGAGAATTTGTCATTTAAATTGGATTTAAACTGATAATTTGATAAATGGGTTCATATGTGTTTAGCAAGTTTTCCTCCCCGCATGTGACAAACAATTTTAAATATATGAAGCACATGTTGAGGGGGAGCTCTTGTTCTAAAAATATGAAAAACAATGCAGGTACAAAATGCTTTGATAATATATCTTAAGTATCTGGATTGATTTTCAAATGGTTTTCAATTGGTTCCCATGGCAGATGAACAATACCAAATAGACCGACCAACTTTACTTTATGTATGGTGATATAAGGATGATAAGGTTAGGTATTTGTTCCTATGATCCGCCAAAACCGGAGGGATCTACCCAGGGACAATCCACTAGTTAGTGTAGAAGTCCTTAGGGATGATGATAAAAGGAGAAAAATTAAGATATGGGAAGAGTGCGGACTGAAACTGAGCTAGTACTGGAATAAACCCAACAAGGTTCTAGCTATGATGTCTCTGTAAGCATTGAAGGGGTTGAATAATGAAAAAGAATTGAATGAGAAAAGGGTGAAAACAAATAGCCCTCCAATTATTCAACCTTAGGGCAGAAACCGGGATCAATTCATTTACTACTGGTGATTACCAAGGTAACATCGGTATTGAAGACAAGACGTCATGGACCCAGTGACGCACTGTACTTCAACTTCCCAAACCACTCAAGTTCCTCTTAAAAGGACTTGTTTCATTCTCACGGGGAACCGACATTATCTATCGACTTTCTCTTAGAGATTGTTGATATTGAAGAAGGAGACCCTCTCCCTAGTCTCCGATACAGGATCCAAATATGCACAAATTGAGTCTAGAGCCACGAGATCATCTATAAATCTCCTTAGGACACTTTTAATGAATACTCTCTGTTTCACACAATGTGGAAAGAGAGATTATATCTTGAGTCCTACGCATTATCCTTGTGGTATTTCCAGAACATCCGAGTGATATGCATACATATTCAAAATGAAGATGGAAATCCTTCTGGAGCCAACATCAAACAAGCTCCTGGTAGGTGGCATGTGAGATCTGTTCTATAGATCAACCATGTGACAACTGAACAGAAACAATGGGGCGATTCAATCTTTTGAATCAATCCTGGTTCAGGTTATGGATTGATGAATACCTTTGAAAAACCGGTCTTTGTGCTTAAAAACTCTTTTCTCTAGCACTTCGACCGTGTACAAATATTTCAAATCAAAAGGTGTTTATGTTTGATAATTGATTTTCATTAAAACCTTCATTGTATTGCAGAAACAATTTCTATTGAGCAATACACGATTGTTTTTCAAATATCTTTTCATCAATCAGTGAATCTCTATTCACTGGTTCACTCACTCCGTGTTGTCTTCTTTGAGACGTTCCGGTTTGAGAACAGCTAGAGCAGCTGTGAAACCCTGTCAAGGAAATTCTTCGGAATTATACCTGATCACAGGCAGTACTTGTACTGATCAACAGGGAACCGTGGGCCGTGTACCTCAATTCAACGAAAGTGATCAAAGACACTTTCGTGCGATTTATTGCTAACTGTTGTATGCAGGTACGTCCTACGTTTGCAGCTGATCAGAATGAAGCGGTCAATCCATAGCCGCATGCTCACTTAACACATTCATCTCAAAAGAAATCATGATTAGTGCATCAATGACTCTGATATTTTCACTCCATGCTTCAGCTACGCTGCTGCCAATATCATGATTCAGCTAAAGCTTCCGCTACTCTGATAAGAAGTTATCATGATCCAGAATGTGAGCATGTCGGTCCAAAAGTCACACCATAATGCAAGAGTCAGAGATTTATGGTTGCTGATAATCTCAAAGCTGGTTCAAATACTCAAACATCACGTGGATCAGTTTAAGACCTCCACTGGATTCAACAAAACATGCAGAACATGATGAATTAAAAACTATGAGCTAAAGAACAAAAGTGCTTAATCAATGAAACCAAGAACAGCGAAATGTTTTATCAGTATGTAATCATTGTAAGTTGAGGTGACCTCCCTTAGGGGGAGATTGTTGGGATTTACTAAATCCAGTACTTAAAGTGTCGGTCACCTCAAGTATGTATACTCGTTAGAAAGCTCGTAGTCGTAGTAAGTCTATGATAGTATTTAGTATACTTTGTAACACCGTGGAGGACGGACGGGTCTTTACCCACTGTATGCCTGATCCACAGCCTATTAGAGGCGTCTAAGGTTGCACCCTATAAATACCCTTTGCCCTCCAAGGCAAAGGGTTGGAGCTTTCATAATACATTTTTCTTTGTCTCTCTAGGGTTCCCATTCTCTCCCACTTTCTCTCTCTAAACCCTTAACCTAACGCCGCCTAATATGTGTTTGGTATAAACCAGGATCCTTCACCTACTATGGAGGAATCTGGACCTTTGCCCCATGATTCACCTCTCCCAACAGGTAACACAGTTGGAAGTGCTGAGGGGAGCAGTAACCAATTGGAATTGATGGTTTTGTGTACCAAATTAGCAAAGCAGGTTGAGTCTCTACAACAGGACTTGGCTACTGTCAAGAAGCAACATGCCAAGGATGTTCAACTCTTAATGACAGAGATTCAGACTTTAAAAGGAGAGATGCAGAGGTTGAAAAAGTACAAGCAATCTGCAAAGATGGTGATTTCATCTTCATCCTCACCTTCTGATGGTGATTCAGCTGATCATGATTTGGGAAATTCTTCCAAACAGGGGAGGAAAACAGGTTCTGACACTGAGGGGAGGAAAATTGATTTTGAAGATGAAGGAGATACAAGTAAAGGAGCAACGGAAGCTGAAACTCATGGAGAGAAACTTGAAGATCAAGACATTTTCCAAACTGCAACTGATTTTACTACTGATTTTATTTCCACTGCAGAGCCAAATATTGCCACTGCAAGTGAAGAATTTGATCAATTGAAGACAGACAAGGGTAAAGCAGTTATGGAAGACGTACATAAACCTAAAAGTAAGATTTCAAAGAAAAAGACAAGTTCAGATTGATCTTGATAGAGAAATTGCTAAGAAGATAGCAGAAGATCAAATTACTGAGAAAGTTGCTGAAAAGAAAAGATTGAAAGAAATAGAAGTTGCAAGCTTTTTGGAAGCTAAAAGATTGGATAGAATGGAAAATACTGATTCAGTTTCCACTATTCAACCTACAATTATGAAAGAGAAAGCTCCAGAGTTTAGTTATGTTCCTACTGAAGAAGATATTCAGTTTCTGGTGACTAATAATCTAGAAATCAAGAAAAAGGCAATTGACCTTGTTGCTGATGCATCCTTAACTGAGGAACAAAGAACAACTCAGTTGAAGGATTTTATTATAATGAAGAACAATCAAGCACTTGATGATGTGATTAATTCAGTCAAAAAGGTTCAGAAGAAACAAAGACAACCAACAAAGGCACAAATACTTGCATATATGAAGACTTATTGTTGTCATGTTGGTAACTAGAAAAAGCATCAATTTAAAGGAATGTCTGATGATCAAGTTGAAAAGGCTTACTACAGAACTGTAAAACAAGATAAATCTTTTATTCCAAAGGATTCTGAAGTAGAAGAAAGAAGGTTTCCTAGATTGAAGAGAAAGGCCAAAGTAAGTGATTCTCAAACAGTTAAGAAGACTAAGGTTGGTGAAGATCATACAAAGTCTACTGAGAAGGAAATTCCTACTGAGAAGTTTACTGCAGAACAACTGACTGGAATGATGATGATAGTTGAAGAAGATTTTCATCCAGAACCACTGCAAGTTCGACATCCTATTATTGATTGGGAAGATTTCACTGCTAGCAATTTTGCTCCATCATGGAAGATCACAAGGCTAGGTGGTTCAACTTCATCATTCATGACATTTGAAGATCTTGTTAAAGCTTTTGACAGAGATGACCTTAATACACTATGGAGGTTAGTACAAGAAAGGTTTAATGCTCAGGATCTCAAATATACAAAGGAAATGCAGTTATGGGTGAATCTTAGAAGGCTCTATGAACCAGATGTTGATGATGACTTCTGGAAAACCTTATTCACAAGTTTTGGTACTAAATGGTTTTACTATGATTCATGTGAAGTTCATCATGTTTCTACGACTAATGGAGAAGACTTTTTCATGCTTGCTGAGAAAGAATATCCACTTAGAGCTGGAGCTCTTACAGTGATGTTAACCTTACCAATAAGAGTCAATGAAGACAGTGAGAAGGTCAGAGCATTGTTACAAAGGATTCAAGATCAATGTTCAAGAGCAATACAAAAGTTAAGAGAAAAGAAGTGAAGTGTTTGATTGAATTCCCCAAATCCTTGAAGATAATGCATATTGAAGAAACTTATTGATTTGCAAAGAAATCATAAGTTCAGGGGAGGATTGTTGGGAATAATCCTTTACCACGGATAGTTGTGGTTTACACTGCATGGATTAATACTAGCAGTGGAAACATATTCCCACTGCAAGTTCTTCATTACCACTGCTATCAGTTTATGATAAGGTTAAACACGTCTAGATAAGTATAGAATAGATCTTGTGTATATTCTATTATGTTAGCTTTATACTTATCTTGTAAAGGACTCCTTGTTGTATAAAAGGAGATCCTAGGTCATTGTCTTAGGTACATATTACATTACAAGATTACCTACGAAAGGTTCAAGGTGTAACCCTAGTGATAAGTTAAGATCACTCGTATTATTCATTAATAATATTGGAGCTTGAGTTTTGTGTTAACTTGTGTTTATTCTCATACATCATATAATTCGTCTTCTAAGTATTACTTAAGTAAATTCCGCTTGCTTGATAATATCATACAAAATATCATTGACACAAGGAGAGTGTCCAGATCCATCAAAATGTTTTAAAAATGTTATCATCCACTACTTGTCCTGCACAAAGATACGTTAGGTGGTTCAGAAGCTTCTGTTGTTGTTGTAGGGCTGGAAGAAAATCTTTTGCTGATGCAGTGAGACCTCTGACGTTGCATTTGTCATGCCAACTATTCATAGAGGTCCAATTAAGCTTTGTTTCTTCATTTGATGATGAAGAAAAGCATCTGCTGATGCAGTGAGACCTCTTACATTGCATTTTTCATGCCAACTCTCCATAGAGGTCAAATTAAGCTCCGTTTCTTCATTTATCAACCCAAGATATAGTTACCCTTTCCTTTCGGCATCCAATCATCTTCTATTGTGGGATCCGGATCGGGAACATTCTTATAACCATCTTATCTGCATATGTTAGTGGACATACAAACAGATATATGGTGGTCGACAACACCCAAACAGCAATCGACTAATAAAAGTCAATCCAACATATCAATCATATCATAAAAGGTATGGGAATAATGTGTTTATCAAACTGTAATAATCTAATCCTAACAATCATATCCTAGGCACCTAGTCCTTCAACATAGGTTAACATCATTTTCAATTAAGCATATAGGATAATTAGAAAAGCTCGTTAGATGATATAGATTTGACAACATTCTCCCCCTCAATCAATGACTTATTTTCTGAAAAGTTTAAAAGCGCTGAAGTCATTGATTGAGTTTTCAATTTTATGAACATTGATTCTGATTGATTTTTCAAGCAACTCATTTTCCACCATTATGTTAAAAAAAATATTTTTCTGAAGAATTTTAGAAGGAAAAATATTTGAGTAGGAACAGCAGTCCTTCGACATACTTTCCTCAATTTGTTTAAGGATAAGTGCACGAAATTTTAGAAAAATGGTTTAGCGCAGCACTTTCCTTCCTTGAAGAGCGGGTTACTATTGGAAATAATAGCAAGCCATGGTTTAAGCGTGGGTCACAGTCTGAAATAACTGCAAGCCATCATTTTTGAAGCGCAGGTTACAGTCTAAAATAACTGTAAGCCATAGTTTTAGACATGTTTAGAAAAAAGAATATTTACACCTCCTGCTCGAACTTCATCTATGGTCCCGTGCCATTATTGAATGACATTTATAAGTCCGCAGATGTTATCGATACCAGAAGACATGTCTTTGAAAAACAATATTTTTGGTATTTTTCAAATTTTCTAATTTTTATAGGTTTTTGAAATTTTCTATTTTTCTATTTTGTTTTTGTTGGTTTTATATTTTTGTATTTTGTTTTTGATAAATATTTACAAAGATAGAGAAGATGATATAGTTTAAGAAGATGATGATACGAGTATCGAGATAAGGATATCGAGCAGCACGTCGTAGAAGATAGAATTTGTCATCTCTTAAACTTCCACCACCAAAGCTTCCAAGGCTCCAGAATAGAAGATAGAACATGAGCCTTTGAGAAAGAGAGACTTTGGCAGCTTCCCCCCAAACCGAAAATCCATTAGATGAGCAGATTCGAAGCTCTATTTCAAGCTTGCCTTAGCCAGGTGCACAGAGAAGCACACCATTATCATAAATCCCACTGCTCCGTTCGGGGTTACATCATCAAAATAGATCAGATGCGTATCATCCTACTTTTAAATAATATTCTCAAATTCCTTTTCTACTGACGTCTGAAGCGATCCATACCAAAAAAGTGTCAAGAGACCACATTCCCCCAAGTAGATGAATTGATGCAGTCAGTCTCTTAGACAAGAGCTCACGAACCCGAATACACATTTACACGAAGACAGAGAAACTTATACCATCGAAGTAGCAGATTAAGTCCGATAGCCAAAGAATAACCCCGATGTATACTTTTCTCTCCCCTGAAGAAAGTGTATGAAGCTCAAGAACCCAAAGTACCCGAATGCCCAAAGAGAGAATAACCGATAACATAGAAGAAGCAGGCCGAATCACTGATTATCTCTGCGGATGACAATCTCTGCAGATGTCAACTTCCGGAATAAGTGATTATATCTCTGAATCACTGATGAAGCCCTCAAGTGAAACAGCTGAGCATCCCCAATGTACACAATCTCTCTCCCCTGATGATTGCGATAGCATTGAAATCATCACACACTTGTCTACCTCTTTTATCTTCAGAAACTAACTCTTCCATCTCTTCCCCCACATAGATAGAATAAGAACACTAAATGCCATGAGTCAAACCTTGAGTTTCTCTGCGGTAATGCCATTTGTCTTCCCGGGATTTCTTCAATCACTTAGAAATATTAAGTTAATCAAGTTTACTCGCGTTTAGATGCGTGTCTCCTTCCCCCTTGCTGGTTTTGATACTTCAGAATCAGCAACAAATAATAAGCCCGTATACTAGAAATTTGTTAAGAAGAACACTTGAACTCTTGTGAGAATCAACTGGCTGTGGAAGAATGTGAGCAAGTCTAATTGGGGATTAAATATGACTTTTCACCCTCCCCCAATTAGTGCTCTCCCCTAAACTGACAATCTGTTTGATAAATGCCCGGATTAAGAAGAAGTCTTTAGATCGTTAAATGCAACTCGTCTTTAGTCTTCTAACATGCATCAGAAAATGTAGAACAGACTATAGACTCGACGTTCTTCATGATTGATCAGTTGGGGAATAGATAGTTAACATCTTCATCTCGCCAAATGCATTCCCGTTAACTTACAAATAGCAAATCCCCTTAACTCAAATCCCTCCCAATCAAACAAGAACAGAAAGATGTTCATTAAGGAAATCAGCCCCGCAACTGGATGAACTTTGTCATTAATCATATCAGCCTGTGTGAAGATGTCAACCAACGGCTCTTAGAAGAAAAACTTCATGTGAATATGACCCGATAAGAAGAAGCTCGGTTCATACATGAGTTTGGAGCCGCTTGACCATTTATTCTCATATATCAATCAACCATGCAGTAAATTCACACTTCTTCTCCCCCTCAAGAATTGCATACGGAGTTGCCATTCTTGATTGAATAAGTGAAAGTCATCCAAATGTATTCTATTCACACTTCTCCCCCGCAAAATTAGCACATGATGTCGCCATCGTCATTATGATTGAGCAAGTGGAATAAGAAAAACAATCAATGGTAGTCCGGTTCACTTGATGTTTGAAAGCGCATGGAAAAAGCATGAAGCATGTTGATGAGAATGGTCATTAGTGAGAAGATTTCTCTTCTTCAGAAGATAAAGCGCACTGAAGCGTACACTTTTCTTTTCTTTAGAGTACGAGGCTTGAACTGTTGTGTTCAAACGTCATAAGAAGATTTCTCTTCTTTGGAAGATAAAGTGCACTGAAACGTACACTTTTCTTTTCTTTAGAGTACGAGGCTTGAACTGTTGTGTTCAAACGTCATAACCTCTCTATTTTTATCATCTTTTGGCAAAACTTGTAATCACCCCATTATCATTCAGTAGGCTCTTTGTTGTGACAGCTGATGGAGAAAACCCAATATGATGAATTTGACCCTAAAGTAAACTAACCCGAACCGGTGACTTACTCTTGCACATCTGTAACAAAGAACGGTGCCGAGACTTCATCCTCCATTGAATCTCTAAGTACTCGATACTATTCAACCAACCAACCATCAAGTATAAGACGTGCATCACCTCTTGAAAATCCACAATTGAATGTGACACTGAGCACTACAACGTAACTCCTTAAAGTGATAGTTATTTTGAGATGATAAGAGCCCAATTCCCCCAAGTGGTAAAAGAAAAGGAAAAAGTCACTCAACAATAACTAGATTTCCAAGTCTTCCTTTTTGATAATAAGCTCGAACAAGGATCTTGAAGAATCTTCATCCAACCATCCCCGATACCTTCAGATACTAAGTACACTTTCCCGTGATAATTCACTTCAAACTCAAATAAATAATACTGAATTAACGCTGTTGTCACATCTTGAGATAAAAGCCCATATCTAGCCTCCTTTGACGTTTTAAGTGAACTATGATAATGGTTTCATCCCGACCATGGTTAAAAGCACATAACCCCGTAAAACCATGTAATAACCAAACTGCCATGACAAATATCCAAACACACATCCAATTCATGAAGTACACCCTTTTATCCTTTCTTCGAAGTAGAAACCATAGTACCAGCATCAGATAAGATCCAGAAATACACCTTTCTTTCTCCATAATGGTCCATCAATACGGGATTTTACAATTCTATGGTTTAAGCCGAGAAATAGTTTCTTTCGCGGGATTTTACAAAACCAAGAATAAACCGCAAGATAGATCCGAAAATGCACATTACTTTTACCAGGATGTTTCCATTGTCACGGGATTTTACAAGTCTATGATTTAAACCGAGAAATAGATTATTTCGCGGGATTTTACAAAATCAAGACAAAACCGTAAACAATGTCAGCTTGAATGTGTTATGACAACTTTGGTTTCGGTAAATATCTGTTTTAGGGGAACATGCAGCGGTTCATCAACAATTCTTTACCCGAATGTAGACAGCTTCACAAACCATACTAAGTCAAGTAGTATAAACTCCTTTTCCCTGGAGGTTAACCGTAACACATCAAAGTACACGTTTCTCTCCCATGATGGTTTTGAACTTTTGGAAGCATCATAACGTGTACGACCATTTGCACGAGAATTTCTTGTCATAAGCAAACATCTTGAAAAATCATGACTGACGCTGACGATTCTTAGAAAGATTTTGCTTAGACTGTGAAGTATCATTGATATTTTGTGACGTCGAATATCTTATGGGAATTGCTGAAATTATACCTCCATTGATTCATCGGCTAATAGTAATGACCACATATGGAGATAACGTTACTTCCATTTCGCATCAATAATACCGTACAAAAACCCCGTAGTCATTTTTCACTTTTTCGCTTAAGCCGTGAATTTTGTATCCCTCCGTGAAAATTATACCATACCAAAATACCACTCAATGTCCAATTAATACCAACGATTATCAAAAAAACATTTAAACCCAAAATAGATTTCGGATACTAACGTGTAAGTCCACAGTTGTTAGTGTCATTGGAGGCCATTGATATCATTAAAGCCCACCAATTTAGATCCATATCGAGATAGTCACAAGGGCCTAAAGTCCAATATGTGATAATAACCCACGATCCAAATTAATGAAAATCCAAACCCGATCCAACTCCACCTCCTCAAATCCGGGTATAAGTAATACCCTACAGATTAGGTTTTTTTTTTCATTACCCTAAACGTTTTCTCTAAACATCCGCCTCCAAGAAAACTTTTTCAGTCACACCCACTCTTCTCAACATCCTATCTCAGTTCATAAGATCAATCGATTCACAACTCCATCTTTATTCTTATAGCAACATGAGTACGAGAATCACAATCTCCTTAGTCCATCATAATAACAACACAACGTATATTCCTTTTTTCTTTCTTGCTCGATTCATATATGACAAAGCTTTATGGACTCGGCATCAAGATCATTCACAAAATGGTCTCGGGTAAGATTGTTAAAAACATTTTGTTTTCTCTAATCCGAACCAAAGAAAAAGAGAATAACGAACTTGTTATATTTCTTATCTTTTTGAGTCGGATATTGATTGAAGTATTATCTTCAAAAAATCAGTGATGATGTTTTCGTTCTTGAATGACCTCTCAAAGGTCTGATATGCTTTTAGTAATACACGAAAAATATGATATTTATTCGATTGTGTTTTAGGATCTGTGGATACTTCCTTTTTGTTTCTCGTTTTCAGTTTTATTTTTCTTTGACTGATGATGAAATGGATACTGAGGTCGAGTTTGTTTTTGGTATAAGGTATATGTGGTCGTGTCTTGTTGTTTGGTATTTGGTATGGTTGTTGATTCATGGTCTGCTCAATCATTCTTCTTCTTCATTTTTCTGTTAAGTCGCTATTTGTCAAGACAAGTATGACAAGTCGCTAGGTAGTTGACAAGTTGCTAGGTAGTTGACAAGTCGCTAAGTAGTTGACAAGTCGCCACGTAGATGACAAGTCTCTACGTAGATGACAAGTCGCTACGTAGTTGACAAGTCGCTACGACTTGTAAAGACAAGTCGCTTTGAAGATTTCAGTTACACAAGTCGCTTCACTGTAAATACAATGAATTTGGACACCTGAGACAACTCGCTTACATGAAAAACAGCAAGATTTGACCATTTTATATTTTCCGGCGATGTTTCCGACCATGTTTTCCGACCATCTTCATAGCAAACCCAGAAAAAGCATAAAAGATTTTCTTTTTTGACCATGTTAGACCATTAAAAATCTGACCAGATGGACCACTTAATATTTCACGGATACGGTTTGGACAAAGGTAGTCTAAAAGATGCAGTTTTGGACATACAAATGACACAAAAACTGATATGTCAACAAGTTGAGACTGCATGACTTTTGACCAAAACCAGATACACAAAAACATGTAAAATTGTTTTACCAAAATAATGTAAAAACATTTTCCGAACCAAAAATTGATACAAAAACAGCTAACACGAGATTCAAACACCACAATAAATCATCAAAACACAAAAACCATGGCTCTGGTACCATTTGTAGGATCGTAAATATATTGTTTTTGATGATTCGGGTGGCCTTGGATGGTGATTATACAAGAAAGCCATGTTTTAGAGAGAGAAAGAGTGAGAGGGTGTTTCTTGTTAGAGACTTGCTTTACAAAAATGCAAGGTTAGATTATGAGAAGCACCACCCCTTCCAAGGATGGAAGGGGTATTTATAGTTACAGACTACACGACCTCCTGACGGCCTGTGGATCAGGTATACAGTGGGTAAAGACCCGTCCTTCCTCTACGGTGTTGCACTAAACTAAACTACGCTAATAACTAACTAATAAACTCACAAATAACGTAAACAATGACACATCCAAGAGCTAACATAAGCTAGACCATAATTGGGGTGACCGACACTTTAACATGGAATTTCTAATTCCTAACAAGAACATTTATGAGGGGTTCACAAATGTGATCCTCAGTGATTGAATGGAAACTCCTGCCAGGGTCAACATCAAACAGCCTTGACAGCAGGTCACTTCGGTAACTCCCCGTGGATTACGCTTAGTGTGTCTCAAACGGTCTGCAGTCGTGAGGTGATGCTTCGGTGTACCTCAGTGGCTCATCTGAACTGTAGATGTATTTCGGTACATCGCGTTATCTCACTTGTGGGACTCTAGTTCAGGAACAGCCTTTGTGAGAATTAGAGTTGTATTTTCACACTATGCTGTTAACACTCTCGAAGTTCGAACTTGTAAGCGCTGGATTAATTCTAACCCATGTGTTATGTTTTCTTCTTATGGATGCTTGCGGGTGGAAAAGATCGTGTAGATTCTCCACATGCTCATACCTACAACATCACTAATTGAAGTTCTCTCAAAAGGCAACACAAAGTCAGAATGATTCTTCATCAAGTCAAAGAATCTACAACGTTTAAAGACTAAGAGAACTACATCAGTACTGAAATTCAACGTTAAAGAGCGTGTGAGCATGTTGGAGAAAGACGTGGAGACACTGGAGCAACGAAGCAGACCAGATACAGACAACCACAACATACTATCACTTCCATCACAAAGAACAATGTTGAAACAAACAGAACTTGATAGATCTTGAGCTCGTGGATCGTTATATATGCCTATGTAATCACAAGCACAATAAAAGACAATCTCTACTACTTATATCTATCAGCGGAATATAAACACAAGTAACAAATAAAAGACAATCTCCAAACTTCACATAATTCCCAACAATCCTCCCCTAAACTGGAATTTGACTTGGTTAAGTTCCAGTTTCTTGATAGATCTTACAGCACCAGAGGATTGTGCACGAACAACACCAGCAAAGAATCCAAATAAGAACATCTCTATGATGAAGAAACTCCGAAACTCCATATCTTTGCAGCAACAAATGACAATAGATACATCAAAACAAATTAGTTTCATGCTATTCTCATCACATCCAGGTGTGTAAACTCCTGTGAGAGGTGAATCATTGAAAATAATGGATTTGATGTCTCTTTACCAATAGCCATCACTACTAGAGTAGCCATATGTTTAACTTCGTAAACTATGGTACACTGATAACCATCTGATTTATTGGCAAACCAGCAACCATATAAACGGATTTGAAATGTCTTTACCTGTAGCCGTTTGCTCAGGACTAGTCAATTCTTAGAATTGGTGAATTGATAACCAAATATGGAATGCCACAGCCTTTACCACAAGCCATATACATGTGGGCTAGTCAATTCTTGGATTCCAAAAAGGAATACACCATGGTGAATTGATGACCATACAACCCTCAGCAATTAAGCATGGGTGGTTGCATACCCTATGATTTTTAGCAAATCATTACAGCTATCAACAGATTTGATGTGTCTTTACCAAAGCTGTACCCTTTGGACTAGCTAACTCTTTGACATACACAAGGTATAGCTGGTGAGTCAAGAACCAACAAAAGTATACAACAAACCTGCAGAAAAAGTTAGATAAACCCAAAAACATTTTTTTTTAACTAAGAAATAAAGAAAACAAATTTTACAAAATAGTACAATCAAGATGAACCTATGTGACAGAAGCTGATTTTTAATCAAACCAACACATTGAGTAGCATGAAGCTCATCATTGCCAACTGGATTAGGAGGCACTTCCAACTTCTGTCTCAGCAACCGTTCCATAAAAGTAACCGATAAAGGATAAAGCTTATCCGATAGCATACACAAAATCATACCACAAGTGGTCTGAACCACATGAACACAAGGCAGAGGATAAAATCTCCAACTCTCAATCTCCCATTTATGTGAATTCTTCCAAATAGAATACCCTTTACCATTTGGAGAATGAGAATCAAACATAACCTGAAGATCACCCAACAAATATAAACCAGAACCCGTTGCTGGATGAAAATTATAATACTGAGTGACATGTGCATACAGCATCTTCAAATCATGTCTAGTCACCAAATGAAGAATGTCCTTCAAGAAATTGAACTTAATAGCAGTATCATCCAGTCGATAAATAGTATTAAGCTTCCCAGCTTTCCAATTAACCAATACCACATGATTTCCTTCAGGAAAAACTTCAACAGGTCCAACTTCAATAAAGGTAGATTCATCAGCCTTGAGATCTAAATAAGGAGTCTTTGAAGAATGTTTCCTAGCCAGTCTGATAGAACTCCTTTTAACCAAGCTCTTCTGCCTCCTACCAACAATGTTATCAGTATCAAGATGTAGATCATTTTCCTGACTCAGAGGATAACTCAACTCCACACTAGACAACGCTTCAGAAGAAACCAAAGAAGACTCAGCAGAAACAACCTTATCAGAAGAAGTCATAGCTTCAGAAGTTGTTTCAGAAGTAACAACTGGAGCGAGTACTAGCGGCAAAACTTCATCAAAATTATCCACTATTTCAACTGTTTTCTGTCGCTTAGCTGTAGGAACATCGGACATTGAAGTAATGCTTTCCAATTGAGAAGCAAAAGTAGAACCAGAAGAAGAAAGCTTCATAATCATATTATACTTTCTGATCAAAGCATCATCTGACAAAGCACAGATTTGCTTCATTGACATGCCAGAATTATAAATAGCAGAATTCTTCACAACTTGCCTCATATGATTCCTCTTCTGAACAACAGTCATGGGTTTGTCTCTTTTAGCTTGATATCTTTGAGCAATAAGAGCTTTCCTCTTTGCAGCTGCTTCTTGCTTCCGTAGATTACCAAGAGCCACCATTTGATCCGCAAAATTCTCATTATCAAAAGATGCTCCTAATATAAGTTTTGCAAGATTTGGATCAGATGCACCTTGAGTAGTATAAGCATCCCATTGATCATCAGTGATCTTAGGAAGTAATGCATCAAGCTCTAATTTCCTTTCAGGAGACAAATTAGAATCAGACTGATCTTGAAGAAATTTAGCAACAACACGACTCTTCTGCATATTCTCATAATCAGCAAACATCCGAGCCTGAGCTTGATTTTCTTCTTTAGTCACCATACCTGAATTAATCATATCATCAATCACATCTTCCTGTCCTTTGTCAGAAGATGTCTCAGTAGAACCAATTTGAGCTTCAGAAGGAACAATCAAATCAACATCAGAAGAAACAGGTTGAGACAATTCCTCAACAGGTGTAGAGAAAACTTCAGAAGAAGAATTCAACTTATACATTCTTCCAGCTATAAAAACTTCATCATCATCAGCTGAAGGTGAAACATTTGGTTGTTCTTGTAAAGCTGAGGTTTGACCATGATCAGAAGCAACCTCCTCAACTAGAACATCAGCAGATGCATCAACCACATTTGGCTCCTTTGAAGTGTCAGCAGATACCTTATTCAAATATTGTCTTCTTCGTTTTCTAGTAAATATAATAGGCACCTTGTTCCTTGAAGATTCAGCAAGAGGAGAAGAAACATCATATGTAAGAGCTACATCAGCCAAGATTCCAAGAGATGCATGAAGATTCTCTTCGTCCTCCTCTTCAGAAGAAACCAAACTTCTCTTTTTACCCCTCTGACTCAGTATTTCCTCCAAGTTCTCAACTTTAGTCTCCAATTCCACAATCTTATTACCAAGAATAGACTTGGTTTCTGCAAGTTCTTTCTTAAGATCAGTCACCTCACCTGTAAGCTTGTTCATCAGAGCATATAATGAGGTAAGTGTAATAGGATCCTCATCTGTATCAACTGATTGCTCAGTTGTAATTGGAACTTCATTTGACCGTTCAGGAGTAACATTAACCTGATCGACATTAGAACATCCTTCACCAAATGGATTCCTAATAGGACTTGGTATAGGCAATCTATCAATATCAACCTGAACTTCATCAATAGAAACTTGTGTAGGTGCTTGACTAGGACATGGTCTAGGTGAAGGTATAGATGCCTCATCAACAGCAGAAGGGCCCTCATCAATATCAACTGAAAGATTACCATCAGTAGTATTGGAAGAAGGTAAAATAACAACATTAACCTCATCAGCAGTCTCATTCTCCTGAGGCAACATGGCAGCTAATAAAGGAAAATGTGTCCCTTCAAATTTAGTTCTCATCGAAGCAAATAACTTAGAAGTTAAAACACCTATGGGATAAAAAGCTTGGGTGTGGGTAGGAACATTCAATATCATCTGTAAGAACCTAGGGTACATCAAAAACTTACCCTTTATCCTAGTTATGTTCTCAGACATATTATCAAAAACAAACTTAGAAAAATTATAAGTCAAACCCTTAGATAGACAAATAATACCACATCCCAATTGAGTTGAAAACTGATCCCATCCTCCAGACTTATTGCTTACACACTGGAGCAACGTATGAACCAAAAACCTCCACATAGGACAAAGCTGATTTTTTAACCACATATCAGTCCTCGTACCTTGATGTCCAATCGCTCTAAGCCCTTCAAGTACCATCGTAGCATCAGAATGATAAACTCCATTCTCATCATCCAAATGAAGTTGTCTTCTGATCAGTACCTCTGTCACCACATACTCTCTTCCATCAACCCTTGCAACTATCTCAGTATCACTTCTTTTCATAGCCGACGCCCAAAATTGAGTAACCAAGGATTCATATATAGCATCCGGAGAATGTGTTAAAGCATACTGAATCTTTGATCTTTGTAAGAATGCAATCATCGGCCTATACAACTCATCTCCCCGAGCAGTTCCCAGAAAAGCGACCTTATTATGATCATGTTTGAATTGAAGCGCCATTAGAGATTTTGAAAATTAGGGTTACGATTTGCACAAATGGAAGTGTTTTGAATGAGAGTAATAAGCAAATCACTTAAAATGGGATGAATATATGCCAGTAGGGAATAAATAGAAATTTCCCAATTTTGGTCAAAGTTGACCAATGATGACGTGGACTTCTACTTTTACTCGCATTCACTTATAACTTCGGTAGAAACAGAAATCATTCTGCTGAAGTAGAACCATCAGCAGAAACAGATTACTTATTCAAGAAGCTTCAGTAAATATCTTTTTACTGTTTCACCCACTTGCATTAAATCTCGTCACCCCTTGAAACCGTCTATAAAACAATCCCAATGCACATATACTTCTTCATCAAAAACCCCAAATATTATTCCAAACCCTAATTCCACCAATACTCCAAAATTAGCCATAACAAACCATGAGTACCAAACCTGAGATCATAGATCTCAAAACAACATCCTCATCCTCATCATCATCATCTAGTGAAGATACCAATCCATGGCTTCATTACTTTCCAAAACCATATCCACGACCAAAGAAATCACCCTTTCTCCCTTCATCAGAAGATGAAAGTGTAGTGAATCCAAGTGAATCTGCTGATGATTCTGATGACTCCTATAATGAGGAAACATCTTACTCCCAACCCCCAGCACCTCGGCCTCAACGAAGGCCACGAGCCAAAAATCCACCACTTCCAGAAGATAGAGAGGTGGTTCTTGGTCTTTCTGCATCAGGTTTTGGTGCATCATCACATATCGTATAAGGGAAGAACTTAAAGAGGGTAGATGGATTGCATTTTGGTTGAAATACATAGATGAAGCACAAAGGACACATTGTTTTTCTCCATCATCATATGTGGTCATTGTCATCATCAACGTTTGCATCAATCCATCCTCTCCATTTTGATCCTTAGCATCTTGTTAGTGTTGGTTATGCATGTCACAAAAGCGTAGCCAGCATTTAGTGTGAAAGATGTGAGCGATCATGCATATCCAACAGCCTGTTAGATGTTGGAACGGATGATATGTAATAGATTAGACTTAGTAGATCATGTAGATGCATTTGATGTTATCAGTACTCTGTAAGCTGTAAGCTGTAAACTGTTTCTTGAATGAATGAATGAACCATTTGCTCAATTTGCTTTAGTACTTCTTTTGAATGAATCGTATAACTTCAGTACATCATCTTCAGAGGAAACAAATGACTCTCTTCAGCACATTGAATTCAGTAGAAACAAGCTTAAGCTTTCTTGACCATATCTCAACTGAACAGAATAACCACTCTGCAAAACAGAACAAACACAGAGACATACACAAACCAACAAAGAAACACACTAAGATTACATTAGCTGGTTAGAGTTAGATAAAATCAAAATCAAACAAATATACAAGTTTACATAGCAAAATGCAAAGTTATACACAAATCCTCCCCTGAGGCATATGCCTCCCCTGAGGCCTATGCCTCCCCTTAAACTTTGCAGTTAAGGGTTAAGCATGCCAAGATGGACCACAAGGTGTTGAAACCTTGGTCCCTCAAAAGCCTTTGTTAACAAATCTGCCACATTATCATCAGTATGAATTTTGACCACATTTATCAAATTTTTATCATATGCATCTCTTATAAAGTGGTGCCTGATTTCAATGTGTTTTGTTCGACTGTGAAAAACTGGATTTTTAACAATGCATATGGTACTTTGATTATCAATAAAAATTGTTGTGTTCATGAAATTGTACCCATAATCCAACAACTGATTTTGAATCCAAAGAACCTGTCCACAGCAATTTGCAGCAGCAACGTACTCTGCTTCAGTAGAGGAGGTAGCCACAATAGTCTGTTTCTTACATTGCCAAGAAATCAATCTCTTTCCAAGGAATTGGCAACCTCCAGTGGTGGACCTCCTATCCAGATTAGCACCAGCATAGTCACTATCACTATATGCTTCCAACTTAAAAGGAGACTCTTTTGGGTACCAAAGACCTAGAAGAGGTTGGCCTTTGAGGTACTTAAAGATCTTCTTGACAGCATTGAGATGGGAAGTCAGTGGAGTAACTTGATGTCGTGAACAAACACTCACAGCAAAAGTAATATCAGGCCTTGAAGCTGTTAAATACATCAAAGAGCCAATCATGGACCTGTACAGATGAACATTCACAGGTGGATCAGCTTCATTGTTGGTCTTTGTTTTTGGAGCTTCATAAGGTGTAGTGGCAGTCCTTACACCCTCCATACCAAACTTCTTCAAGATATCCCTCACATATTTGTCCTGACTGATAAAGATACCATTAGGTTTCTGCTGAACTTGAAGACCCAAAAAGAAAGTCATCTCTCCCATGGCACTCATCTGAAACTCTCCCTTCATAAGCTCCTCAAACTCCCTGCACCAAGCTTCCTTTGTTGATCCAAAAATAATGTCATCCACAAACACTTGCACAAGAAGAATGTCACTGGAATTCTTCTTTAGGAAAAGAGTCTTATCAATTGCACCTCTTCTGTAACCATGCTTCAGGAGAAATGTAGAGAGCCTAGTATACCAGGCTCTGGGTGCCTGATGTAGTCCATAGAGAGCTTTGACCACCTTATAAACATGATTAGGATGATCTGGATCTTCAAATCCTTTAGGTTGAGTGACATACACCTCCTCTTCAATTTCTCCATACAAGAAGGCTCCTTTAACATCCATCTGATAGACCATAAAACCCATATAGGATGCATAAGCTAAGAAAATCCGTATTGCCTCAACTCTTGCCACTGGTGCAAACACTTCATCATAATCGATCCCCTCCTCTTGTCTATACCCCTGTGCAACTAATCTGGCTTTGTTTTTAATGACAACACCTCGAGCATCTCTCTTATTTTTCAGAATCCATTTAGTCCCAATAGCATACTTACCATCAGGTAGTGGTACCAATATCCAAACCTGCTGATTTTGAAACTGTTGCATCTCATCCTGCATTGCTTCAAGCCAACTTGAGTCTTCAAGAGCCTGAGTAACACTGGTTGGTTCCACTTGTGAGAGAAAACAAGCAAACAAACAATGTTCATAGTCTGTGTGATTGTCTCTCTGCTGATTTGAGACATAAGAGATAAAAGCCACCTGACCATATTTAGAACGTGCCACAGTACCTCTTGTTCTAACATGTGCATTAGGATCACCAATAATATTAGACTGTGGATGAACATTGTTGATCCTTGTAGTAGTAATGGTGTTGACATCAATGGAGGAATCAAGATTAGTCACAGTAGGTTCAAAGTCAGTATCATAGGAAGGTGTGTTGAAGATTCCTGCTTTAGGTTGATGATGACCAAGATCTGAAGGTTTTGGAAACCTTGTATAGGGTTCTCCAAGGTCTGTTGACACTCGAGTAGAAATAGGAGTAGAGTCAACATGTCTTTCAGCCGAATTGGAGAGGTGAGGAGAAACAGAACCACTTTCAGCAGAATTGACGTTTCCACTGATTGTTTCACTTGTACTATTTTCAACATTCCTCTCAGCTTCTAAATTGGCTGCATACTCTTGTTTCTTCAGTCTGGCAAGGTCCTCAGCATAATAGAATTCATCTTCACCCACATCAGTATAATCTTTAGAAGTGTCACCTACAAAATTGTTAGGGGAGAAGGAAGGCACTACAATGGGTTGTTCATCATCATCAGACCCACTGTCAGAATGAGCTTCCAAAGTTTCTGCACTAGTAGTTGGAGATGTTTGAGAATTTGCATTTTGATTAGCCATATGTCTAGAATAACCCATGTAATCAGTCAAGTAATCAAGGTCAAATGACCAAACATGACCCTGTCCTTGAACATTTGGCTTGTCTTCTAGATACCTCAGATTCAATGTCTCCTCAATCTTCTTAGCAGATACATTGTAAACCCTGTATGCCTTACTATGAGCAGAATATCCCACAATGTAACCATCATCAGCTTTCTCATCAAATTTGCCCAACGGATCACTTGTATTCAAAATTGTCACTTGACAGCCAAACGGTTTAAGGTAATGAATAACAGGAACTTTCCCAAAAAGAAGTTCATATGGTGTTTTGAGGTATGGTCTAGTAATGGACACTCTATTTAGTACATAACAAGTTGTACCAACAGCCTCAGTCCAAAACATGGTTGGAAGTTTAGAGTCTGCTAGCATTGATCTTGCAGCCTCTATTAAGGTCCTATTTTTTCTTTCTGCCACCCCATTTTGTTGAGGGGTTCTTAGAGTGCTATAGTCCCTTTTTATGCCTTTTGACCTACAGAGTTCTATAAGTAAAGCATTCTTGAACTCTGTCCCATTATCAAACCTAATTCCTTTCACCTTTTTGTTCAACTGATTTTCAATAAGGGTAATGAAGTCTTTCAATACTTCAGATGTTTCATCTTTGGTCCTTAGAAAGAATACCCAACAAAATTTGCTATAACCATCAGTGATCACCAGACAAAAATATTTATGATCAATGCTTCTCACTTTAGTTGGACCAAACAGATCCATATGAAGCAGCTGAAGAGGTTCAGAAATAATGCTAACTGCTGTAACAGGAACACCTTTGTAAGAGGCTCTGTGCTGCTTTCCTTTGTTGCATGCAACACAGTTATGATCATTGGTGAAAACTTTGGCAGGAAGACCTTGAACTAGGCCCAGTTTAGAGAGCTGGTTTATGGTCTTGAAATTGACATGGGCCATCCTTCTGTGCCATTTGGTGGACTCATCCACAGATGCTTTAGCCACCAAACATGTTAAGTCACCTGCTTGTTGGACATTAGTTAAGTTGAATGTATAAAGATTGTGACTTCGAGGAACTTTCAGCAGTATTGAAGTTTCTTCTGGGAGTTTGAAGTCTTTAGATAGCACAAGACATTCATCCTCTGTGAAGAGTACTTTATTCTTAGTGTCACAGATTTGTGAGACTGAAAAAAAATTGAAGTGTTGAAGCTCCTTGACATAATAAACATTCTCAAAGTCCAGCTGAGGTGTTTTGATGGTCCCTTTCCCAGTAATTCTGCCATCACTTCCTCCAAAGGTTACATTGCCTCCTCCTTCAATGGGTACAAAGTTATGCATCATGTCCCTATTTCCTGACATACTTCTAGAACAACCACTGTCAACAATTCCAACATCTTTATGCTTAAGGGGATGATCCTACAACAATAACAAAAATATACATATAATTAGTACACTATGGAGGCTCAAGTCATTGCTGACTTGAACCTGCCTTGTGGATCATATGAGTTGTGCCATGTAGAAGTATAAGATCCACTATTGTTCTTGGGTTTCCATTGAAACTTAGATCCCTGTTTATTCCAAGAACAACCTGCTGAGGTCTTGACAGCAGCATCCCAGTACCCTTTCCCATCAGTCATAGGGTTAACATATCTAGGCCAAAAACCATTTTTAAAATATTCACTGGTTGGTTGAACATATGGTTTTACAACTGGTTTCCTCCAAGAAAAAGGAGTATTGTTATAAGTTGCTTGTGGAACATAAGGTGGTATATCATTAACATTGGTCCACATTGGTCTAGATTTCCTAGAATCACCACACCTATTCATCCTTTGCTCATGATAATTACAATCCTTAATTAAATGAAATTTACTTCCACACACAAAACATTTCTTCTGATTAGAAGATTTATTCAAACCAAAAGATGTATTATTACAAGCAGAAGTATTCAAACCAAAACCATGAAAAGAATTGTTTTTAACAGTACTATTATGCAAAGAATTAAAATGCAAGTCTTCAGAGGCAACTGTCTTGGAAGTGGATTCCTTGGCAGCAACTCTGACATGCTTATTGGTAGTCTTGGGTGCAGGCAGGGGTGAAGACTTGGGAAGGTCAGACTTGTCATTTGAATCACACTCTGTAGACCCTTGCTTGGAGGACTTGTCACTGTTAACACAAGAGACAAAGTCATTAGTAGAAGTATTAGGGTCTGGCATGTCTCTTGACTTTTTGCCATACAGATGGTGTGATCCATCAAAGTTATCAGGAATGGAAAGGTCAATGGGCATGTGCTCACCTCTAATTGGTCCACGTACAGCATGTAGGTCACCTTCTTTCACAAAATTAGCTAGGCCTGCTGATGTAGATTTACGTGTGTCATCCCTAGCTTCTAAGCCTACATATTTCTTAAAGCCTAAAGCCACTGTAGAATTAGAAGCTTGACTACTATAAATAAAACCAACTAACTTATCTCCATTCATTATCCATTCTTTATGCCTAGCAATTTCCTCCTTAAGTTTCTCCTTAAGCTCTAGATTTTTTGACTCTACATCTGCTCTTAACTTCTCAGACCATTTTAATTCATTTTTAGCACATTCAAGATCCCTTTCTAAAACACCTATTGTCTCATCATACGCTATTTGATTCTTCTGAAACCAAACCTTTTGTCTTTCTAGTGTTTTTAAAGCCTGTTTATAAGCTTCAACTTCCACATAGCATTCATTATATTTCGGTTCCAAAATATCATAAGCTTCTTTGAGTGTATTATAACGCTCACTACAACCAAACAAACAGTTTTGTACCTGAGAGATGCCCATCAAGGCAATCTGATCATGCCTATCCTCTGAAGTACAGCTTGCAATCAACCCAACATTATCAGGACCATCATTATCAGCCTCCTCATGTTTCTTCCAGTCCACATTGCTATCCAGAGTGACCAAAGCAGCTGAACCCTTTGAAGTTCCTGCCTCTTTTATACTGCTGATAAGAAGAGTATCTTGTCTCATCACCAGCTTTCCTGTCTTTGCATTCTCTAGAAAAGTGACCCATCTGTTGGCATGTGAATCATTTAACCTTCCTCTTGTCAAACCTTGCTGGATCTCGTCCTTTGAATCCAAACCTTCTGCCAGCTTTGCGCTCAAAGTTCTTGATATCCATGGAAAGCATGGCCACCTGCCACCTCAGCTTCATCTCTTCCATCTCAATCGGGTCCACCTGATCAAAATCCTTATAAGCCAGATCCTGCTGAGGATCATAATCAGCAAAAAAGGATCCTAGAACATCTTCCATAATGTTACTCGATTTAGAGTGAGAACTTGATGAAGGAGCAGCATAAGATGATGATGGATATGGGCTTGGACCATAACTTGTCTTTGGAGTAGAGGCTCCAACGAATGCAGTGTGGCTAGCAGAAGAAGATGATCGAAAAGGGCCTCATACATCATGTTCAAGAGCTTTAAGTTTGTGGTACAGCTCATCAAACGTAATCATGTCCAAACCACCTTTAGCTTTTAAAGCTATGCTTACGTGTAGCCAGGATGGAGGTAAAGACCTCAGAAACTTAGAGTTACAATCATCATTATCTGGCTTTGCCTGCAGCTGATTCAACTGACTTAAGATCTTGTGAAACTTGTCATAGCCCTTGTGTATTCCTTCCTCTTCAGAGATTTGAAAGTCCTGAAACTGTTGTCTCAGCATGGACTTCTTCAGTCTCCTAGACTCGTCATTCCCACCGAACTTTGCCTTAATTGCTAACCATATATCCTTAGCATCTTGCATGAAGTGAAAATCACTCAAGTGATCCTCAGGAATAGCTTGTAGAAGAATGGTTCTGACCTTGGTTTCTCTCTGAACCGCCAGCAACTCTTCAGCAGATTTGGGGGAACATTCATCATCTTACCCGTAGCATCCGTGGTAGTTCTCTTAAAACTGTTTCCCTTCAAGACTATCTCCCATAGATTCCAATCAATGTTGGAGATCCAGTTTTGCATCTTCATCACCCAAAGATCATATTCCTCCCTTTTAAGGTAAGGAAACTTAGCATTGCTATTAGAGAGACTTAGTTGTTGCAGATGGGTGGAGTTTTGGTTGTTGGTGATTTCAGTATCAACATCTGAACCAGGCATGATGATTTTGTTATGGTTGTATGGGTGTTCAGTAAAACTTGTTCTTAGTATCGTAGAGACTCTCACGAGACTCTGATACCACTTGTTGAAACAAACAGAGCTTGATAGATCTTGAGCTCGTGGATCGTTATATATGCCTATGTAATCACAAGCACAATAAAAGACAATCTCTACTACTTATATTTATCAGCGGAATATAAACACAAGTAACAAATAACTAAAAACTCTGTGATCCTCTATGGATCTTTATATTAACTAAAACTGAGTTTTTCCAATCGGTACATAACTCATTCTAATGTGTTCCTTTTATAGACAAGGAACCCTAAACAATATCGCTAAACCATTTCCCAAGAAACGTATAAACATAAAACTAAATAAGATATACACAATCACTTCCTAATAAAGCTCATGTATATCCACACTAAATAAACTAAACACGGAATAAACACTTCCGCAGAAACAGACTAATAACTATTATACTTCAGCAGATTATGTCTTCGGCAGAATCCACTCTTCTTCAGTAGAAACACTTCAGCAGTAATGTCAGCATAATCCAAACTTCACATAATTCCCAACAAACAAAGATCAAAGAACAAAGAAAATGAAGACGTCAAAGCAGAATACTTCAAAGGAAACAATTTCTCTACACTAGGGAGATTGTTCGAATCAAGGCACTTCTTCTCACAAGAAAGAAGAATGTCAGAAGACGTCAAAGCTACTATTACATCAGCACCTACAACTTTATATCATCAATCACTAACACTTAGGGGGAGATTGTTGGAATCACTCCTAAACTAGAATTCAAGTGTTAGTAATTAATATGTAATAGTTAGCTTAATTATGGCTTTTATGTTAGTAATCAAGGCTAGGCTTATGTAAAAAGCCCATGAGCCTATGCCAAGCCCAATAAGGAAAGGATGAGAACTTGGTGTTTTGCCCTAGTTCCCCCTATAAATAATCTTGTAAACACTCACTTGAGGGTTGGTTGTTCATTTTATATCATTTCACTCTACGCATAACTTGTCTCATATTCATACGTGTGTTTTGATTAAGTGTTCATCCGATCCTTCTTATCTCTACTTCTTATATTGATGCTTGTGTTACTAATATGGTGACCTAACATTAACTATTAATTTTTTCTTTTCATTTTTCCATAATGCCAATCATATGTCACATTCACATTTCTTGCCTACCCAACACTTATAAGTGGTTACATGGGTCAAGAAACTTACTTAAAAAAAACACCATAACACTGATCGAATAAGCTATTACATCTCTATACCATGTCATAGATATATTATTATAAGTGTATGATATATATGATTATGATTTTATTTCATTTTACGACATCTCTAATTTTGAATTTGTTGTGTTTCCTATAGGAAAATTGACAGGTAAGAAGCATTTTGGCCAACTTTGTGACTTTGGATGTAAAGGATTAAGATCACTGGGGTTTTTTATAGTCACATGGTATTTGGAGCATAGGTGGCTTTAGATATATATTAAATAGCAACAATGTCAAATATAAAAAATAGCAATAACCTGTTAGATACGGTGAGATATTTGAGTATTAAGATCATTTTTTTTGTTAGTCATTAAAGAGCAACAGGTGCAACAATTATTGCTCCAACCATTCATGTACTCTCTTAGTTCTACATCATCGACAAAGTTACAAAAACATAACGTATTTATTCTAACACAAACAATATCATGAACAAGCGTGCCAAATCGGGCTACTACGACAATTAAGCGACATTGTCTAAAAGAAGTATTTCACCTGTTTTTAAGTGTTTCACACATTGGACCCGTTGCAACTTTTTTATTCTTTATTTCTAAGCATTTTCTCATTCAACTATGTTTTTTTATATAAGACATATCAATTGTTTTCCATTCTCTATTTATCAAAATTTGAAAATAATGCATGAATATTAGCCCATACGATAAGAAGATGTCTTTTCAGCTGAGTAGGAGACAATTTTAGATATCTATTTGTTTTTCCATGACAACAAAACAAACGTTAAGGGCAAACTTTACCTAAGGTGGGTCTTTACTTGGAACGACCTATTTTTTCACACGACAACTATATGTAGATGTGTCAAAGGAAAAGAGCAAGAAGGGCCTTAAAGTCTTATATTGTGACAATGATAACAACCATTGCAATCACACAACTAACGTCGTGTACAAAGAAGTCCTTCATCAACTTTTTTTTTTTTTTTTTTTTTTTTTTTTTTTTTTTTTTTTTTTTCTAATTCTTAACAATACACTCAACATTATTTATGTTACATTATTTATCTTTCAGTATTATACATTTTAGAGTAGTAAATGTTTACATCATAATATTGTTAAAAGGTTCTTTTGCTATTTTCAGTAACCCTAACGTGCTTCATTAGCTTTTTTTTTTTTTTTTTTTTTTAATGGTGATGTTGTTTCTTGGTTTTTTATAGGTTTTTGATGATGATGATGATCAACGACCATTTGATGGTGAAAAACCATTATATTAATATGTTTCAACTGGCACCCATGTATGTTTGTAGTCTATTGATTTTACCAGCCTATTGGTAATAACTGAAAGGATAGTTTTGGTGAAAACACATTGTTTTATGGCAAATATAATCGATTAAAAGTTCTAGGGCTCATTAATAAAGTATTTAAAGGCGGGTAGCTAAAATTTATCCTCTCATTAATTCCCTTTAAGACTTCTTTGCAATTGTTCGCTGAATTAGATGATATCATTTTTTTTATCAAGCTTCAAAATATATGAATTAGATGGAGCATCAGGGTACTAATGCGTTTCACTTTCATACTTTTTTCTCTCATATTCGATAACCGTTTATTTCTTTTCGTTCTTAATGCATTCAATAAAAAAAATTTGATATGTTTATGGCTAAGTTTCGGATTGCTCACTTTAACTTTATTGTATTTTTGAGTTCTTTGGTATTCTTAAAACTTGGTGCATATATGGTGAGCTATGATCAATCTTATGGAAATGCAATCTATAAGTTCTCTCATGGGCAACTTTATGCCGCTGTCTCAAAGGTCAAAAGCAGGAAGGGTTTGAAGATTCTATACTAAAACCAACGACTAAAAACCAAAGAAATAATTGTTTTATAATATTGTTTGACAATTCTAAAAAATGTATTTCAGTTAACAAAAAACAACAAACAAATAATTATAAGTCATGCCCGCCCATTGGGAATTAGAAATGTATTTCATATTCAAGTAAAAAGCAAGAACCATGAAAAAAGGATGCAACTGTATTGGTTTATGCAGCATAATTTTTCCTCTAGCTAAAGGATGCAAAATGTCAATGACAAAAGTTCAATGTAGAACAATAATTATCTAAAGATCAAATCAAGAGATCTCAACCATCCATCTATTTTAAATCTAAAGGTATAGATTAATCATCATTTTAATATAATTAATTATTGAGGGGCACTTTTGTAAAATCCTTCAAAACTAAACACATCACATAAAAGGTCGGTACACCTCCTCATTTGATCATAATTATTCATTTTACACAGTCTCTCATTTACTGTCAATAACAAAGTTTTCAAGATCTGGTCGGACATGGAATCAGCTTGTCGAAGATTGGAGGGTGGTGAAATGGGTTGGTTTTTTTTTATATTTCACCGGAGGATGGTGCTGTTGGTGATTCCGACGGGTGTGTTTCGGCAGGTGCGGTTGAGTTTGATAGTTTAATGGATAATGAGTTTAGGGCCCGTTTGGCAGCGGATGTGGTGGAGTAGAAGTCGAGTGGGGTGGCGGATACGGTTGTGCTTGGGTCGCGTGGATAGACACGTGATGTGGATTAGGTGGGTGATGATGGTTGGTTTTTAATTTGACGGCGGTGGCAGTTTATGATGGTGGTTGGTGATGTGTTAAGTACATTTGAGTTGTGGTCGTTACCTATTTAAAAGGAGCATAAGTATAAGAGTATTTTGGAGGAGTTGATTAGGAAGGAAGGATATGGATTTGATTTGATTGAGTTGTGGTCGTTACCTATTTAAAAGGAGCATAAGTATAAGAGTATTTTGGAGGAGTTGATTAGGAAGGATATGGATTTGATTGATGGCAATTAAGTGACTTAAGTCTGCTGGTGTAGAATCTTGATGGTTTTCTTAAAAAAATTGTATTAATGTTGAAATTAGCTACTGTTGGTCTACAAAGTTATAATGAACATTGAACGGAGCCATGGAGGAATAAGGTTAGCACTGGTTGTAAGAGTGTAACAAGGTATTTATGGTGGATTTATGGTTTTTGGATAAATGGATAAGTATTGATGATTGAAATCTTGGCATGTTACATTTCTGTCAAAGGGTAGTAAAAGTGTAGGGCCAATTACTCTTGGATAGTATGTTCATTGAATGGATGCCTCATATAGTATGTTACTTTGGTCTAAAAGTTAGTCGTATTTCTTTGTGAACATACGGTGTGTCAAATACAAGGTAATAACATCCTTTCAGCAAAAATCACACGTGATTTACTAGAAAATCACACTTGATTTACCACAAATCACATGTGATTTATCACAAATCAAATGTGATTTTACCTCAAATTATTATTTTTAAGGTGAATCAGATGTGATTTACACACGAATAGAATTAAGTATGATTTACTCATTTTTAGATTAAAACAGAATTATATGTGTTTCAGTTTATAACAAAAAGAGTAAATCACACGTGATTTACATTTTTCTATAATAGAACAAAAAATAGCAGAATCACACATGATTTTACGAATTTGTTTTTTTATAAAAGTAAGGAATAAGTTGATTTGATATTGAAGATCACATGTAATTTATTACTTTAAAGATCGCATGTGACTTGTGAAATCACATGTGATTTTTTTGTAAGTTGTGTTTCCGACTCGACATTGTGCGCCGGTTAAAATCATATGTGATTTTGTGATTTTTTAAAATAACAAATCACAAGTGATTTTTCTGGGCGGAAATTTTGAAAAAAAAATTCGTCGAAAGTATATTAAAGTGCATAACTATAGAAAGATAATTTAATTCTCGTCACAATGGTATATTTTTCGTAACTTAAAAATTTACCGTTTCCAAAATATGTTGATTTTTTTAAAAAAAGGTGGAAAGTGAGTTTTATATAATTACATTTATGTGTCTTTGCTTTGTTATTTTTTTTGTTTGATCTCCACCATTAGATGAAAATAGAATGAAGGGCTAGGATTCTTTGTCTTGTTCTTTAGATAATTATTGATTGTTGTAGATCCCACAAGTAACAAAAGAGATACATGTATTGATCCGAACCCAATCTGCAATTTCACTTGGTATATTCAAATTTTCACTTTTGTTTTCCTTTTCTAAAAGATGAACATAGTTCATTATTATACACTCCAAAACATTCACAATAGCAACACATTATGGCAACTAAATGCTTCAAAAATATATATTTCCATTTTCACTTTTTCAAAAGAGTACACCATCAGTTTAAGCTCATAATTTTTAAAATAAACATATCAATCAAAACACTGTTAAAAATTTCAAATATATTTTAGATGTTTTCAAAATTCATAAAATTTGAAATAATTTTCATTTTAACAAAAAAAAAATTGAAATAATTATTGAAAAGTTTTCAAATTACATAACTTTTACTTAACACATCACCACTAATATATTTACAAAAAAAAATTATGAACAAAATTACATACAAAAAAATAAATAAATAAATAAGGAAAAAAAAAGATCTACATAAAATATACACAAACTTTGCAACAAATTATACCATAAACATTACAAAAATATTTCAAATATATTTTAGATGTTTTCAAAATTCATAAAATTTGAAATAATTTTCATTTTAACAAAAAAAAATTGAAATAATTATTGAAAAGTTTTCAAATTACATAACTTTTACTTAACACATCACCACTAATATATTTACAAAAAAAATTATGAACAAAATTACATACAAATAAATAAATAAATAAATAAATAAATAAAGAAAAAAAAAAAAGATCTACATAAAATATACACAAACTTTGCAACAAATTATACCATAAACATTACAAAAATATTTACACACTTACATTAAACTTACAAACAAGTTAAAACAATAAAACAAACAATAAACTTTACATTCAATAAATGTCAGATGGTTACGATTTCCGGTGGCGGTAGGAGGTCAACGGCAGTAGAAAAGTTCCTAGCATCTCAGATCTACAAAAAGAAGGAATAGATCTATAAAAGAAAGTACCAAAAATGTTATAAAAAGTACCAGCGACGGAGGAATATTTCGTGAAACAAGCGGCTGAAGCAGCAGTTCCGGCGACGGCGGCAAGAATAATTTCTAGCGACTGAATAAGTAGATCCATAAAAAAAAACTAAAAAAAAGTACAAAACATTAGAATACCTTCAAAACATGCAAATAAATATAGATCTAAAATAAACTACAAAAAAACTATAATGGTGGCGCGTGGTCAGTCTGCGGTGTGGTCGGCTGGTAGTTCTTCGGTTGTTGGGTCGTATGATGGTGGTGCGTGGTTGGTGGTCTGTTGGTTGTAGGTGATGGTGTGTGTGTTGGAGATTTGTGTGAAAATGAGATGAGAAAAGTAAATATTTAGTTGTTGTTGTGTGTGTTTTTTTTAAAGAAAGTATTAAATGCATGGTAATTTATGTGGGTGTGCTTTGGATGTGGTTTTAGGCTTGAAATGTTTTTAGGGTCGGATGTTGGTTTGGATGTGTGTGAATTTAGGTTTGGAGTTTGGTGTGGGTGGCTGAATCTTAAAATGGTGGGTTGGGTTTTGGTTGGGGATATTGGTGTTTTATAAAAGAGTATATATATATATATATATATATATATATATATATATATATATATATATATATATATATATATATATATATATATATATATATATATATATATATATATATATATATATATATATATATATAGTCCGGATCGATTGAGAAGGATTTGAGATTGAGAAGATTGAGAAACCATCTTGACCCTTCATTTCATCAAACCTTGTTGAGGGTAAGATTGGTATTTTACAATTTTTATTAAAATGATTTTTTGATTCATTTAATATATTGATAGCATGATTATAAGATATCCCTGCAAATCAGTTTCTTATCAACTGTATGTAGATTATTACGTATCAAATAAAAATCTCCATATCTCAGGTTATCATTCATCACAAAAATCATCCTCCATATAAAAAGCTCCATATATCTAGTTATCACGCATCATAAAAACAAGCTCCATAAGTGTTCTTAATTTATCCTTGTCATACTAAAACAGATACCATGTCCGACGTTCAATCTCAAGATGAGGCAAGAATTATCATTACCGATGATATAGACATGAACCTGGAGGTTTCATGTAAGTTTTTCTATAACCGATGATACTGAAATGAATCATTCTATAAGTGTTTTTAATTTATCCTTGTCATACTAAAATAGATACCATGTCCGACGTTCAATCTCAAGATGAGGAAACAATTATCATAACCGATGATATTGACATGAACTAGGAGGTTTCATGTAAGTTTTACTGTAACCGATGATACTGAAATGAATCATATTCTATATCTTTATGCGTTATATTCATATGTTTCTTGCAAGGTTTCATCTAATATATGATTATTTAGTTTTTTTATGAAATAAATGAATCGATCAGGGAAATAAATGTTGCATGAAATCAATGTTATTGAATATAATGATAATACAAGAATATAATGTTCGTTGTTAGTATTTGTTGTATCATTTATACGATCTTTAAACTTGAATCACAAAAAGATGATTTAGTTTCTACTTGCATTGTCGTCTTCGATGTTCGTTATGAGTATTTTTTGTATTTTGCATCACTAATTTGAATAATTTGAAACATATATTAAATATAATGATAATACAAGAATAGAATTAGTAGTATTGGCATGATTTGTTTGCATGATTAAGGAGCTGTTATGACGCATTAATTTAAATCATTTGAAACAAACATCACATAAAAGATCATGTTATAAACTAAATATTTGAAGCTGATTGATAACGCTACACGCGTCGTTCGGGGTCAATGGAACTTCCTTTTCTTCGAGCAAGTTTTATAACACCCTAGGCAGTGAACCTAATCGTTGTAGTGTAGTAATTAGGGTAAGCCACGGGTATTGATATCGTTCTCTAGGGGAATAGGAATGCTAGTAGGGAGTTACTACGCTAAGGTTAAGGTTGAGGAAGATTATTTTTTATCTTTTTATATTTTATGAAAATGGAAAGGTACGAATCTCGGGTATTGGATTTGGGGGGTTGGTATTTCTACCGATTACTCTATTATTATCTAATTATCTAAACTAAGGTTGTGGGAGTCTATGTCTAATTAATGTGTGCTCGTATGATAGTTTAAAGATGTGTTTACTTAGTTTGTATTACTCCTTAATTATCTCCTATTGATGGTTGAGTGTCACGTCATATTCCTAGTTGCGTTGTGTGTCTAAAGTTGTAGGGTATGCGTTTCTCCCTAACTCTTTGAACTTACCAAAGGGTCTTGTCTACAAAACTACTAGAGATTATAGACTCCTACTCTAAGGCGCTCTTCGGATGGTTTAGCCTACAATTACTCAGGTAATTATACTCTAAGGTTCACAAAGATGAATCAAGCATTAAGTGCACAACGAATGACCTATCGCATTACAAGATCATTAATCAACTAAGATAAAAAACAACCAATCAATATTCAATAATTAGGTTTCATACTTCCTAAGCAAACACACAAATAAATTAGCCGGACATGGAGAACATGCAAGCATACACACAAATAATCAAAGACACAATTGAATTAATGAAGTAAAGACTTATCTTGATGTAAGATAGGGTTTAAAACCCTAAAATACTGTACAAGGCACCTTAGGTTCGGTTTTAGGTTTTTACTCCAAAGACTCTCCACACAAAGACTGAAAAATTCGGATTCTATATATAAGATTACAATTGCGACGGCGTCACCTTATGTTTAGTGACGCCGTCGTGTCGCCGCCATTAGGGTTTCGTCTTGGCCACGTTAACCTTGCGACGGCGTCACCTTATGTCCGTGACGCCGTCCTCTTTAGCTTCTGACGTCTTCTGGATTGCATCTAGGCCGTCTGAGTAGCGACGGCCTACTCTTTCACCACTAGACGCCGTCTCTTGAAAATACGTGTTTTGGATTCTGTCCCGTCACAATAATTTTGGGACGGCGTCGCCAATAGCACCTGACGCCGTCGCCTTCTACTTTCAGCAACTGTGAGTGTCTCGATTTCGACTTTGGCCATTTTCTTCATATATTCGCGCCTTTTCGTCCAAATAAGTGCCATTCCAGCATTTTGCCTTCACGAGACCTAAAAAGTGAAAAGGAACGATATTAAGCAATAACGGATACAAAAGTGATCAAATAAGGACTTAAACGACCCCTCAAAATGGTACCTTTTAAAACCTTATCAAATATCCCTACACTTGTTATTTGCTTGTCCTCAAGCAAATGTGCTTTTAGCCAATTAATTTATAAGTTAGGGGTCATGAAGCATTAATTCAAAACGGTCCACAACACATATAAGCCCCGCAAAAGTCATAACAAGCACGGAAATTACATACTAGCACCTCACATGGGGTGTTTGGATACTCACATCTCTCTCGGGTGTATAAATGAAATATAACAATATAGGAAATGGAAGATAAACACTCATTAACCGGTCCTAGTACATAGATTACCATAGGCTTGAGAATAGATCAAACCTCCATCGCTTTGGCGTAAGCACCTAGGAAAGACTATCAAAGAGGTCTTTAAAGGGTTGTAACGTTAGGCTTACGGTAGGGAAATAAGGGTTTGGTGGGATAGGCTATTTAGTGGTGGTAAGTCAAAAATCTCTATGTTAAATGTATATGAAGAATGGCGTTGCTAAGCCAAGACTCGACACTTCTAAACTCTAGATAACTGAAATAAACAAACATAAAATTAAAGGATAGATGTAGGATGGTAGCCCGTATGTTTTTTTTTTTTTTTTTTTTTTTTTTTTTTTTTTTTTTTTCATACTCTATTTTTTTTTCTCTTTTTCTATTTTTTTTTTCGATTTTTTTTTCATACACTTTTACTCTACCATCCTCTAAGATAACATCAAAATACTAGGGATTTATAAGCATATCCCTACACTTGAGTTTTTATTACTCTAATACTAATTTGACCCGAATTGAAAATATCAAAACACTTGGGGTACATTATTACGCAAACAAAGGGAATTTGAATTTAACGTTCCCTTCCCGTCATTTCATAAACTTTAACTTTTCCCATGAATCCCAATCATCCCAAAACTGTATACAAAGGATATGACTCGACTTAGCAACTTATGCAAGCAACCAGATAATTGAACTAAGGGTTTAGGGTGATAACAAATATTTGCACTAAAAGTGAGTGCATAAGGGGTAGGCTAAGGCGATTTGGGTGTATATTTGGGGGTGGGGTGTAAACAATGCTCTTCATTGATATTCCGGAAAAACCGAAACATCACGAGAACCGCAAAAAGGATAGGCTCTGAGGGGTTAACTAGGGGTATCGTGTACTAAAGATGAGTACAACGCAAAGGGTGTGGGGGAATTACTCAACCGAAGTGGAAGAAGTAATTATATTACAGGTATCAAACAAGGGTTATCCTAATGCCTCTTATCATTTAGTTATTCCTAACTACACAAGTGTAGCCTCACTTGTGATCTCGGAATGCATCACAAAACAAGTTCTAGAATTTATTATACTACCGGTTCACACTCTAAGCATTAAAGATGAATGCTTTAATTCCTACTAATCTAAGGGCGATCCTCACATTTTGGGTGGAATTTGGGTGGTAAAGGGTTTTTGTGCTAGTCATGCAACTTCCTATCCGTGAGACGCTTTTGTTAAGACTAATGACCCACTCCTATATGTCATGAAAAATTTTAAATTTGGTGCCAAAATTACCCTAACCAACATTTTCTCATGGTTTATTACACAATCACAATTGGACAAAGCAAATAGTCAAGGATAAGCATAGTTTCAAAGTTCCCGTTTTATTTTCCCTCCCTACACTTAAACTGAACATTGTCCCCAATGTTCCCCGAAAGTATCAAAGTTATGATAAAAGAAGGTAATTAAAAACGAAAGAAACTAGTTCTCCCCTGATTAGCTCGGTAGGATCCGTGTAAAGTGGTGGTTAAACTCTTTTCCAAGAAGAATTATTGCGTGAAAAGCTCCTTCCAATTTTATGTAACTTCTTCTTGACAAACTAAACCTGCACACTTGAAGAAAACAAACGAAACCTTCGCGTAAAATTGGCGGTAATAATATATATAAGACTCGATTTAAACTAGGATATAATGCTTGTGGAATGGATGTTTACAGAATTTCTAAGAAAATTAAGACCTGGAAAATTCCAAAAATTTATAAGTAGCTCAGAAAACGAGAAAAAGTAATCTGATGTTTTTACTCCTTCCTAACGTCGTCAGGTTGCAATCCTGACGCCGTCAGGTTATCCTGACAAAAACTGGTCTGCGATTTTCTGGAAAAAATTCTGGAAAATTCACATCTTTAGATTCTGGAAAAATTTCTGCAAAACATCCATTATGACTCTATACAAGCATTTGACTCTAACAAACAAACATAAATATCTTTTAATTAATTGTTATTCTCATGTTTACGCTTCTTTTGAAAACGTGTGTAATCCTCCCTACACTTATCCCTTATGTAAAATACCTTTATATGCAATTAAGACGAAGTTAAAAACAAAATAAAGCATTTTTACAAATTTAAACATGAGGATAAACAATTAATAAAAGATATATGACACTAACAAGCAAACAATTAAGCATGGGTTTCCTCCCACGAAGCGCTTTTCTTTATTAAAGAGTCTTGTAGCTAGACTCGTAGTCGTGCTCCTACGTACCGATATACGTAAGTCTATCCTCAACAATGTCGTAAGGATCAAACTTATCATTCAAGTTCCTAGTAGTACGTTCGGTTAAATATGCCTTTTCAAACATCTCACCATCGGGATCATAGATTTGTATCCTAATGTGCCACCTTCCATTACCATCACTAGGCGGTCTATTCCAATTCCACATGTGTTCGGATTTCTCAACTATCCACTTATTCATGACAAGGTTAACGGGCAAGCTTCCTAGGAACTCGGTCATCTTTCTAAATACTAAGGCGTCCTCGAACGGGTTCACTTCTATGTCCCTAGCCATTTCTTGTTCTTGGAAAGTTGCTGCACTAGCAAAGGCTTTATCTAGGTAAAAAGGTCTTTGGGGGCCTATGATGTTCTTATCAATCCAAGGTCCATATCGAGAAGGCTCTCTATCCAACCCTATCTCTTGTGGGATTTCCTCATCTTTATAGTATGTATGCTTTTTAACATCGTAAATGGATCTAGCACTCCCCTCTCCTACCACTATTTTGGACATCTTACAATCGATGATGGCACTAGCGGTAGCTAAAAATCCTCTTCCAACTAGTAATGGGCATGTCGGGTCCTTATTCATGTCTAGTACATGAAAGTCGGCCAAAATGGTCAACTCTCCTACATGTACTACCATGTCCTTTATTATTCCTACCGGACGTGCTATACTACCGTCCGCTAGACCTAAGATAGTTTCCGTTGGTTCAATTTTACCTAGGTTGAGGCTTCTATGGAGGGACAATGGAACGAGATTGATGCATGATCCTAAATCGGCTAGAGCATCGAGTGGCTTGGAAGTTCCAAGTCTACACGGAAGAGTGAATAGCCCGGGATCGTCTAACTTCTTAGGTAAGTTGTTTCGCACAAAGGCGGACCCATGTTTTCCAAGCCTAAGTTCTAACTCATATTTTTCTTTTAAAGCATTATAATAAGGTGTATGAGCTAAGACTTCAAGAATCGGTTTTTCTTGATGGAGTTCCTTGTACTCCTCCTCTAAACTAGGTTTGGATTCTTGGCTGACGGGTTTCTCAAGAGTAGGCTTTACCAAAGGTGTCGGGCCTTGGTATCTCTTGGATGACTTGGAACCCTTTTTGATAGCATTTACCGAGTGAACCGTTGGGTGAGAGGGGCATGGATGTGCACTCTCCCATGGTGAACTGGAACATGAAGTCGATGCAATCGAATTCACTTTTGGGTTCTTAATGGTATCACTTGGGAGTGCTCCAACTTCCCGCTCATTGAAGGCTTTTAAGAGGGCATCAAGCTTGGTTGTCATCTCGCTTTGTTTTTGCTTAAAATCGGCTTCAAGCTTATTCAATCGAGTCTCTTGGGATGACAAAAATCTAGATGCAATTGCCTCAAGATTAGTGGGGTTCCCGGTATTAGAAGAATTGAACCTATTAGGCGAACTAGATGAGCTTTGGGGTGTGCTTGAGTTTTGGTTCCACTTAAGATTAGGGTGATTTCTCCATGAGGGGTTGTATGAGTTTCCTAAGTTGTTTTGTTCGGGTTTGAAAGTGTACCACTTCTCTCCCGCTCCGTCGGTACGTATGGAGGCATAGTCCGCAAAAGCTTGTTCGGAGAGCCTTGTGCAATCACGAGTGTCATGGGGACCACTGCATAACTCACAAGGTAGAGTGATTTGATTCACTTGTTGTGAGGACTTAGGATTTTTTTAGGAACTCATGAGGAATTTAACTTGATCTTCAAGTTCGATCATCCTACGGTCGGGAGGAGGCAAGGAGATTGCCTTGACGGTTTTGGGCAGCTCACGGGGGTCATCCCAACTTTCGTTGTCATAGAGGGCGAGGTCCTCTATTATTTCCCATGATTCTTCTGCGGTGAAATCACTAAGTTTTCCACCGGCCGCTTGGTCAATGGATCGCTTAGTGGGGAAGTTGACATGATCATAAAAGATTTGGACTTGGAGCCAAAGATCAATGCCGTGATGAGGGACTTTATGAAGTAAGTCCTTGAATCGGGTCCATGCTTCGTAGAGAGATTCACCTTGACGTTGTTGGAACATCAAGATGTCATTCCTAAGCTTAGTGGTTCTCCCCGGTGGGAAAAATTGAGCAAGGAAGCGAGAAGTAAGATCATCCCAACTTGAGATGGAGCCGGCGGGAAGTCGCTCAAGCCAATTACTAGCTTGGTCCCGTAGAGAGAATTGGAAGAGACGCAGGCGCGTGGTCTCCCGAGTAGTAGCACCAAGGTCGATGGAATCGACGATTTTGAGGAAATCCCTCAGATGCTGATTTGGATCTTCGGAACGAAGTCCATGGAATGCACATCCGTTTTGCACCAACCGGATGGTGTCGGATCGCAGGGCCGTAGTTTGGGCTTGGTCGGGAAGCACAATGGTGTTCCTATAGCCTAAGTGGCTTGGTCTTGAGTATTCACCAAGAGTACGGGCTCTTGGCGGGTCATTTGGTGGTGGGTTGATGAATGGTAGTGGGTTATCACCTTCCATGATGAAAAGTGATGGAATTACGAATAAAGGTTACGAAGAAGGGGGATAGACTAAGAGAAATCTAAAAATAAGAAAAAATTACTTGATAGGAATCAAGCAAAGAAACCTAAACGAGGTGGACTACTAACTAGCTATTCTATTCCCCGGCAGCGGCGCCAAAAACTTGATAACGCTACACGCGTCGTTCGGGGTCAAAGGAACTTCCTTTTCTTCGAGCAAGTTTTATAACACCCTAGGCAGTGAACCTAATCGTTGTAGTGTAGTAATTAGGGTAAGCCACGGGTATTGATATCGTTCTCTAGGGAAATAGGAATGCTAGTAGGGAGTTACTACGCTAAGGTTAAGGTTGAGGAAGATTATTTTTTATCTTTTTATATTTTATGAAAATGGAAAGGTACGAATCTCGGGTATTGGATTTGGGGGGTTGGTATTTCTACCGATTACTCTACTATTATCTAATTATCTAAACTAAGGTTGTGGGAGTCTATGTCTAATTAATGTGTGCTCGTATGATAGTTTAAAGATGTGTTTACTTAGTTTGTATTACTCCTTAATTATCTCCTATTGATGGTTGAGTGTCACGTCTTATTCCTAGTTGCGTTGTATGTCTAAAGTTGTAGGGTATGCGTTTCTCCCTAACTCTTTGAACTTACCAAAGGGTCTTGTCTACAAACCCACTAGAGATTATAGACTCCTACTCTAAGGCGCTCTTCGGATGGTTTAGCCTACAATTACTCAGGTAATTATACTATAAGGTTCACAAAGATGAATCAAGCATTAAGTGCACAATGAATGACCTATCGCATTACTAGATCATTAATCAACTAAGATAAGAAACAACCAATCAATATTCAATAATTAGGTTTCATACTTCCTAAGCAAACACACAAATAAATTAGCCGGACATGGAGAACATGCAAGCATACACACAAATAATCAAAGACATAATTGAATTAATGAAGTAAAGACTTATCTTGATGTAAGATAGGGTTTAAAACCCTAAAATACTGTACAAGACACCTTAGGTTCGGTTTTAGGTTTTTACTCCAAAGACTCTCCACACAAAGACTAAAAAATTCGGATTCTATATATAAGATTACAATTGCGACGGCGTCACCTTATGTTTAGTGACGCCGTCGTGTCGCCGCCATTAGGGTTTCGTCTTGGCCACGTTAACCTTGCGACGGCGTCACCTTATGTCCGTGACGCCGTCCTCTTCAGCTTCTGACGTCGTCTGGATTGCATCTAGGCCGTCTGAGTAGCGACGGCCTACTCTTTCACCACTAGACGCCGTCTCTTGAAAATACGAGTTTTGGGTTCTGTCCCATCACAATAATTTTGGGACAGCGTCGCCAATAGCACCTGACGCCGTCGCCTTCTACTTTCAGCAACTGTGAGTGTCTCGATTTCGACTTTGGCCATTTTCTTCATATATTCACGCCTTTTCGTCCAAATAAGTGCCATTCCAGCATTTTGCCTTCACGAGACCTAAAAAGTGAAAAGGAACGATATTAAGCAATAACGGATACAAAAGTGATCAAATAAGGACTTAAACGACCCCTCAAAATGGTACCTTTTAAAACCTTATCACTGATGTTAACCATTAGTTTATACGATCTTCACAACTTGAATCACAAAAAGATGATTCAGTTTCTACTTGCATTGTCATCTTCGATGTTCGCTATGAATATAATGATAATACAATATAATGATAATACACCACTTAAACCACCCATTCAGCCAAACATCACTTAAAAGATCATGTTATAAAATATATAATTGAAGCTGATGTTAACCATTATTATATACGATCTTTAAAGTTGAATCACAAAAAGATGATTCAGTTTGTACTTGCATTGTCGTATTCGATGTTCGTTATGAGTATTTTTTGTATCATGCATCATTAATTTGAATCATTTGAAACAGATATTGAAAGCGTTTCAGAGCCTCAATCAATTGGCAATGTGCGTGTTACCCCGAAAGGGTCTAGATACTGGATGCCAGTTGTTCCTGATAATGAAAAGCCGGTGGAAACGATGTTGTTTGATTCGTTGGATCAAGCTTTTGAATTCTACAGCAACTACGCCGGAAAAAGTGGATTTGAACCTCGTAAGTCATCAGAAAAAAAAGGTAAGCACGGAGTTATTACACGAAAATATTTCTTGTGTAGTAAGGAAGGTCAAAACCCAAAGACAAATGCTAATACTTTGATAGAACCAACTAGAAAACGTGTAACCGCATCAAAACGAACCGGTTGTGAAGCACGCATTATTTTAAAATTGAATCATAACAAGAAGAAGTATGAAGTTGTTGATTTTGAGGAAGAGCATAACCATAGTATGGTTAATAAGGATGATTCACATTTTCTCAATTCTCAAAGGCAACTTAATTTTTGTCAAAAACAAACTTTAATAGACGTAGGGAACTTAAATATGGGTCCGCGTAAAGGTTTCAAAGTTTTGAAACAGTCCCGCGGTAGCTTTGACAAAGTTGGTGCCACTGAAACTGATTCTAAAAATTATAAAAGGGACATAGACTTATTTATCGGGGAGGGGGATGCCCATATGGCGATTGAGAAATTGGAGAAAAAAAAAGAGTTGTTGCCAGACTTTTCATTTGAATATATGCAAGGGGAGGATAAAAAGTTGAGTGGGTTATTTTGGGCTGACGAGATTGCAAAACGTAATTACATTGCGTTTAGAGATATTATGGGATTTGATGCTACTTTTCGCACCAACAAGTAAGACATTTTTCGCAATTGTTTTATGCTTCATAAAATTAATTTTCTTGTTCTTATCAACTTATAAGTAGCATATGTTTGATTTGGTATAGGTATTTTATGGTGTTTGTTCCGTTTACTGGAATCGATAACCATAAACGATGTGTAACATTTGGTGTCGGATTGCTATCTAATGAAACTGTAGATGGCTGCTCCAATCTTTTAAGAAAACAATGTCCCATGAACCTAAATTATTGGTAACCGACCAAGATCCATCAATTAAAATAGCAATTCCAAAAGTTTTCACAACCGCAAAGCAACGGTTATGTATGTGGCATATTACAGACAAGTTTGGAGACAAGGTATGCTTCACAATATATTCGTATGATTCAAAAATACTATTACCCTCACTATCTTTTGTTTTTTGTTTCATGTTATAGTTTGGTTCAACATTATGCAAGTCTGGATTTTTACAGAGTATCAATGATATTGTTTGGAGCAAAACATTGACGCCGGAGCAGTTTGAGCTTAAGTGGCATTCACTTATGAATGAGTATGGCCAGGAAGAACACAAATGGCTATCTGATATGTACAATGTTGGAATCACTCCTAAACCTAAATCAAGTGTTAGTGATTCATATGTAATAGTTAGCTTAATTATGGCCTTTATGTTTGTTATTAGCTTAAGCTTATGTAGAAGGCCCATGAGCTTAGGCCCATGTCCACTAAGGAAAGGAAGGGAATAGGAGTGTTGCCCTAGCTCCCCTTCCTATAAATACTCTTGTATAACCCTCACTTGAGGGTTGGTTGTTCAATTCATTTCTCTTTCACTATAGCTACGCATAACCGGTCTTAGTTTCATACGCATAGTGTTTGGTTTGTGTCTTGTTCATCCGATCTTTCTCTCTATCTCTTCTCTTGATGCTTGTGTTGTAAAACTAGTGACCTAACAGTGGTATCAATCGCCTACTAGTTGGGTGAATCGTTATTTTTTTTGAAGTAGGTTTCGGTCCTACGCGTAAAGCATACGTGATATTTTGGTTCGCTTAAAAACACGTTTTTTACACTTTTTAATCCAAGATTCTTGTACTTTCAACATTTTAAGGTGTTAAAATAACTGTTTTTGGCAAAAAAGTTTCAACCTTTACGTGTAGATCTATGTTTTTGAACTTGGTTTTGTACGTGATACTCGTTCTATGCATAACTGTTTTAGACACTTTGGATCATCAAGTTTCACACTTTTGTGTTATCTTGGTGATATTGAAGCTATTTCATCACAAAAATCTGGTTTAGAAACATCTTTGGGCAACAATCATTTTTACGAGTAAGTCTAGGCGTAGCAAAACACTAAAACTACGCGTAACTTGGTTCTTGGTTTGATCTTCAGTTTCGTGGTTTACTCCGTGTTTTCTTGCTTGGATAAGCCTGAAAATACGTCGACTTGGGATATCTTTTGCACTGTGATAGCGTAAAAGATCACTTGGGCTAAAAACCCTAAAATTACGCATAAGCTTAAGCTTACGCGTAGAATATCCTAAGCATAAGATTCATCTTACGCCTAAGCCTAGTCTTACGCATAAGGTAATCCTACGCCTAAGTTTTCTACGCCTAACTTACTGTTTACGCATAACTTTAGTGTTTTTTAACCTACATACGCGTAAGCTAAACCTACGCGTAACTTCTGCTGTTACGCGTAACTTTGGTGTTTTTACGCATAAGTACTACTTGGCTTTATTGTGATTTCTACGCCTAAGGATACTTCATCAACAAAGGTTCATTCAACTACAAAGATCCATTTAACAACACAAGTTTTCAACATGTCACAACCACCATACTCTAACTATTTCCCTTACACTTATACTCAACGACAACAACAACTAAGTCCACAACATCAACAATGGAATCAACAACAAGCAATTTATCAACAACAATTTAATCAACAACATACTCCACAACTTGGAGCAATTCCACCACCACAAATGGTTCAACCACCACCAAATCTTCAAGTTCAACCCTACACAAACGATTTCAATCAACATCCATCAAGGAACACTATGAAGGAACCCACTTGGTTTGCAAAGATGTGTGAAGCTTTAAGCAGCCAACAATCAATTCATGAGGCTGGATCACTTAATAGACCTTCAATGCTCACTCCAGGAAACTACGATCAATGGGTGATTAGGTTCTTTAGGTTTTGTGATCTGAAGAAGCCACATGGAAAGTTCTTAAAGAAGGTTATCTTGGAAGGTCCATTTCAGATGCCTATTGTCATTGTACCCGGAGATCCAAATGCTAATCCACCAAGAGATGAACAATCAAACATTGCTACTGTTGCAGACCTGAATCCAGCAGAACTTCTACACTATGAAGCTGATGAGCTTGCAATGCAATATATCCTTTTAGGATTACCAAACCCAATTCTTCGAAGTGTTGATGCTCAAAAGACTGCAAAGGCAATGTGGGAACATATTCATCTTCTTATGGAAGGATCTGCACTCAATCAGGAGGATATGGAATCCAAAATTTACTTGGCTTATGAACACTTCATGATTGAACCTGGAGAGACACTAGAGTCTTATCATCATCGATTCTCAGACATCATAAATGATTTGGATAAACACAGCATCATCATGCCAAGAATTGCAGTTAATACTAAGTTCCTGAGTAGTCTTGGTCCTGAATGGGAGAAGTATGTCATTTTTCTCCGTCAAGCGAAGAACATGCATCATTCTACATACGGATTGTTGTACGATTACTTGAAGCCTCATCAAAAGGAAGTTGATAAGGAAAGGATTCTCCGTGCTCAAATTGCTTCAACTTCACATCCGGAAAATCAACAACTTGCCTTGTATGCTCAAAATAGTTATCCTCCTCAACCAGCAACTCAACCAACTGCCACTATCACACCAAATGATCAATCACAGCAATCTCAACATAATCAATTGGTTCCTTACAACAACAACAATGATCAGGCACTTTATAGTCAAGCGAATGAGGAATCCGATCCGTTCGAAGCATTGCAACAAGGATTTGTTATGATTGCTAATGCTTTTGGCCGTTATACAAACAAATCCAACAATAGCATTCGTTCCTCATCAAACACAAGGAATCAGGCTGTTGTGAACAATGGACGAGTTGAAGTTCAGAATCGTGGTTATGGTCATCAGATGGGCGGTGGTCAAGGGTTTAATGCTATGGGTAGGAACAACAACAGAGCTCAAGTGGTGGAACAGGGAAATGCTCAAAATGGGTTGAATGGTCTTCGATGCTACAACTGCAATGAGAAGGGACACCTGGCTAATGCATGCCCAAAGCCGAGGACTAGGGGCAGTGCTTATCACAAGGAGGCTTTACTTTTGGCTCTTAAGGATGAAGCTGGGGGAACTCTCACAGACAAAGAACACAGTTTTATGGCAGATGCAGACCCAGATGATGATATGGAGGACTTGCAGGCCAATGCAGCTGTTATGTTAATGGCTAATATGCATGAGTTACACATGAGTGACACAGGCCCAGTGTATGACACTGATGGCTTGTCTCAGGTACCCGAACAAACCATATTTATCTCTGATCTAATATCTCCGCCAACATCTGAATCCGGCAAGGCTCAGAATGTTCAAAGTGAGTCGTCCACATCTCATTCCTACGATTCTCAACTAGACCCCGTAGTTACATTTGACGGTCAAGATGACCTTATGGTTTCCCTTGATAATCAAATTGACTCCGTGGTTATACTTGAGGATCTAAATAATGATCATGTTGTGACTCACGTTGAACACACCGAACTTTTGCCTCGTCCAGATGTTGATCTGTGGCTTAAAAACCAACAATCCATAGTAGAGGAATGTCGTGCAGTAAATCAGGACTTAAAAAGTAAAAATGCACTGTTAACCAAGGATTTTGAATGTTTAGAAATGAAACTCAACTTTTTCAAAACTCAAGAAAAACGTGAAAAGGCTTTGAAGCCGCCTTTGCTAAATCTCATCAAAACGAAAAATATTTAGAGAGACAGATGCGTGATCTAGCCGCTTCGAAAAATGTTTTGTTTTCTAAAATAGAACAACTGAAACATGAACATAAAAAGCAAATTAACGCTCTCACTTTGGAAAATCAAAAAGCTAAGGCTGAGTTGTTAACTTGTCAAAAACAGTTCTCTGCATACAAAAAGCATTCAACGAAACGAATAGATGATCATCTTGAAGAAATTATCGGCTTGCAAAACAAACTTAAAGAGTTTAAAACTGTTGTTTATAAACATGGTGAGTCAGTAACTGCTATTGAAAAGTTTACTTTAAAACCCAATCCAAATGGATATGGACCGAATCTTGCTGATTACAAACCTAAGCTTTCAACCAAAGCATTCAAACCAAATCCTGAAGTTTCTAGTGCAGAATATAAAATTGATAATTCTGTTATGAGTGTTGTTGAATATCATCGTCAAAAGGAATTAGATGCAGAAGACGAGAGTCGATCAAAATTAGAAACTGTTGTTTACAACAAACCTTTTAACTATTCAAAACCAGTCACTTTCGTCACACCAACGGACTCTTCTAACACACCAAGGATTATCATAAAAACGTCTGAGTCTTCTAATGTTAATCCCCAACCAGATTATGCACAAATTTATGGTCCTTTACCTTCCATCAGTGAAGTAAACTCAAAACCTGAACATCGCAAAATTCTTAGATATTTTGACATTTTCATAGCTGACCTCAAAACTTTACAACATGAGATAGAATATCATTCTGAAATCAAAGTTCAACATTTTCAATCGCCTCTGGCGCGAGAACAAAGAGACATTTTTCAGAAAAATCTTTTACCAAATGTTAAAAATTTGAAAAATTGTGCATTGTCTTGGGAACGGGACTTTCATAAGGAACTTGGATTGATGAAGGTCGTTTTCGAGAAAACAAAAACATCTATTTCTAATACTAAACGTAAAAAGAAAATGTTGAGATAAAATGTTGATCGACTCTTGGAAGATGTTATATGTGCTGATGTCCATAATGCTGTGTTATTTAATTCTTTGTCATATGCATCTGATTATATCTCTGCTGATACTGTTGACTCTGTGATAACTGTTGAGAATAATGATAATGTGCATCAGATCGAGTCTTTAAAAGCTGAAAATGAACGATTGAAAAACGAGCTTTCATATGCAAAACGTCGTCTTCAATGGTGTCAAAAAGATTGTCACAATCGTGAACTTGCTTTGCAAAACAAAATCAACCAGTTGCAATCCAAAACGTTTAATCCAAAAGTAAAAATGCACTGTTAACCAAGGATTTTGAATGTTTAGAAATGAAACTCAACTTTTTCAAAACTCAAGAAAAACGTGAAAAGGCTTTGAAGCCGCCTTTGCTAAATCTCATCAAAACGAAAAATATTTAGAGAGACAGATGCGTGATCTAGCCGCTTCGAAAAATGTTTTGTTTTCTAAAATAGAACAACTGAAACATGAACATAAAAAGCAAATTAACGCTCTCACTTTGGAAAATCAAAAAGCTAAGGCTGAGTTGTTAACTTGTCAAAAACAGTTCTCTGCATACAAAAAGCATTCAACGAAACGAATAGATGATCATCTTGAAGAAATTATCGGCTTGCAAAACAAACTTAAAGAGTTTAAAACTGTTGTTTATAAACATGGTGAGTCAGTAACTGCTATTGAAAAGTTTACTTTAAAACCCAATCCAAATGGATATGGACCGAATCTTGCTGATTACAAACCTAAGCTTTCAACCAAAGCATTCAAACCAAATCCTGAAGTTTCTAGTGCAGAATATAAAATTGATAATTCTGTTATGAGTGTTGTTGAATATCATCGTCAAAAGGAATTAGATGCAGAAGACGAGAGTCGATCAAAATTAGAAACTGTTGTTTACAACAAACCTTTTAACTATTCAAAACCAGTCACTTTCGTCACACCAACGGACTCTTCTAACACACCAAGGATTATCATAAAAACGTCTGAGTCTTCTAATGTTAATCCCCAACCAGATTATGCACAAATTTATGGTCCTTTACCTTCCATCAGTGAAGTAAACTCAAAACCTGAACATCGCAAAATTCTTAGATATTTTGACATTTTCATAGCTGACCTCAAAACTTTTCAACATGAGATAGAATATCATTCTGAAATCAAAGTTCAACATTTTCAATCGCCTCTGGCGCGAGAACAAAGAGACATTTTTCAGAAAAATCTTTTACCAAATGTTAAAAATTTGAAAAATTGTGCATTGTCTTGGGAACGGGACTTTCATAAGGAACTTGGATTGATGAAGGTCGTTTTCGAGAAAACAAAAACATCTATTTCTAATACTAAACGTAAAAAGAAAATGTTGAGATAAAATGTTGATCGACTCTTGGAAGATGTTATATGTGCTGATGTCCATAATGCTGTGTTATTTAATTCTTTGTCATATGCATCTGATTATATCTCTGCTGATACTGTTGACTCTGTGATAACTGTTGAGAATAATGATAATGTGCATCAGATCGAGTCTTTAAAAGCTGAAAATGAACGATTGAAAAACGAGCTTTCATATGCAAAACGTCGTCTTCAATGGTGTCAAAAAGATTGTCACAATCGTGAACTTGCTTTGCAAAACAAAATCAACCAGTTGCAATCCAAAACGTTTAATCCAAATTTCGAGCAACTGGATGATCAAAACGTGTCTTTGAAATGTCAAATCTCAAAATATGAACAAGAACTTGTAAAAGTTAAACAGGAATATGGTGTCATATTTGATTTACTTAAAAAGACTCGTGATGAAGCATCAAACGAGCTTGATCATTTTCTTGCGCACACTAAAGAAGTCATGAATTTTTCAGGAAATCTTCCTTTTGAAAATCAAGAATTGGTGCACACTATCTTTAAGTTAAGAGAAATGTTAGGAAAGTATGAACAACTTCCGCCTACCGTGATTAAGAGAATAGCACCAGTAACACTTAGTAATCGTGAACCTAGAATGCCTACTGCCAAAACACAAGTTGCTAACGTGCTTCCTTCTACTGAAACAGGAATAGTTGCCTCTTTTCCAAACGGCCGCACTTCACAGCCTAGGAGCACTACATCGAAGAATAGGAAGTTGCGACCTAAGAAAAGATCAATTAGGAATGCTAAAGTAGAAGAACACCCTAGGACTATGAATAAGACTCACGTTGCTTCCACTATAGATATTGCGTCTGGCAAATGTAATAGAAATAGTGATGTAACGAATGCTAAACCTTTAAGTACTTTTGATATTCAGTCTGATGCACCTTGTGTTATTTGTCGTAAAAGTATGAATTCTGATTGTCATGACAAATGTGTTGCTAAAGCTATCATCTCTCGTTTACGAAATCCTAAGAATCAGAATACCTCTAGGCCCACTAATCTTTCTAAGTCTGTGCTTGGTAAACTGCCCTCTTTAGATTCTAGGAAACGCATTGCTGTCCCTGTAGCTCCAGTTTCACCTCCTAAGAATGTAGTACCACCTAGTGCATTCACTAAGACTAGAGCAAATACTAGTTGGAGATGGCAGAAATGGATATATAACACACTAGGATTTAAATGGATGCCTAAAGTTATTGATGTGTGTATGTCTACTATAACTGCTCCAGAACCCTCTAACATTTCGGGTTCCACATCTACTTCTATTCCATCTGTGTCGTCTGTGTGTAATGCAGGTGATACAGATCATTCTCTGGATTGTTGATAGCGGATGTTCCCGACACATGACAGGCAATCTTTAACTGTTATCAAACTTTATTGCAAAGTTCATTGGCACTGTCAGATTCGGGAATGATCACTTCGCAGCTATCATGGGCTACGGAGACTATATCAATGGGAACATCGAAATTAGCATGGTTTATTATGTGGAAGGCCTCGGTCACAATCTGTTTTCAGTAGGTCAGTTCTGTGATGGAGATTTGGAGGTTGCTTTCAGGGAGAAATCTTGTTTCATTCGTGATCTACAAGGAAACGACCTTATGTCTGGCTCGCGTAACTCAAGTCTTTACACTATCTCTATGCAAGACATGGTTGCTTCATCTCCCATCTGCTTACTTTCAAAGACAACATCAACAAAATCCTGGCTATGGCATCGTCGTCTCTCACATTTAAACTTTCAAACTATAACCAATCTTGCTCGACACAAACTAGTTGAAGGTCTCCCACGATTCGGGTATTCTAAAGATCACCTTTGCTCAGCCTGTGAACAAGGGAAAAGCACTCGTGCTCATTTTCCTTCAAAGGTGGAACACAGCTCTCAGCATGTGCTTCATCATCTTCACATGGATTTGTGTGGCCCGATGCGCGTGCAAACGATCAATGGAAAATGCTACATCTTAGTAATTGTTGATGACTATTCACGATTGACTTGGGTCTACTTTCTTTGAAGCAAAGACCAAGCTCCACAAATGATCATCACCTTTCTCACGAAAATTCAAGTTCAGCTCCGGAACACCGTCCGCCAAATAAGAACAGACAAAGGAACTGAATTTGTTAACCAAACTCTTCGATAATTTTATGAGAAAGTGGGAATTGAGCACCAGAAATCTATTTCACGTACACCAGAACAAAACGGAGTTATTGAAAGATGAAACCGAACGTTAGTGGAAGCTGCAAGAACAATGTTAATCAATGCTAAACTTCCAGATAACTTATGGGCAGAAGATGTATCTACTGCATGCTATACTCAAAACCGTTCTATGATTACTAAACGCCACAACAAAACACCTTTTGAGCTTCTCCACAACCATAAACCGAATCTCAAACACTTTCATGTATTTGGATCCCTTTGCTATCCGAATAATGATCGTGATGATTTTAGAAAGCTCAAAGCCAAAGCTAACATTGGCATCTTTATTGGATATTGTGAGAATTGTAAAGGTTACCGGATCTGGAATCATCGTACAAAGCAGGTTATGGAAACGATTCATGCTCATTTTGATGAACTTACGGAAATGGCTTCTGAGTATAACAGCTTGGAACCCGGTCACAACCGCTTAAACTTCCCTCAAACCCCATCATCAGCTAAACAAAGCCCCCAGCTCACTCGTCAACAAATGGAAAGGTTATTTGCTCCACTGTTCAGTGAAGATATTGATGAACGTGCTCCAGGTGTATCCGTTGTTTCCGCTGCTCAACCTGATAATACTCTTATACCTAATACACCTGCTACAAAAACTACTGTTGAAGAAGCACCACCAGTTGACTCCACCACAACAGTTAAACAAACCGCTTCCAACAATGATGAACCGGCTGATGATATTCTTAATGAAGTACCTCCACCTGCAGATTTCGATCCAAATGCGTTCTTTAACCCGTTTGATAATGAAACTGCTGCACCTGATGTCGCGGAATCATCAACAAACCATTTGAATCCTCAGAATCTGCACAATGTATACCAACATAAACCCTCTACACATCGATGGACAAAAGACCATCCTCTGGAAAATATTATTGGCAACCCGAATCAACCAGTCGTTACGAGACAACGTCTTCACACAGATGGTGAACATTGCAATTATGCACTCACTGTCTGCCAATCTGAGCCTAAAAACATTAAAGACGCAATGACAAAAGACAACTGGATTGAATCCATGCAAGAAGAACTCAACCAATTCAAACGTTTTGAAGTATAAGAACTGGTTGAAAGACCAACAGGGGTCTACGTCATTGGTCTAAAATGGATTTGGAAAAACAAATTGGATGCTGAAGGAAACGTAATCAGAAACAAGTCACGTCTAGTGGCTAAGGGTTATCGACAGGAGGAGGGTATTGACTTTGAAGAATCATTTGCTCCGGTTGCTCGTCTTGAGGCTGTTCGGATATTTCTCTCGTTCGTGGCTCATATGAATATGACGGTCTTTCAGATGGATGTCAAAACTGCGTTTCTCAACGAAAAACTTAAAGAAACGGTTTATGTCAGCCAACCAGAAGGATTCGTTGATTCCGAGTTCCCAAACCATGTCTACAAACTGAACAAAGCTCTGTATGATCTCAAACAAGCTCCTCGGGCATGGTACGATAAGCTATCATCTTTCCTCATTGCTAATAATTTCAACAAAGGTTTGGTCGACCCTACTCTTTTTATACAATATCACGGGGCACATATCTTAATTGTTCAAATTTACGTGGATGACATCATTTTTGGGTCTACACATAAAAAGTACTCACTCGCTTTTGGAAAACTAATGAAGAAAATTTTTGAAATGTCCATGATGGGTGAACTTACGTTCTTTCTAGGACTGTAAGTTCATCAATCACCCCGTGGTATTTTCTTTAGTCAGTCCAAATATGCCCTTGAATTGTTAAACAAATTTGGAATGAAAACCTGTGACACTTATGCCACACCAATGACTCATACCAAGAACCTAGACGCTCATTTATATGGGAAATTAGTGGACCCTACCAAATACCGAAGTATTATTGGGTCTCTCATGTATCTAACAGCTAGCCGACCTGACATTGTCTTTGCCGTTTATCTCTGCTCCCGTTATCAGTCAAGACCAACTGAAACCCACCTCTCTGAGGCTAAAAGAATCCTCCGATACATCAAGGGAACCATTAACTTGGGGATCTGGTATCCGAAGGATTCTGGTTTTGAACTAATCGCTTTTTCAGATGTTGATCACGCAGGATGTTTAGATTCACAGAAAAGTACTTCAGGAGCACTACAATTTCTTGGTGATAAACTGGTGTCTTGGCAATCGAAGAAGCAGGATTGTACATCGCTGTCATCACCCGAAGCAGAATATGTAGCCATGTCGGCGTGTTGTGCTCAAGTCATCTGGATGAGAACACAACTCAAAGACTATGGTTACGTATTTGACAAAATCCCAATGTACTGCGACAATCGGAGTGCCATTGCGATCTCGTGCAACTCAGTTCAGCACTCGAAATCAAAGCACATCGATCTTCGCTATCATTTCATCAAGGACCACGTGGAACAGGGTACAGTTGAATTATACTTCATGGGTACAGAATACCAATTGGCAAATCTACTCACCAAAGCCTTGCCTCCCGCTAGGTTTAATGAGTTGGTCCACCGGATTGGTATGCGGTGTTTGACTCAAGAGGAATTGGATGAAATCTTAAAACAGTCTTAAAACCAGTCAAACACCAAAACTCTCTTTTGTAAATATTTTTCAAAAACAAAATATAAAAATATAAAACCTAATAAAACAACAAAAATATTCTTCTATCTATTTTTCTTTCAACATGGCAAGTACATTTCTTCCGTCAACACTCTAATCTTTCAAAATTCAGTATTTTTTCGATCAAGTGTTGATGGGGAGACAATAAATACTTAACTGTTTCAAAATAACTGTGTACTTGCATGTTATACTATCCCGGTTGATTCTTTAATAATGGTGGTCAAATTTCTGGTTCACTGACACTCCTCGGACTAAAATTTATAACCTTTCATTATTTCTTAAGTCGAGGGGGAGTGTCGTCAAGTTTCTTTCTTAAAATCTTTCGTTTGGTAACCAAAATGGAAGTTAAAAGGCTTTGGATAAAAATCGAAAAGGTGGAGGGACTAAAACTGTCAAAAGCTTAAAGTATTTTCTAATATACTCTCCACCTAACTTTCACTTCACATTTATTACACACAACTAACTAATCCTACGCCTAAAATTGAACCGGCTAATCCGAAGATTCGATCATCAATCTGTAAGTGTTTCTGTCTTTATAACAAGTTTTTAAACAAGGGTTTTGAATTTTTCATAAATCCAACGGTTAAATTTTGAGATATTGTGATTTTTGTGGTCTACGCGTAAGTGTTAGAACACATGATCAAGATTGTGTGTTTATGGTTAAAAAGATAGTGTCAAAATGTTTTTATAACATCAATGATATCATTTTTATCCTCAAAATGCACCCAGATACACGAATTGATGGATTATGGAAATTAGGGTTTATGCGTGGGTTTGGGTATTTTAAAATGTGAATGTTTTTGGTCAAAAAGATTGTTGTGTGATGTTGTTATCATGATGAATTGATGATATCCAGGCTTTAAAACAACCCAGAAACACTAATTGATTGTAAATTAGAAATTAGGGTTTAATGTTCTTCGCATTTGTGTATTTTTAATTTATTGAGAGTTTGTTGTTAAAACTTGGTTATTACACTCACATGACATCTATAAACCAACAGAAAAACTTTGGTGTAATTCCTGTGGCTAAAAATATTACGCGTAATCTTTAAACTATTAGGGTTTTGGTTTACGCATAAGGTTCTTTACGCGTAACTGTTTGATTGAGTAGTTGTGAGTAATCTGTTTTACAATGAATGTGGGTGTTAATATTAATGCTGTGATGAATTTATTTCAGGTTTGCTACTCGTAAAAATCAGAATCAAGGTTGTTAACCATCTACGCATAAGGATCACCTTACGCGTAGCATGTTATGCGTAAGAGAAATCTTACGCGTAGCGTTTACGCGTAAGGTTCTACAAAGGGACTACGCGTATCCTGTGAAGGATATGCGTAAACAGTGACCTCTACACATAAGTTCTACTCTTACGAGTAAGCCTTACGCGTAAGGTTTTATATACGCCTACGCGTAAGCTTTACGCATAAGGTCCCCTGTTCCTACGCGTAATATTTCTTACGCGTAAGTAAGGATCCTACGCATAAGCTTGCGTCTACGCGTATACCTCTCCTGTTTATGCATAAGCTACCATTTCTACGCCGAAGCCTTGATCAAACCTTCATTATGAATTGTTACGCGTGCAAACTTGTAAATGAATAAATCATAACGTCACGAAACCAATAATGTCACTAATAAGCTTATACGTTTAATATGTTGTGAAAAATAAGTGATAACATAAACTTTAAAACTTAAAGTTAACTAACTCACGAAACTTATCACGACTTCATTAGACTATTGAACAAACAAGTGATTTTGGACTCGTAACAATCATTGACACATCACATTCAATACTTAGACAATAAAACCATCAGTTGACTAACATTATGTCTTTCGATATGTTGGTTCTTTTGGCTAAATGTGTTTCAGATCACGACATGGAAGCTCAAATGAATGTGGATGCACCAAACGTTCTCACCATTGCTGATATCTTCCCGCATGGCTATCCAATGAAGATTGGAAAGAACAATCTCAGAGTTGACTTTGAAAGTCTCACCTGCTCGGAATCTTCTTGTCTCATTGCAGTGGATATTCTGAAGAATCATCCCTATCAGAACATGCTCACCAACTCTGCCACTGTTCCGGAGATCTACATACAGCAATTCTGGAATACAATGCAGATGATCAAAGGTCAAAGTGCGGTAACAGTGACACTCAATCACAAACATGTTACCATCACACATGCAGACTTAAGGGTTGTTCTCCTCATTCCTGACATCATACCAACTGAATTCTCTGCTGCGCCTACTGAAGAGACTGTACTGCAATTTTTGATTGATATTGGGTATGACGAAGCTTCAGGGGTTATTAATAAGCATTCTCACGTGGATTTTAAAAACATTCCTCAGCCTTGGAGAACCCTTTATATCATCATCACAAAATCTGTTTCTGGTCGTGACAGTGGCTATCAGCATCCCAAGCTCGTGGAACTGCAAATCTTTTGGGCTCTGATCAACATAAAACACATCAAAATTGAAGCACTGATATGGGATGACATGATGACCTTCCTCAAAAAGCTTGGCTCAAAGATTCCTTATATCAGATACATAAAAATGTTGATCCAAAGAGCTCTTGGACTCAATTCTGATATCCCCAAGAGAATCAATGACCCCGAAAATCTTGACGTGTTGTCCGAACCTACTCTAACAGTCAGATTTAAGGAGTCAACTACCAAGAAACAAGGTGTTGTGTTGCCAGATCTCCTTCTCTCAGATGAACTCAAACAGCTCTATTCTTATAAAAGATATTTGGTAGCTGTGAAAGAGAACAAAGTTGGTTTTCTCGATGAAAAATCTTCTGGTACACCTACAAGGAAAACCAGAAGAGGGAGTGCAGAAAGTGCTGCAAGCACTGAGAGTCAGAGGAAGTTCCCCAAAAGAAATCCTCCACTAAAAAGGACTGTTCCTTCTAAGAAAGCTGTTCACATTCCCGTGCCAAAGCCTGAATCGCCAAAAAAGCTAGTAGACGAAAGCTCTGAAGATACACAATCTGACGAAGAGGTCTTCTACTCTGAATCTGCAACTGAAGCGCCTCCTTCAGTAGCAAAACCTCCCAGTCCACCAGCAGATATAAGCAAAGGGAATCCTCCAGTAATTGAGCAACAACAAGAAGAAGAATCAGATGAAGAGCCTCTGGACACTAAGTACAGAAGGAAGTTCAAATTCGTTAGACTCCAGCACGTTGCGAAAGAATTTGCTAAAGATCAAATGGGTGGCCCCGGAGGGTCAAGTGGTGAAGTTCAGCCTACACCAGATCCTGATACGGTTAATCGACCCAATAAGGGAACTGGTGCCACCACTTTGGAGCAACAACAAAAGCGCGTGGAAGATTCTATTGAGTATGACATTGAATAACCAGAAACTGAAAAGTCCGAGAAAGATAAAGATGTTGATTATGATATGTTTCTTCTGGATAGTCCTACACGCTCAAAGAAGGAATCTTCTGAACCACCAAAGGACCCGGAATCTCCTCACATCTCATCATCATCGGATTCATCTTCTCACTCCTCACCACCACCATCAACAAGAACAACCAAATCAACATCCAAATCAGTGAAGAAGCCAACTGCATCTTGGATCTCTTAAACTAAGACTCGAATCGTTAAAGCTGTCAAACAGGTCAGAAAGAAAGACGTGCTTTACAAGAAGCTGAATTTTCTTGCTGATCAGGTACAGTACCTTCATGACGAGAATGATGAGATGAAAGTTGAAAGGGAGTATGTCCAGAAGCTCATGAAAGATGATCTTCAAGGGAAAATGGACGAGATGATCAAAGGATACACTCACAAGTACCTTCTTGACATCGTTCCTGGAATTACTAAGGAGATGTTCACCAAACAACTCTATCCGAATCTTTTACACCTGGCCAAACAAACTATGAAATCAACTCCAATGCATGTGAACATCAATCCATTTGATCCCATAATCTTCTCAGATGCTGAATTGGTTAACCGGCTGGTAGCTCAAATGTCGAAACGATCTGCAACATTTGCCTCCTACAAAGGTAAATTGTTTGAAGCATTGCTGGAATACCAACTAAAATCAGCATGCAGAGAAGAAGCTGAAAGGCCTAAGCGTCCACGCAACGATGAAGATAAGGATCAGGATAAGAATGACGAGCCTAAACGCCCGAAGAAGTCTGGTGAATCATCTTCTATGCAACCTCCACCCAAACGGACTCCAACACAACAAAGGTCTCCTCCTTGTTCTTCTACTAAAAAACCTCAGGATTCTTCTGAGTTACCACCCGAGACTCAGAAAACCGGTGATCACTTTGAGTATACGGGTGGTAACGATGAGGAATTCCATGAGCCCCAACAACAACCCACCTCTCCCGACAAAGTTAAGAAACCAGAATCCTCATCCAGGCCTAAGAAAAAGAAGAAGAAGGCGCCTAAGGCTGACGTCGTATCAATGGCTAGATGAAGATGACACTGATGAATTCGACTGGTTTTCTACACTTGTTAATTCTACTCCCTACCCACCTGAAGGTCAAGATCTGGAAGACGGTAGTACATTGGAGCATGGTAAGTTCTTGCAAGAGAAATTCTGTGTGAAAAAGATGACGAAATCTGAGTTGAAGCGCATCAAGAATGAAGCATTTCAATTGCTCAAAGACAGCTCGGAAAGTGCTATTGAAGTTGAGTATCACCTTGATAATATAGCACGAGCTATGTCTAACAACATGGATTCGCTCAACCCCGAAGCAAACATCGACTTCACCAAACGGGACAACCCTCAATATTACACCGACTGGTCTAAACCTCTACCAACAATTGGCTAACCAGATCAGCCTAGGATTCCATTCCGATATTTCTTCAACAAAGACTTGGAATTTCTTCTACACGGTGGCGATGGTTCAAGGAAATACGCTACATCTCTGACACTTCCATTCCCGGCAGCCATATACTCTAACTGCATAGCCATCGAGGAAAGAGCTAACCACATGTTCTCCAACAATGTGGCAGTATATGACCGTGATGCATTGTATTGGATTCACCATTGGCCGAAACGCCGACGAATCTACTACAGAAGCTGCCAGGTTCAGAAGTCTCAACATGAAGTGTTCAGTACTAAAGCAATCGTGGCTATTAAACATGTTGATCTTTCGTCTAAATGGGACTAAACTTTCCTCAAGAATATCGTGGTCAAAAGGCAAGACGAAAGGGATTATGCATTCTCTGAAGCGGACTTTGAGAATTTGTCTATCAACGACATTGAAGACATGTACCTTGCCAAAGTACAGGGTCGCATGAGACAATTCTTGACTGAAGTGCAATGTGAATACATCAAGTCCTTGCTTATCTTCATCAGAAGAATAGTAATTAACAAACGTGTAGAAGATCTCCAGCTTGCAGTTGAATCATATCAGACCCGTGTCAACTTCACTCCACCTCAGCTAGATCTTCCCGACATCAACCATCTTTCACAATACACCCTCGTCAGCAAACCATTCAGCGTTGTTTATCGTAGTGAACTTCAACGAAATTGCTTGATGGCGTGTAGAGATCTTCACAAATTTAGGGATCACACATTGAAGAAGGTTAGGGATGGCTTGGTGATGAGTGTCTAAATACTCATCATTTTTGTACAATCTAAATTGCAAAAACATCTGAAAACACTCAGAATTGCATCAAAATGATAAAAATATCACAAATCAGTGTTTTATGTGTTTCAAATGCAAAAATATCAAAATCAGATGAAAAACGTATCAAGTTTGCAAAATTGGCAGTTTTAGTCCCCCAAGTTTCAAAAGTTGTCAAAAACAGTCCCTGGTATATCAAAATAAAGAAAAATGTCATTTAAGGTCCATGGGATTCAAAAGTTGTCAAAACAAACCCTTGAAATGTAAAATTGCAAAATTACAACTTTAGTCCCTTAAGTTTTGAAAATGTCAAATTTGGTCCTTGGAATATTAGAGATTGTCAAGTTTGGCCCTTGGATTATAATTTTAGAATGTATATGATTGGTCCCTGGAAAATCAGAAATGGCAGCTTTAGTCCTTGTAATAATAAACCAAACCATTTGGACCTTGAACCCCTTTTGTATTATGAGCCTTGAACCCCCCATGACCCTTGACCTTGAACCCCTGCCTTAATATTAAACCCACCAGTCAAACGGTCAAACAACCATCCCCCCTTCCCTCCTTTTTCTTCTCCTTCACCCACCATATCTGCATACACTCAACACACTATCTCTCCAGCTCACCCTCCCCACTCCATGTTCCCCCCACCTCAACAACATCCAAGAAACATTAAATGTTTCCCCCCTTGCACTCAAACACCCACCAGCTGTTAAAACCACTTTCCCGCCAAAAATACCATCAATGGCCAATATGTCTTCAAATGATCCTATGGCTACAAATGAAAGTGGGATATGCTCAGAGGCTAGTGGGAATACCTTTTGCTATAAAATAGAAGAAAGAGGAAAAGAGCAAAGGCAGTAGTTTAGTTTCAGTTTTTTTTATGTATGTCATTTTTTTAAAATTGTCTTAATTAGTTTTAAAACTGTAATTTTAAGCTTTCCTGTAGTGAATTTAAGTTGTTAAATTATTTGTAATCCATTTTCAATATCAATGCAATCTCAGTTTTAATTTGAACCTCTTGTCTCATTCTTACTTTCAAGTTCTTTTAAGTTCACATATGATCAATTAATGTTCACAAGCTCTTTTCACTTTTACATTGAACTCATATAAGCTCTTTATAGCTTTTTGTGAGTTTGTTATTGCTTATTTCTGTTCCATTTTCATAAACTTAAAATTTTCAACTGGTCAATGAAAGTCAAAGGTAAAGGATAGAAGCTTATTTGGGATGAAATTCAGAACTGGGTCAGTTTGGGTTAGGATGAGCTGAGCTTGGGTTGAAAATGGGCAAGGAAATGGTATTCTCATCTTTGTTACAAGCCACAGTGGCTAGGACCAAATGTAAGTCCATTTCCAAGTACATTGCATAATCTGAATCTGTGGTTAGGATTAGTTTCCGTCTGTCAATTAAGCTGCTTATTGGTCACATTGACTCAGTCTCAGAGTCGGCATAAGCTGGGGTAGTCATTTAAGGTCTAGAGTAGTGGAAATTGTTGGGTAACTAGTGTTTGGCATTGGGTGCTAGACTGTGTTGTAGGTTAGTTCAGTGGTTAAAAATAGTTGCTTTAGTCTTATTTAGGTAAAATAGAGTTGCTTTAGTAAGTAGATTGCACCCTAGAATAGCCAAAGTCAAATTCACATGTAATCTGTCTTAATTTGCTTACTGTTGGAGCTTTTGCAAATCAAAAGCTTGATTTGTGTTAGGAAAATGTTAGAGTAGCTTGATACAACTTCTATTTAGCCTATAACAACATATTCAGTTAATTAGAGGTGATCAAAGTTCATATAAGTCAACATCTTAGTGTAAATTAAAAGTCAAAATTTTTCAATGTCAGTTTTTGAATAAACTTTAGAATTTTAGTGTGTGCTCATTATTAATATTTAGCTTAAATGCTTTTGGGAAAGTAATATTTAGCTGCTCAACTAAATTAGAAAAATACTAGCTTATATATAATTAGCTTATAGACGGCTTATTCTTTAGCTTCTTTTGACTACCCTTTTCTGAAAAATATCCTGTGCAACAGTTTACTTTGTGCTTATTTGGAGTTAATAAGTGCTTATTTCGAAGTTATTGTGCTTATTCAATTGATAAATTAGCTTATTACTAGTGTCTAGCTTATTTCCAGTTCACCTTGTGCTTATTTTTAACTTATTAAGCCACTTGGCTAATTCTTTGAGCTTATCTTAATTTTGTTCACTGTTGGTAAAAATAAGCTCAAACTGAGCTTATTGGTGTTTTTCAATAAAAGTTCTAATTATAAAAAGTGCTTATCTTAGTTAGCTTAACAAGTTTCAAAAAGAAAAATCAAAAAGAAAAAAATAAAGACCAAAAAGGAGGTGCACAGATTCGAACCTGTGACCTCCTGGTTACCAGACCACGCACACAGCAGACTTCCCCCAACCAACTGCCCTTGGGTCTTCTTTGTGTTTAACTTTGCACAATTAATTGCTTAAGGACCTTAGGCAGTTTTAACTATAAGCCCTTTTGAGCTTATTTCCAGCTTATTTTCAAAAGCAACACCCACCTTTTTAATTTTTCTTAGGTTCAGTACCCTTTAAAGTAGTTTTTGTGATTTTATCAGATTTTTCTCAAAATGTTTAGTATTTTTAATTAATTAATTAGTTAAACCTAATTTTTAATTCATAATAAAAAATATAAAAGTCAAAAAAATATAAATCTTTTTTCTAAAATTTTCTTTTGTCATATAGTACGTAAGAAAATTGTTTTTACACTTGTAGGACTTTTATTTTAAAACTTTTACGTTTTTGCTTGCGCACTCGCGTATTTTTTATAAATTACGTACATTTTCATTTTAAATCACATTTTTAAATAATTTAAGTTTACGTTTTAGTTAAAATAGTTTATTTAAGTTATTTTGTTTTATAAATCTGGAAAATATCATTGTAAAAATAGTGATAGCGTTTATTTAATATATTTTAACTTTTTAATTTCCTTTAATTTACATTTAAGTCGCTGTAATTTATAAACTTTTTCTTTAGGTATAATTATCCATCAAAATCCTTACTGATCACTATCCTTAGTGATCATTCTATCATCTGATCAAGTGTTTACACACCATTGAGTCTCCGTGGGACTTAACGACCCGGGAATTCATTATATTTTCTGATCTTCATTGCATTTGTTTCCAGACTGTTTTAAGTTTGTTACGGTTGACCATTCACAAGTGGTCGGCTTGCGTGATAAAACTTGACCGTCTGGGACCAATCACTTGGCTTATCGGTTGAAGGCAATACATGAAGGCATTGGGTCTCCGAAGCGATGGAATTCTCAGGATCGAAGGGATGTGAAGAGGATCATCACTATGATTGATGAAAGGTTGTATCGAAGGGACCAGTTCAGAAAATTAGAGAGCTTTATAGGTGGTCATCCCAGGATTGCTCTCGTCGGCTATTAGCGCCCTGTTCGCATTCCTGGCAAGCTTGATGGACTTCCTGGTACCCCTTGAACTGCTTCTATTTCATAATATTTTGGATGTGTGATTTAATTATGACCATGGCTTGTGCACACATAACATTGTACAACCCGTTCTTGTCAAGAAAGGACCCTGTGGTACGCTTCAGTGCCACAATCCTTATATAAGGAGCGAAAGCTTCTTATTTTTGAGTAAACCTTATCAAACCTTTCACTTTTCAAAGGTTTTACTCAAAAGAACAAGTACTTCCTCTTATGATTTTCAAAACCTCAACCGTTTATATCACTTGTCGAGGGGGAGTATTTAACTTACAAACTTTGTTCACAAATTGTTCACAGTGGTCATCTTCCCACAAAACTCAAAATGGTCATATTTATTCTCAACATTTCTTCAAAAACAACATCTATATGCCATTTTTGAGGGGGAGAAAATATGTGATAAGAAATATGTTGTGTTTTGCTATTTGAATCCTCGTGTGAAAAGACTTCAACCCATGAATTGACGAGATCTAACAGTCTTACATTGAAAATATTTGTCTTCTAAAGACTTATCCAAGTAAATTGTACCTATTCGAGAAACTCTTGATAGACATGAACTTTGACGGGTTTGACAACCTTTCGAGGTTTGCCCACACCTTCAAGGTAGTTACTAGAGCTAGTTGTCACCTAAAAGCTGACAATGTACCTCTTTAACTATGCAACGTAACCGTGTCCCTCAGGGAATTGTCTATCTTGAGTCGATCAATTCAATAAAGTGCGCGCTCTTCTCTCACCATGCACTTTTCTGTTAAAACTCTCAAGCATGTGTGGTGGGGGAGTATTTCTGCAAAAGATCAAACTCTTACAGTGGTACAAAATGTTTTTCAATCATAACCATTGTGAGAGATTTTCTTGAAAATTGGTTTTATGGCAACATAGGTTAGTCATGGAGTTATAAGGTGACTAAGGTTAGGAATAACCGTCCTATGATCCGCCAGAGCCGGAGGGATCTACCCAAGGACATTACAAATAGTTAGAATCTAGAAGTCCTTAGGTATGATTGTAAATAAAAGGAGAAAATGAGAATCGGAGAAAGAAGGAGTTGAAGAATTAAAAGGAAATGCAAAGAAAAGGGTGAAAAGAAATAGCCCTCCAAATTATTCAACTTAGGGCAGACACCGGGTTCAAATCATATGCTACTGGTTGTCACTTAGTGACGCCGGTATTGAAGATTAAAAGTCGTCATGGACCCAGTGACGCATGCACTAAACCTTCTTAGCCACTCAAGTTTCTCTCAACAGAAGCTTGTTTCATTCTCACAGGAAACCCTACATAATCTATCGGCTTTCTCTTAGAGATTGTTGATATTGAAGAAGGAGACCCTCTCCCTAGTCTCTGCTCAGGAAAACCAAAACGTACTATTGAGTCTAGAGCCACGAGATTCATCAAAAGATCTCTTAGGTACACTTGACATTTCATCACTTCATGTTCAACAATGAGAACATCAGTGGTACGTTATCGAGTCCTTCACAGATCTTAGCAATCTGTCGAGAAAATTTATGAGAGGTTCACAATTGTGATCCTCAGTGATTGAATGGAAACTCCTGCCAGGGTCAACATCAAACAGCCCTGACAGCAGGTCACTTCGGTAACTCCCCGCGGATTACGCTTAGTGTATCTCAAACGGTCTACAGTCGTGAGGTGATGCTTCGGTGTACCTCAGCGACTCATCTAAACTGTAGGTGTACTTAGGTACATCGCGTTATCTCACTTGTGGGACTCCAGTTCAGGAACAGCCTTTGTGAGAATTAGAGTTGTGTTTTCACACTATGCTGTTAACACTCTCGAAGTTCAAACTTGTAAGTGCCGGAATCCGCTTATTACTAACCGTTTTCATGTTTTCTTCTTATGGAAGCTCTGGAGCGGAATGATCGTGCAGATTCTTTACATGCTCATGCCAACATCATCACTAATGGAAGTTCTATCTAAAAGCAACACAAAAGTCAGAATGATTCTTCGTCAAGCAAAAGAATCTACAAAGTTAAAGACTTAAAGAACTTCATCAGTACTGAAATCCAACGTCAAAGAGTGTGTGAGCATGTTGAAGAATGACGTGGAGACACTGGAGCAGCGAAGCAGACCTGAGGCAGACTTGATGCAGACAACAACAACATACTATCACTTTCATCACAAAGAACAAAGATAATTATGACGTCAAAGAAGAACTGTTCAAAGAAGACAATTTCTCTGCACTGGGGAGATTGTTTGAATCAAGGAAATTCTTCTCACAAGAAAGAAGAATGTCAGAAGACGTCAAAGCTACTATTACATCAAAGCCTTCACCGTTCATATTCATTCATCACCAACACTTAGGGGGAGATTGTTGGAATCACTCCTAAACCTAAATCAAGTGTTAGTGATTCATATATAATAGTTAGCTTAATTATAGCCTTTATGTTTGTTATTAGCTTAAGCTTATGTAGAAGGCCCATGAGCTTAGGCCCATGTCCACTAAGGAAAGGAAGGGAGTAGGAGTGTTGCCCTAGCTCCCCTTCCTATAAATACTCTTGTATAACCCTCACTTGAGGGTTGGTTGTTCAATTCATTTCTCTTCCACTATAGCTACGCATAACCGGTCTTAGTTTCATACGCATAGTGTTTGGTTTGTGTCTTGTTCATCCGATCTTTCTCTCTATATCTTCTCTTGATGCTTGTGTTGTAAAACTAGTGACCTAACATACAATATCCGTAACAAATGGATACCTTCTTATTTTCGTGACTTACAATTGGTTGGACTTATGCAAATGACATCTCGTTGTGAAGGAGAAAACTATTTCTTTGGGCTTTTGACAAACACTGATTTATATCTTGTTGAGTTCATCAACCACTTTGATACTGCTATGGACGCCCAAAGAAACATCCAAAGAAACAATGATCATGATTCACGGTACAAGGCACCTCAACTCAGAACAAGTTTTCATTTCGAGAAAGAAGCGGCTGAAATCTTTACGGCTGCAGCTTTTAAGGTTATTCAATCCCAAATTTTGAAATCAATGTTATTTTGCATGTCGTATAATGTGATTGACATTAAAGGGGGTAAGACATACTTTATTAGGGATGTCGATGAAGATGTCAAGTTTCAAGGTGAATTTCAGGTAATGTAAATTGTACATTGATTCAGAAAAGTGCATAGAACTTTTGTTCCTTTTTATTAAGTTATTATCAAACCATGATTTATACATTGATTTTCTGTAAATATACAATCATTTGCATTTTTAAAAAATTCTTTAATCCTATGATTCAATTATTATGTATTCACAGTTTTAGAATTTTTTTTTTTCTGTTTTTCAGGTTGATTTTGTTGAGTCAGAGGTTATTCTTACCTGCAGTTGCAAGCTTTTTGAGTTAGAGGGGTTTTTGTGTCGGCATTGTTTCTATGTTCTACGTATGTCCAAGATTAACGAGTATCCAAAACGATACATTGTAAGGCGCTGGACTAAGGACATGGTTCCCCCTCTATCATACGGGAGTTGTTTTAGCCGACATGACATTTTTGAAAATAAAGAAGAGATTCAAACACTTATACGCGAGTCAATTTTTTTTCTTGAATCATCTGTTCATCGTTTGGTTAATGATCCTTCTAAGCTATCACTTTTTCAAAATAAGCAAAAAGAGCTTATGGAACAAGTATTTATTGATATGCCGTATCAACCTCCAATGAAGAATAAGCAAGTTATCGGGACAATTCTTGGTGTAACACAGCCTAAGCAAATTGATATTGGTAATCCGAATCTATGCAGTAACAAAGGTGGAGTGGGAGGTAAGAAAAGGCTGATAAGTTTAAAAGACCAGGAAATTTCCAAAAATCAAAAAACAAATGCCAGGCGATGCAACTACTGTGGATTATATGTGACAGATCATGACAGTCATAACTGTCCGAAGAAGAATGCAGATGCGGAAGATCAACGGAAGGAACTTGAAGCACAAAAGAAAAGCGGAGCAAAAAAGAAATGTGCAGCAAATCATCAGGTGTCTACATCTGCTTCAACAGACTAAACTATTATTTAAATTGTTTTATATCAATTTTGTTTGTCATTCTGAATCAATAGCATTATGACTATTTCTTTAAGGTACTCATATTTGTTTTACACGTTGTATACATAATAATTTGTGTTTGGTTCAGTATCAGATATAAGTAGTGTTTAGTTCAGTATCGGATATAAGTTGTGCTTCAATGTGTACTGCATATAATGGTGTGAGCGAGCTACATTAATGTTTGGTTTACTATCTAATATAAGTTCTACTACAGTGGGTACTGCAAATAAAAGTGTGAGTGATCTATAGTATCTGATGCAAGTGTTTCTGTGTGGACAATATGTTTGGCAGAGTACTTGTGCAAGTGTTTTTGTGATGACAACATGTTAGGCATTGTAATTTAGTTAAATATTTTAAAGGCTACAATGTTGGTACTTTTTCACACAAGTGCTCTCACTGTGGGTATATTCGGCTCATAGTTAGTGTACTATGTGTTCGTTTTTTTGTCAAGTAATGAGTGGGTCACGGGTCATAGGTTAAAACACATCCCAAAACGACCCATTTAGCTAATGGTTTTTCTATTCAACCCACTTAGTTAAAACACATCCTTAAACGACCCATCATTTTAGTACTCTAATACTTTAATAAATTGTTGAATCACAATATATATGATATCTGATGTGTTAATTTGGTGTTATGCCAAACACTACTTAAATGACCCGTTGCAAACACCACATTTAGATGGTTTTATTTCTGCAACTTTTTGCACTTTGGTTCATTGTATGCACAAAAAACATCAAACAATCGCATCAATTCTGAATGATTCAGTTAATGCCCAATGATTCAATATTTTCATGCTTTTATAATCAATCATACTCAAAAAAAATTCCACAATTTAAAAACATAAAGTTCCTTTAACCATTATTCTAGGCACCATCCATTAAAAAAAATATCCAACGTGACAATTAAAAAAAAACCTAATAATTTTAACCAAAACATGAATCTTTGAATTAGGCTTTAAAATCAACAAAACATTCTACCCAAAACTAGCCATTCGTGATTCTCCTACCACCAACCCATGTTTGTTCAACATATTTTTATCTTCTTTTGTAAGTTTATCAAATACGTGCACTTTCCTCCTTAACGCTTCTTTGTATTTGTTGATATCTGCTAGCACTAGAACAAAAACTGGATTTGGCCACACCGAATATGTGTGACGATATACATATAGTCACACATGTTTTTTCGGCCGTGTGTGACTAAAGGTCGCGCGACCATAGGTACCCTATGGTCACGTGTTTGACTTTTTTTTAGTCTCTATTGCAAAAGACTAACCAAAACCGTAACATGTGTGACTAATTAGGTACAAATTTTGTTGGATTAATCCGTATTAGTGACCATAAACACTGTATAGTCACACAAAGCATGTTTGTTTTGGGTATTTAGTCACATACAATTAAGCATAAAGTGGCAAAAAGTGTTAATAAGTGTGACCATATGTTGTTTAAGGTGAAGAAATATCTCTTTTGTGTGACTATTGATAATCTAATGGCCACTTGAATTTTATGTTTGTGTGGCCTTTTCTAACATTTAGTCACATAAAGCATGTTTGTTTTGGGTATTTAGTCACATACAATTAATCATAAAGTGGCTAAAAGTGTTAATAAGTGTGACCATATGGTGTTTCAAGTGAAGAAAGGTGTCTTTTGTGTGACTATTGATCATCCAATGGCCACATGAATTTTATGTTTGTGTGGCCTTTTCTAACATTTAGTCACACAAATCATGTTTGTTTTGGGTATTTAGTCACATACAATTAACCATAAAGTGGCTAAAAGTGTTAATAAGTGTGACCATATGGTGTTTTAAGTGAAGAAATGTGTGTTTTGTGTGACTATTGATCATCCAATGGCCACTTGAATTTTATGTTTGTGTGGCCTTTTCTAACATTTAGTCACACAAAGCACGTTTCTTTTGGGTATTTAGTCACAAATTAATCATAAAGTGGCCAAAAGTGTTAATAAGTGTGACCATATGGTGTTTTAAGTGAAGAAATGTGTGTTTTGTGTGACTATTGATCATCCAATGGCCACATGAATTTTATGTTTGTGTGGCATTTTCTAACATTTAGTCACGCAAAGCATGTTTCTTTTGGGTATTTAGTCACATGCAATTAACCATAAAGTGGCTAAAAGTGTTAATAAGTGTGACCATATGGTGTTTTAAGTGAAGAAATGTGTGTTTTTTGTGACTATTGCTCATCCAATGGCCACATGAATTTTATGTTTGTGTGGCCTTTTCTAACATTTAGTCACGCAAAGCATGTTTCTTTTGGGTATTTAGTCACATGCAATTAACCATAAAGTGGCTAAAAGTGTTAATAAGTGTGACCATATGGTGTTTTAAGTGAAGAAATGTGTGTTTTGTGTGACTATTGATCATCCAATGGCCACATGAATTTTATGTTTGTGTGGCCTTTTCTAACATTTAGTCACGCAAAGCATGTTTCTTTTGGGTATTTAGTCACATGCAATTAATCATAAAGTGGCCAAAAGTGTTAATAAGTGTGACCATATGGTGTTTTAAGTGAAGAAATGTGTGTTTTGTGTGACTATTGCTCATCCAATGGCCACATTAATTTTATGTTTGTGTGGCGCTTTCTAACATTTAGTCACGCATCGAATTAAGCAAACTGTGACCAAAAAGTGTTAATAATTGTGACTATATGAATCTTTTAGTCACATATAAGAAATCAATATATATCAAAACAAATTCTAATATATAAAAATATATTCAAAATATATTCAAATACAATAAAATTGGAATGTATATAAAATTGTAATGTCGTACATAATAAAATTCTCAATAATTTAACGACTTCTGACTCTTGATCTTCTTAGCTTCCTTTTGCATGGTATGACTAGAGACGTAGCGCTTCGTATGTAATTTAGGTGCAGTTCTGTTCTCACCAATCAGTTTTATGGTACTTGGTGGTGTTACCTGTAGGAAACAAAAGTCGGGGTATCAAACACTGAATTAAATATGAAGAATGATATATGTAGGTTTATAAAACACATGCATCTATGTACCTTTTCATCGAAAACCACTTGAACCCTTGGCCATGCATAAAAACCACCTACTGCATCCTTAACTGTTTTGAGACCGTTACTTCCTACATCCGGTATGCACGCTGCATCCACTAAAGATTTTTCAATAGACACTCTGTAGCAATCCTTTGGGAGTGGTTTGTTATGAAGCATTTTTTTTCCATCAGTTTTGTACACGGTACCCTCCGCAATAATAGTTGATTTCTTTAAGTGCCACAGTCTGCACTTAATTACCTAAAAAGATAATTTGTTGCATGTATATATGTATCAGTAATTAATTAAACTAAAGAACATATGAAAATGTTTAAATACATACTTGTGGTAGTACTGTTAATGGAGACTCCTGTTCTTGTGATCCAGAAAGTTGACGTGAAGAATCCTTTCGTTTTGATCTAGTCGATTTCTTAGATGCGACAGATTTAACAGTTTCCTATATGTATAATACACGGTAAATAAATAATGTATGTAGAATTCAAAAATCCCAAGGGGGGTGATTTATTACTTACACTTATTTGAATTTCCTTTTCCAAAGTTGCAAGTCCATTAGACTTCTCAATGCTCGCAACTTTCTCACGTCCAGCAACACGTGTTCCGGCATCCTCATCAGCACTGCTATTTAAAAGATTAATGTTCACCGGAGACACCTGAAATATAAATTGTTTAAGAAGACTGCAGCAGTATTTAAAAGGGTAAAAAAAAGATGGAATGTTACTTTCTTATGTCTTACTTCCGTTTCCGTCAATGGAGTTGAAGTTGACTGCAACTGCCCCCTTTGTGCAGCCAATTGTTTCATCAAATCCTGTATTACCGCCTCTTTTTCTTGACGTTGGCGCCTCTCATCATCAAGTTCACTTTGAAGTAACACCACTCTTTCATCAGATGCTTGTCTGATTCGAGGCAGATCAAAATACCTCTTGTAGGTTACTCCACCTCCCACTCCTCTCGCATATCCTCCCTTTTCCTTACCTAATACAAATGCCATGGCATCAGTGCCATGATCAAGCTTCAAGGTTCCTTGTTTGATCTTCTCCTCCGTCTCTTTCTGCACACACAATATGGGAAATAGGTTATTTAATTCTACCAGTATCAAATTATAAATAACAGTATTAACTTATAACTAACAGAATTAATTAATAACTAACAGTTTTAACTAATACACTATCAGTTTTAACTAATACACTATCCGTATTAACTTATAACTAACAATAAACATAATCATAAAATGAGTCAAACTTACAATTTTTTGTCCAACTGTTCTGATATCATCATCGTGAAATTCTCCGTCTTTATTCACCCTTCCTTTCAACCACAGCGTACCACGCGGTGGTTCTTCATCTGGTTCAATTTCTTTATTCTCGATCTTATAAACATCAAATACATACACTTGTAAGATAAACCAATATAAACGAAAGTATGATGCTATTAACTGCAAATGTTTAATGTTTAATGTTACCATTTTATCCATCACACGGGCATATCCACCTCGTCCCATTCTATGCTGATAAACAGACTTGGAACGCGCCACTTTAGATGCAGCTGATTTCACCTTGCAACACAAAATAAAAAAGGTGTTTAGATGTAGTAATGCTGATAGTATACAACTAATATATATGGAAACATCAAATGTGACAGATATTTGAACTTGAATAAAAATGAATAATTAACACCTTGTATTCCTCGGTGGCCGTGTAGTTTACAAAATTTACCCAATCTTCAGCTTTTATAATTGCACTATACTTCGCCGGGACTTCATTAAGTTTTGAAAGGGTATTTTGGTTGGGCAATATGTAGTTTTCGGTCAATTTCCTTCGAAAATTCCTTAGAAGTTGACCAAGACGGTTCATTATCAGCTTTCGGACAGCCAAGTCAACATCAAAATATCGCTGCAAAGATTAACACAATGTTGTTAATTAGTTGCACATAATGTAAATGCAGAGATAAACTTATTAACACCTTGTACCTACGACAGCCAAGCCACTACTAGTTAAAAAAAGTATATGTGTACCGTGATTTCGTCCCACATTTTATCTCTTGCTTCTGAATCAACCTTCCTCCAGGATAGAATCCTGACACCTATATGCTCACGAACCAAATCACCCAAAAAACTCGAAAACAATGCCCTGTTTTTTCCTGATATCCTATTCAGTGCATCGAAGGTTACACTGACCTTTATTCTGTCGGTTTTTCCATAATCCCTACGAAACTTAGCTAACCTAGTTATGCCCCTCTTAACAACATTCGCATTTGAATGGTTGTTTTCAGCATCCTCACCCTCATCTGAATACGCCTCTGATTCATATCCAAATGCGTTATCATTTTCACGATCAGAATAAACCAAATCATCCTGACAATTGGTTTGAGTTGCCATGATTCGTCAGAAGTAATGTGTTAAAGAAAATTAGTAAACTTAATTGGTAAATAATGGTGTAAAAATTGAAGTTCTGGTTGTTTTGCTTGAATCCTGATTTATTGGAGTAAAATTAGGGCTCATTATGGGGCAGTTTTTCAAATAAGGAAACCATAAATTCCTAAGCACTTTTAAAAATTTTGGCTGAAATTTGGCTCCAAATTTCATAATTTTAAAATGTGGCTCCAAATTGATAATATAGAATTTAAATATTTCATTTTTGGCTGCATTTTGAAACCAACACACCCATGACAGAAATGGTTCTTACCCACAGTCCCAAACACCCATATAACTTCAAACCAGCTGTATCAAAGCACATATAAATGCTGCTACACTAAAATAAAAAAATGGAATTAAAGCAACTAATTAAGCAACTATAACTAATAAGCAATCCCATATAAACAAGTAAGCACAAAAATAATCAAATCCAACCAAGGACTGCTGACACAACAAACAGCCCTGATACCTTACTTTAAGCCTATAAATAACCTATTTATAAGCACTTAAATAAGCTCTAACATCCTCCAACAGTAAAAAAAATCAAGAAATCATGTAAATGCAATTAACTTAAAGCAAAAACAACAACAAAAACACCCTAAAAATTGACAACCTAAAAAATGAACAACCTAAGCAAAGCACTTATAAACCGCATATCCATGGCTCAACATTGAACAGAGTTTGGATCAACCTCAAACCTACAATAATACATTCTACCAGATATGAACTTAAACACCACAACCAATTCCTAAATGCAAAACAACATTAAAAAAAGATGAAACAAACTAGCGAGCGCAACCCATTCCATTCCATTGGATAAACCATCAAAAGATCCATACATGTTTCATCGTTAATATATATACAAACCATAATATTAAACCAAGACATTAGACATTATAAACAGATGACACTATAGCAAAAGAAACCATCCCTTTACATAGCGAGCAACCCTTCAACCATTCATCGACTTAATTTGTTCTTCCTTGGTCTCGATATCCTCCTCAGCTTGAGTAATGAGATCATTTAACCCCTACAGCTTAGTCCTCGTAGCCTCCATGTCATGCCTAAGATCCATCAATGTGTCAAAATATTCATCCCCATCTCCAATAGCTACCATATCAGCAATTAAAGCATTAAAATGCGCAATCTCATTCTTTACTGTGGTGGCCTCTTCGCGCATCCGGTTTATAAAGCCACGGAAAATGGAAATTTGCTGAGCCTTAAAGAAACTCATGTAACCATCAACAGATGTCTCCCCGCTAAACTCAATTAGGTCATCAATAACATGCTTAGCCAAATGGTTTTGTGGTGATGGTGCTGCCATTGATAATGAAATTGGGTAAAATATGATATTATTGTAAGATTGCAAAGAAAGGTTGAAGAAGAGTTGTGGGGATAGTGTGATAGAGAAGATACTTGTAACTCCTTATGAATTCAAACTATAAAGACCTAAACTTTAAAACCGCAAAACAAGTCCTCGTTTTAAACTATCACTATAAATTAATTAGGGGTGTTTATCCGTTTGGTTATCGGGTTGTTTGGTTTTGTTAAATCGGTAATCTTTTTATTCGGTTCAACACGAAAACCGAACCGAACCGAACTAGAATTAAACCGAAGTGAGCCGAAAACCGAATATGAATTCACTTCGCTTCTTGGGTTGACCCGAAAAGTCTTAAAAACGGATAAAACAGAAAGAAACGGACTAACGCAGACGGAAACGTGTAAGAACGTAAGAAAACGTATGGAACTTAAGAAAATGTACATTAATATGTAAAACATATTAAAGCGTATGAAAACGGACGAAGATGTCTAAAATAGATGAAAACGGGTAGAAATGGACGAAAATGGTCAAAAAACTTATACAAACGGACTAAAACATGAAAAACCCAGCGAGAAAGTGTAAACACGGACGAAAACGTGTAAACAAAAACGTAACGTATAAAAACTGATTAAAATGGACAAAGTCGTACGAAAACGGTTGAAAAAGTATGAAAACAGACGCAAACGTGTAAAACCGTATGAAAATGTGTAACAGTGTAAGAAAGCGTATGAAAACGGCGAAAAAGTCTTCAAAACATATGAAAATGGCTAAAACGGACAAAAAACGAACTAAAGCGGACGAAAACGTATAAGAACGTAATAAAATGTATATTAATATGTAAAACATATGAAAACAGACGCAAAACGTCTAAAATAGATGAAAACGGCTAGAAACGGACGAAAACGGTCAAAAACTTATACAAACGGACTAAAACATGAAAAACCAGCGACAAAGTTTAAACACGGACGAAAACGTGTAAACAAAAACAAAAACGTATAAAAACTTATTAAAAAGGACAAAGTCGTACGAAAACGGTGGAAAAAGTATGAAAACGGACGAAAACGTGTAAACAAAAATAAAATCATATAAAACCTTATTAAAAAGGGCAAAGTCGTACGAAAACGGTGGAAAAAGTATGAAAACAGACGCAAACGTGTAAAAACGTATGAAAATGTGTAAAAGTGTAAAAACGTACAAAAACGGACGAAAACATGTGAAAAGAGACGAAAACGTGTAAAAACGTACAAAACCGGAAGAAAACATGTACAAAACTAAGAAAACGTATGAACACGGACGAAAACATATAGGACAGACTAAAACGCACGAAAACGCACAAGGGTTGTGTTACCGTGCCCAACGTATATAACGCAACCCTAAACACAGTTTCACACAATGTTTTGAGTAAGACACATGAGTTAATGATTTTATGTCATCCTGAAATGTCAAAATTAACGTGCCCACCTTTAATAACTTTAATACAATTCATATAACCTTCACACTATAATATGGGTCAAAATCATTGGGTTATAGTTGCTTAGAGTTTCATTTTACGACATGATTCAATCAATAGTATATATAAAATTATATCTGAAACCATGTTACAGTTTTGGAAATTCAAACATGTTACGGTTTTGGAAATTCGCGTTCGGTTTAGGAAATTCAAACATTCAATCAATAGTATATATAAAATTATAGTCACACATGTTACGGTTTTGGAAATTCGTGTTCGGTTCGTGATCGGGTGATAAATAATAATGAAAGATATTTGGATTTCGTGAATAAATTGATGAAACATACACTAAAAACAAAAAAATAGCAAGGTTAGATCAAGTGGTTAACACTCTTGCCTCTGGAGAAAGAGGTCAAGGGTTCGATCCTTACCCCTTGCAAGGCCGGAGGTTCTTTTCTACCTTTGGTAGAAAAGAAAGCAGCCTCTCAAGGGTTCGATCCTTACCCCTTGCAAGGCCGGAGGTTCTTTTCTACCTTTGGTAGAAAAGAAAGCAGCCTATCAAGGGTTCGATCCTCACCCCTTGCAAGGCCGGAGGTCCTTTTCAACCTTTGGTAGAACCGGAAGCAGCCTCTCTACCTTAGGTAGGGGTAAGGCTGTCTACGTCTCAACCTCCCACATACACTGTGGAAGACGATATTGGGACCCATAACCCGTGGAAGACAGTACTGGGAGTTAGTTTATTTTTTTTATTTTTTTATTTTTTTAAACTAAAAACAACTAAATAAGCAAATAAATCAACTAACATATATCGAAATAACGTAAAATGCACTTAATCCTAAAAATACCAAATATTGTAAATTTAAGCATAAAATTTAAAATTATTTTTTAAAAGTCCTAAATACTTAAACATATATATATATATATATATATATATATATATATATATATATATATATATATATATATATATATATATATATATATTTTAAATTATACTTTTATGAATTTTATTTTATTTATTATGAATAAAAAACCTTTTTAAACTAATTAAATGAAAAAAATCATTAAATCATAAGAGAAAAAACATTTTTAAACTAATATGAAAAATTTACAAAAATTTAAGCAAATTTAAAATTCCCCCCACAAATTAAATTTATTCCCCCCAAAGTTTGCATCAAGGCATTTCAAATTAATTGCAAAAATTAACTCCTCCTCCTCCTGTACCGCCACACCTCCCTCTCATCTCACTACAAATCCCGTCACCACCACAACTCTCCCGTCATAGACCCACCAGTCCCGTCACCACTGGTAAGTATTGTTATCTTCCTTTTGTACACATCGTTCTAACACATAAAATAACCCTGTTAAGCGTATTATAATTGAACATTTGTTTCGAGATATCCTCTTGTAAATTATGTCAGTTTCTTGTTAAATTTAGATAGTTAATTGGTTAAAAAATTTAAGAAACCCTGTTAAGCCTGTTACCACATGAACATGGAACCATAATTTAGCTAGTTAATTTCTTATTTTTCCTTGACCCAAACATCCCTTTAGGAACTGTTTCATTAGACTTTATTCAATTCTTAGCATAATTCCATACGACATTCAATCTTTGAGCTATCCTCATTACTTGGAATGTCTTTTTTAACTTTTAAGATCATCAATTGAAGTTTGATGTTGTCTTGTATAATCTTCAATAACTTGGACTGTCTTTTTAACATGCATGCAGGGACTACATTTATAAACATTGCTGCTCGGATAAGTGGGACACATTTATAAACATTGACAAGTCTTGGATAGGAACTAATATGACCAACAAATCTTATGTTGATGGAGTAGCAGCGTTTATTGATTATGCAGTACACAACTTGCGGAAGATGGGGAACATCGACCCACGAGTTAAGAAAAATGATCTTTCAATGCCATGTCCGTGTACAGATTGTTTAAACCACATAGAGCATCAAGTGGAGAAGGTGCAGTTCCATTTATTCAGCAATGGGTTTGATCTAAGCTACCTAAACTGGACTAAACATGGAGAGAAGGATGAGTCATCAATAAGTACCGAAACACCTGTTAACGCTACAACAGAGTTTGTTGACGACACGGATTTTGCTTCAGATATTCCAACAGATGCCCCAGCAACAGTAGAAATGGTTAATGCTACAAAAGATAATTTTGATGAGGATGATCTTGTCAAGTTTCAACAATTATTATTAGACGCAGAGAAGCCTCTTTACGCAGGATGTCCTGACTTCACAAAGATGTCCGCAATAGTTAAACTACTCAACTTGAAGGGTAAGTACGGATGTTCTGATAAGTTCTTTACTGAATTACTAGGATTGTTAAAGAAGATGCTGCCTGCTGGTAACGAAATGGTGGAAAAAACTTATCAAGCCAAAAAATATTTGAAATTGATGGGATCAGGATACAAAAAGATACATGTATGTATCAACAACTGCCTTCTTTACTGGAAGGGTGACAAGGATTTGACTGCGTGTCGAACTTGTGGGATATCAAGATGGAAGGTGGATAATAAGACTAAGAAAGTGTACGAAAACATTCCAGCAAAGGTAATGTGGTACTTTCCAATTATACCAAGACTGCAACGACTATTTAAGCTAGAAAGTATTTCAGAGGATTTAAGATGGCACGCGACACGAAGGATAACCGATGGTGTGTTACTTCACCCCGCAGATTCAAAGGCATGGCGTACCATAGATGAAAAATTCCCCGAAATTGCTGAAGATCCAAGAAATCTACGGCTAGGAATATCGGCTGATGGGGTTGACGTCAACTCAGGAAATAGGCATCACAGTGTATGGCCAGTTTTAACGGTCATATACAACCTTCCTCCATGGTTGTGTATGAAAAGAAATTTTATCATGCTTTCGGTATTAATATCGGGATACCCGGGAAATGATATCGATGTTTTTTTAGAACCGTTTGTTGATGATCTGCAAACATTATTCGATACAGGGGTTGATACATATGATGCATCCACAAAAGATAACTTTAATCTACGTGCCATTGTGTTATGGACAATAAATGATTACCCTGCACTTGGTACATTATGTGGCTGCCCGTACAGTGGATTCAAAGGTTGTGTAGTATGTGGGAAAGATACAAACTGTGTTAGACTTTCTGCCTCATCCAAGCAAAGTTATGTTGGTCACAGACGATATCTACTATATGACCATCCGTTCAGAAGGCAAAGGAAGGCATTTAATGGACAACAAGAATTTCTCCCGGCTCCAAACCGAATGACCGGGGAACAAATATACAACGAGGTACAACATATTGAAAATAAGTGGGGAAAAGGAAAACGAACAAACAATAATGCATCAGAAAACCAAGAAGATACGAGAGGTAGAGGTGGGAAGATTCAAAAGCAGAAAAGAAACATAACAGAAGTAGAGGGTAGTTCAAGCCAAGTAAACGGACAAAACGGTGCGTATTGGAAGAAATTCAACATTTGGTATCGAAAACTTAGGTATTGGAGGCATAATTCTGTTCCACATTGTATTGATTTTATGCATGTAGAAAAGAATGTTGCTGAGAGTCTCGTCGGAACTTTGCTACATGTTCTAGGAAAGACGAAAGATGGACTGAATGCTCGATTGGATCTGGCTGAGTTGGGGGTAAAACAAGAGTTGTTTGCTATGCAAGAACAAGACAAAAAAACACTACCTCCAGCAGGTTACACATTAACGAATGCTGAAAAAGATATTTTTTGTGAAACTTTACACAACATCAGGGTACCACAAGGCTATTGTTCAAATTTCTCTTCTTTGGTCAGCCTAAAGGATAGGAAGCTCATTGGCCTAAAATCGCATGACTATCACATGCTAATGCAAGAGTTTCTGCCAATTGCAATACGTTCAATCATGCACCCACCCACACGATATGCTATTATCAGGTTTTGCTTTTTCTTTAAATCAATATGTTGCAAAGAAATAATATTGCAAGAACTAGATAATATGCAAGCAAAACTGGTAGTGACACTGTGCCTACTCGAGAAGTTCTTTCCTCCATCATTCTTTGATATTATGATACATTTGACTGTGCACCTAACTAGGGAGGTAAAATTATGCGGTCCCATATGCTTTCGGTGGATGTATCCATTCGAAAGATGTATGAAGGTTATTAAAGGACATGTGCGGAACAGAAATAGACCAGAAGGATGCATTGCTGAGGAGACTATTGCGGAAGAAACAATAGAGTTTTTTAGCGAATATCATAAATCCATGAAAGCTGTTGGTATCCCACCTGATAAACATGAAACAGATGAAAATGAGGAAGGAAAGCCATTGTCGGCCGGCAAATCAACTGAAGTTTCTGCGGAACTCTTTCAGAAAGCACATTTGTATGTAATAAATAATACAGATGAAATTGTACCGTATATCGAGTAAGTCTTACTAACACATGTCTATTTCGTTACTGAAAATTAAATGATGTATCAAATATAATAATCAAACACGTTGTTTCAGGCGACACAAGCAAGTTTTGAAAGCAGAAAACCCGGGTAAACGAAAAGCATTTCTGGAGAATGAGCACAGCAAATCTTTTGCCAATTGGTTACGCAAAGAAGTAATTAATCTTATGTTACTCAACATACCCTTTCTAAACCTTATTTCTCAGCTCATTTTGATCTGAAAATTGGTGTACTTATTGTTTTGAGCTAATATATACTTCTAATGAAATTCAGGTTGAGAGAGAGTTACAAATCGACAAAGAAAGTGTATCAGAAACTGTAAGGTGGATATCCTATGGACCACGCGCCACCGTAGTGAAATACGATGCATATCACATCAATGGGTATACTTTTCGTACGAAAGATCATGAAGGCAAAGTTTACCAGAACAGTGGGGTTAGTGTTGAGGCATTAGATATCCACATATCTAAAGAAGTTGCAACCACAAGAAAAGCATATTATTATGGGGTTTTAAAGGAGATATGGGAACTAGATTACCGTTACATGCAAATTCCTCTTTTCAAATGTGACTGGGTTAATCACAAAGCTGGTGGTGTGAAACGCGATACTACTCTTGGGTATACATTGGTTGACCTGAATAGTTTAGGCCACAAGGTTGATCCGTTCATATTAGCCGCACAAGCACGACAAGTGTTTTATGTGAAAGACCAGGTAGATAAAAAATTGTCTATTATGTTTAAGACACCTCCCAAGAATTACAAAGATAAGTATGACAAAGCCGATGAGGAATTTAGTACCGTCATTCACCAGCACAATGATAACATATTGCCACGTGTGGATCGACGTGACTTGGGTAACGAATCACGAACTGACTACTATCGAACCGACTGTGGAGGTGTTGTTATACGAAAGTCCAAGTGAACCATGTTATGGTCAAGTTGTCACACTCTACCTTTATCATATTTCACTCTTTTAAAGCATATAGACATTCGATTTTTTGTACTTTTTTAAGAATTTATGTTTATAATACAAGACTTAATATTAGTTAAATCTGTTAGGTATATTTTTTTGTTTAAGGATATGTTGAAAAGAAAGAATTCTCACAGATTGGAGATGTATGGAAGCTGTGCTAGTTGATGTGCTATAGTACATAGTTAATTCTGGTGATGTCATTTTTAAGTCTGTTTGACCATTATTTAGTCTGGTAGTGCAAAAAATAAAAAACGATTTTTACTGTTTAAATAGTACCGTTACCTAATTTTAGATGGTCAGAAGTATTTATATGGATAATTTTTATTTTTAGAAATCATATTTATCCTTTAATTACTTTATCCTAAACTTTAAAAGTTTAATTATTTTATTTCGATTAAGTCTCCTCACCAGCACTAAACCCTAATTGCCCTGCACTACCAGTAATTCAATTAACATAAAAGATGGCACAATTAAAGTTTGTAGACAAGCACAATCAAGTGGGATTTCTCAAAAAGCCTGCTGAAAGCACAGGCTTCGAGCAGATAGTGGACTTTCTAAAGGGTAGTCATATCAGGTATGCCCTTACTCATAATCCAACTATCTATGATTCCCTAGTCAAACAGTTCTGGCAGACTGCTACTGCTAGAACTATTGCTGATGGGACACTAGAGTTAAATGCAACTATTGATACGTTAGAGTATTCAATCACTGAGGAATCAGTCAGAAGCAAGCTTCAATTGGCTGATGCCTCAGGGATTTCAATGTTGGCAAATCATGACCTCTTTCAGGGATTGGAAAAGATTGGATATCCAACTGATGGAACATTCACTTTTTGGAAGAGTCATTTTACGCCACAATGGCGTTTCCTTGTGCATCATATTTTACATTGTATGAGCTCTAAAAGTGGTGGATGGGATCAATTTGGAAGCAATATTGCTTCTGCATTGGTCTGTCTCTCCACTGGCAGACTCTTCAATTTTTCAAAAATGATTTTTGATGCCATGGTTGCTAATTCCAAGAATAAGAAAAAGTTTTTGATGTACCCAAGATTTTTGCAAATGATCTTAAATGTTGAAACAGCAAGCAAACATCCTTACATTGCTCTCCCTTTCACTAAAAAGATATTTGGTAATATGAAAAGGGGTTTTGAAGGGGCACACAAGCCACTTTTGTCTGCTATGTTGCCTTCTGTTGCTACTGACCCTGAAGGTACATCTACATCTGTTCCATCTCCTACTGCTACATCAGAAGCTCAGGCTCAACCTACATCTGAACCTGAAAAAACAGAGTTTCAACAGAGGACACCAACACCCCCACCACCTTCACCTTCAGTTCATAAGGAAGAACCACCAGTGATTCCTCAACCACAACCTCCAACACCCACTACTACAGCAGAACCCAGTTCCTTATCTATGGAAGATCTACTTCAACTGGTTCCACAACTGATTTCAAGGGTTGATGAGTTGGAGAAAAAATTAAAGAAGACCAAGAAGTCACTGGGGACTACTCGCAAAAGAGTTAAGAAATTGGAGGGGAAATTCAAACAGACGGGGATAGACATTACAGACTCAGAAGGTGAGGAATCCTCTGAGGAAACTCAAATTAGTCCTCAAGGATTGGAAGCAGCTGAAATCTTGGTTAAGAATTTAAATCACAAGAAATCCTTTAAGAAGAGACTGGATAAAGAAGCTGCAAGTTCTAGTGGAGTGGATAAGTTTGGTGACTTTACTAACGATAAGTCTGGTGGTGCTGAAATTAAATATGATTTTGATGAAGATTTTAATACTGGCTTTGATGCTGAAGTTAATACAAGTACTGAACATATTAATCCTGGTAGTGATCCAGGTAGTACTGGTGAGGAGTTTGTGCATAGGGAAGGCAAAGGAATAGTGCAAGAATCTTCTGAGCCAGTGAAGACCAAAAAGTAACTCGCAGAAGAGGAAGCTAGCTTTGCTGAGATTGCTAGGATTCAAGCAGAGGATGCGGCTGAAGAAGCTAAACGTGCAGAACAAACAAGGGATGATGAGCTGATTGCCAAAACTCTGCAGGAGGAACCACAATTAACTGAAGAACAAATGAAAAGGAAAGCTGAAGTTCTGGAATCTGCCAAATTCTACACTGATGAAGAATGGGATACTATAAATGCAAGATTATTAGTAAACAGAGATATCCTTCCTGATATTGGCGGAGAAGACTATGCAAGTAAATTGGTTGAGATTATTAATGCGAAGAAGAGGCTCCTCTTTCTTTACTAGTGTAGAAGAATTTTTGCAGCATACTTTCTTCTAAGCTCATTCAATTGCTCTTGTTGACCAGCCCCCTCTACAGCTAAACCATCTTCCATTTTGTTTAAGCCTTTGTATATCTCCGTATGCCTCATCAAGAATACCCCATAATCGATACAGTTGTATATAGTTTGCCAGATAAACTCTAATCGGACGGGCTTAACTCTCCTAATGGCTACAACTTTGTGATAATTTATTTTACTCAAGTATCCAACAAACTTACTAATCTGTTCATTATCGAGCATACAAGTAAATAAATAAATTTTTTTGATTCAGTTCTTATTTTTTTACGATTCATATTTATTCTTAACCAAACAATGTATACACTTACCAATTTCTCAGGCAATTCTTCTGTTGGAATCACTCCTAAACTAGAATTCAAGTGCTAGTAATTAATATGTAATATGTAGCTTAATTATGGATTTTATGTTAGTATTCAAGGTTGGGCTCATGTAGAAAGCCCATGAGCCTATCCAAAGCCCAATAAGGAAAGGATGGGAACTTGGTGTGTTGCCCTAGTTCCCTCTTATAAATAATCTTGTAAACCCTCACTTGAGGGTTGGTTGTTCATTTATCAATATTACTTACGCATAAACCTTCATCATTCTTACTCGTATAATTGGTTAAGTGTTCATCCGATCACTCTCTTCCTCATTTCTTTATATTGATGCTTGTGTTACAAACATGGTGACCTAACAGTGGTATCAATCGCCAAATAGTTGGGTGAAAAGAATTTGTTTTTGAAGTTTTAGTATTACGCGCAACTCTCGGTTCATAAACTTTCTCACGCATAGAAACTCATTTTTTACACTTTACAATCCAAGATTCTTGTACTTTCAAGGTTTTTAGGTGTTAAAATTTCTGTTTTTGGCAAAAAGTTTCAAACTTTACGTGTATTTCATTGGTTTTAAGCTTGATTTCAAACGTGTGTTCATTTCTACGCGTAACGTGTGTACAAGTTTTGGATCATCAAATTTCACACTTTTGTGTTATTTTGGTGATATTGAAGCTGTTTCATCACAAAAATCTGGTTTAGAAACTCTTTGGGCTAAAAATCCGTTTTTTGGTTAAGTTTTACGCGTAACAAAACCCTAAAGTTACGCGTAAGCTATCCGTGGCTTGATCTTCAGTTCTCTTGGTTTACTCAGTGTTTTCTTGCTTGGATAAGCCTGAAAACACTTCGACTTCGGATATCTTTTGCACTGAGATTAGTGTAAAGGATTTTTGGGCAAAACCCTAATTTTACGCATAAGCTAAAACTTATGCGTAGAACTCTTTACGCCTAAGCATTTTCTTATGCCTAAGCAGTGTCTTACGCATAAACTAATCTTACGCATAATTTTTCTACGTCTAACTTTCAGTTTACGCCTAATCTTAGTGTTTCTCAATTCTTACGCGTAAGCTAATCCTACGCGTAAATATTACTTTTACGCGTAAGTTTGGTGTTTTTATGCCTAAGTATTACTTTGCCTAAACTTGGTTTCTACGCCTAAGGATACTTCATCAACAACATTTCATTCGACTACAAAGATCCATTTTACAACACAAGTTTTCAACATGTCTCAACCACCATACTCTAACTACTTTCCTTACACGTATAATCAACAACAACAACAACAACAACTCAGTCCACAACATCAACAATTCAATCAACAACACCAAGTTTATCAACAACAATTTAACCAACAACATTATCCACAACAAGGAGCAATTCCACCTCAAGTGGTTCAACCACCACCTAGTCTTCAAGTACAACCTTACACAAACTTTTACAATCAACATCCATCAAGGAATACTATGAAGGAACTGTCTTGGTTTGGAAAGATGTGTGAAGCTCTAACTAGCCAACAATCCATACATGAAGTTGGATCACTTGATAGACTTCCAATGCTCACTCCCAGAAACTATGATCAATGGGTGATAGGGTTCTTTAGGTTCTGTGATCTAAAGATGCCACATGGAAAGTTCTTAAAGAAGGTAATCATGGAAGGTCCATTTCAAATGCCTACTGTCATTACACCCGGAGATCCAAATGCTAATCCACCAAGAGATGATGTCACCAACATTGCAACTCTTTCTGACCTCACTGCTGATGAACTTCTACATTTCGAAGCTGATGAGATAGCAATGCAATACATCCTTTTGGGATTACCCAATCCAATCCTTCGAAGTGTTGATGCTCAAAAGACTGCTAAAGCAATGTGGGAACATATTCATCTTCTCATGGAAGGCACTGCACTCAATCAAGAAGACATGGAATCCAAAATCTACTTGGCTTATGAACACTTCATGATTGAACCCGAAGAGACATTAGAGTCATATCATCATCGCTTCTCAGACATCATCAATGACTTGGATAAACACAACATCATCATGCCAAGAATTGCAGTTAACACTAAGTTCCTGAGTAGTCTTGGTCCTGATTGGGAAAAGTATGTCATTTTCATCCGGCAAGCTAAGAATCTTCATCATGCTTCATACGGATTGTTGTACGACTATTTGAAGCCCCACCAAAAAGAAGTTGACAGAGAAAGAGTTATCCGTGGACAACCTGTTTCACCTTCAATTCCGGACAATCAACAATTAGCATTATGGGCTCAAGTTGGTTATCCTCAATTCCCGACCTCACAAACTATATTCACGAATCCCCTACAACCCACTGCTCAACCAACTGCAACAATCATACCATATGATCAATCAAAGCAACAATCTCAAGAAAATCAATTGGTTCCATACAACAACAACAATGATAAAGCACTTTACAGTGAATCCAATAAAGATGCAGAAGCTTTCGATGCATTGCAACAAGGGTTTGTCATGATTGCTAGAGCCTTCGGCCGATACTCTAACAAATCTAACAATCGCATTCGTACCTCATCTAACACAAGGAATCAGGCTGTTGTTAACAATGGACGTGTTAAAGTTCAGAATCGTGGTAATGTTCGTCAGATGGGCGGTGGTCAATGGTTTAATACAATGGGAAGAAATAACATGGGTGCTCCACAACAACAAAGGGCTCAAGTGGTTGAACAGGGTACCGCTCAGAATGGGGTTAATGGTCTTCATTGTTATAACTGTAATGAGAAGGGTCATCTGGCTAATGCATGCCCCAAGCCGAGGACAAGAGGCAGCGCTTATCACAAAAAGGCTTTATTCTTGGCTCTCTAGGATGAAGCTGGTGGAACTCTTACAAACAAGGAACATAGCTTCATGGCAGATGCAGATTCTGATGATGACATGGAGGACTTACAGGCTAATGGAGCAGTGATGTTGATGACACACATGAAAGCTCTCCACATGAGTGACACAGGCCTAGTGTATGACACTTATGGTTTGTCTCAGGTACCGGATCGAACTTTACTCATTAATGATCTGATATCTCAGCCAACATCTACATCCGACAAGGATCAGAGTGTTCAACATGCGCCGTCTACTTCTCATTCCGAAGATAATCAAATAGACCCCGTAGTTATATTTGACGATCAAGATGACCTTATGGTTACCATTGATAATCAAGTTGACTCCGTGGTTATACTTGAGGATCTGACTAATGATCATGTTGAGACTCACGTTGAACAAGATGAACCTTCGTCTCATCTAGAAGTTGAGCTCATGACCTTAATTAAAGACCAAGAATCTCGATTGGAAATTTGCAAGCAATTAAAGGAAAAAAATGAACTGTTAACTTGGGATAATGAATGCTTAATAAGGCAACTCAACGTTTTCAAAACTCAAGAAAAACGTAAACAAGGTTTTGAAGTCGTTTTTGCTAAATCTCATCAAAACGAAAAATCTTTAGAACGACAGATACGTGATATAGTCGCATCCAAGAATGCTTTGTTGTCTCAAATAGAACAACTGAAACATGATCATAAACAACAACTTAACGCTCTTACCTTGGAAACTCAAAAAGCCAAGTCTGAGTTGCTAACTTGTCAAAAACAGTTCTGTGAGTACAAAAAGCATTCCACGAAACGAATAGATGACTATCTTGAGGAAATTGTCGACTTACAAAACAAAATTAAAGAGTTTCGAACTGTTGTTTATAAACATGGTGAATCAATCACAACGATTCAAAAGTTTACTTTTAAACCAAATCCAAATGGATATGGACCGAATCTTGCTGATTACAAACCTAAGTTTTCAAACAGAGCATTCAAACCAAATCCTGAAGTTTACAGTGCAGAACATAGAGCTGATGATTCCATTATGAGTGTTGTTGAATATAATCGTCAAGAGGAATTAGATGCAGAAGACGAGAGTCGATCAAAATTAGAAAATGTTGTTTATAACAAACCATTTAACTATTCAAAAGCCGTCACTTTCGTTGCACAAAAGGATTTTTCTAACATACCTTGGGTTATCACACCTACTTCTGAGGGTCCCCTTTCCAATACTGTACAAATTAATGGTCCTTTACCTTCACTCAGTGAAATAAAACCATTAGCCGAAAAATGCAAAGTTATAAAATATTTTGAAACATTCATTTCGGACATCAAAATTTTGGAACGTGAAATTGAATTTCATTCTGAAATAAAAGTTGAACATTTTCAATCGCCTCTTGCGCGTGCACAAAGAGATATTCTTCAGAAAAGAATTTTACCTCATGTCCGAAATTTGAAAAATTGTGCCATTTATTGGGAAAGGGATTTTCACAAGGAGCTTGGACTTATGAAAAGAGTTTTCGAACATACAGAAACATCAATTTCAAATACAAAACGTAAAAAGAAAATGTTACGAAAAGATGTTGATCGACTCTTGGAAGATGTTATCTCTGCTGATATCCATAATGTTGTGTTATTACATTCTCTTGCATATGCATTTCATTATATCTCTGTTGATTCTGTTGAAATTGTTGAGAATACTGATACTGTGTCACAAATCAAGTCTTTAAAAGATGAAAATGAACGTTTGTTAAACGAACTTTCAAACGCAAAACGTCGTCTTCAATGGTGTCAAAAAGATTGTCATAATCGTGAACTCGCTTTGCAAAACAAGATCAACCAGTTACATACCAAAACTCTTTGTCCTAAACTTGAGCAACTGGATGACCAAAATGTGTCTTTGAAGTGTCAAATCTCAAAATATGAACAAGAAATTTCAAAAGTGAAAAAGGAATATAACGTCATATTTGATTTACTCAAAAAGACTCGTGCTAAAGCGTCAAAAGATGTTGATAATCATCTGGCATATACCAAAGATGTTTTACGACGAGATGGACTCACTCGTTCTGAAATTCTAGATTTGTTACACAAAATTCATGATCTAAAGGCAGAGTTGGTGCTACTTAAGCAAGATAGGGATAGTAACACAAATGTAACTGCACCAAAACAGATTCAAAATGACTCTAGAACATCTAATGACAAACCACAAGAAACTAATGCGCTTCCCTCTACTGAAACAGGAATAGTTGCCTCTTTTTCCAACGCCTGCACTTCACAGCCTAGGAGCAATAAAAGGAAGAATAGGAAGTTGCAACGTAAGAAAAGAACAATAAAGAATGCTGAAGTAGAAGAACACCCTAGGACTTTGAATAAAACTCAAGTTTCTCCCACTTTAGATATTGCGTCTGACAAATGTAATGGAAAAAGTGATGTAACAAATGCTGAACCTTTAAGTACTTTTGATGTTAAGTCTGAAGCTTCTTGTGTTATATGTCGTAAAACTATGCTTTCTGATTGTCATGATAAATGTGTTGCTAAAACTATCTTGTCTCGTTTACGGAATCCTAAGAAACGGAATACCTCTAGGCCCACTAAAGCTTCTAAGTCTGTGCTTGGTTAACCGCCCACTTTAGATTCTAAGAAATGCATTGATGTCCCTATAGCTCCATTATCACCTCCAAGGATCGTAGTACCACCTAGTGCATTCACTAAGACTAAAGCAAAGACTAGTTGGAGATGGAAAAAATGGTAACATAATTCACTTGGCTTTACATGGATACCTAAAATTATGAACATGTGTGTTTCATCTATATCTGCATCGGAACCCTCTATCTCTTCGGGTTCCACATCTACTTCTATTCCATCTGTGTCGTCTGTGTTGAATGCAGGTGATACAGATCATCCTCTGGGTTGTTGATAGTGGATGTTCCCGACACATGACATGCAATCTCAAACTGTTATCAAACTTTATTGCAAAGTTCATTGGCACTGTCAGATTCGGGAATGATCACTTCGCAGCTATCATGGGCTACGGAGATTACATCAATGGCAACATCAAAATTAGCAGAGTTTATTATGTGGAAGGTCTCGGTCACAATCTCTTTTTAGTCGGTCAATTTTGTGATGGAGATTTGGAAGTTGCTTTTAGGGAGAAAACTTGTTTCATTCGTGATCTACAAGGAAACGATCTTATGTCTGGTCAACGCACATCAAGTCTTTACACAATCTCAATGCAAGACATGATTGCTTCATCTCCCATCTGTCTACTCTCTAAGGCTACATCTACAAAATCCTAGCTATGGCACCGTCGTCTCTCACATCTAAACTTTCAAACCATAACCAACCTTGCTCGATATAAACTAGTTGAAGGTCTCCCAAGATTTCGGTATTCTAAAGATCATCTATGCTCAGCCTGTGAACAAGGGAAAAGCACTCGTGCTCATTTTCCTTCAAAGGTGGAACACAGCTCACAGCATGTGCTTCATCTTCTTCACATGGATTTGTGTGGCCCGATGCGCGTGCATACAACTAATGGCAAATGCTACATCTTGGTAATTATAGCTGACTACTCAAGACGGACTTGGGTTTATTTTCTTCGAAGTAAAGATCAAGCTCCACAGATGATCATCACCTTTCTCACAAAAATTCAAGTTCAGCTCCGGAACACCGTCAGACAAATTCGAACAGACAAAGGAACTGAATTTGTGAATCAAACTCTTCGTGCATTTTATGAGAAAGTGGGAATTGAGCATCAAAAATCTATTGCACGTACACCAGAACAAAACGGAGTTGTTGAAAGACGAAACCGCACGTTAGTGGAAGCTGCAAGAACGATGTTAATTAATGCTAAACTTCCGGATTACTTATGGGCTGAAGTTGTGTCAACTGCATGCTACACTCACAATCGCTCAATGATTACCAAGCGCCACAACAAAACACCTTATGAGCTTATCCACAACCATAAACCGAATCTCAAACACTTTCACGTATTTGGATTCCTTTGTTATCCGAATAATGATCGTGATGACTTTGGTAAGCTCAAAGCCAAAGCTGACATTGGAGTCTTCATAGGATATTGTGAAAATTCTAAGGGTTTCCGGATCTGGAATCGTCTTACAAAGCAGGTTATGGAAACGATTCATGCAAATTTCGATGAACTTACTGAAATGGCTTCTAAGCATAACAGCTTGGAACCCGGTCACAACCGTTTAAACTTCCCCCAAACCCCATCATCAGCTGAACCAAGCCCCCAGCTTACTCGTCAACAAATGGAAAAGCTATTTGCTCCGCTGTTTAGTGATGATATTGATGATCGTGCTCCAGGTGTATCCAATGTTTCCGCTGCTCAACCTGATCAAAATCAAATACCTGATACACCTGCTAAAACAACTAATGTTGAAGAAGCACCACCAGTTGACTCTACAACAACAGTTGAACAAACTGCATCCAATGACGCTGAACCAGCTGATGATGTTATAAACAATGAAGTACCCCCACCTGCAGATTTTGATCAAAATGCGTTCTTCAACCCATTTGCTAATGACTGTGTTGCACCAGATGTTGCGGAATCATCTACAAGCCATTTGAATCCTTCCAATCTGCATAATGTATATCAACATCAACCTTCCACACATCGTTGGATGAAAGACCATCCCCTTGAGAACATTATTGGTAACCCGAATCAACCAGTCATAACAAGACAACGTCTTTACACAGACGGTGAACATTGCATTTATGCACTCATTGTCTGCCAATCTGAACCTAAAAACATTAAAGATGCAATCACCAAAGACAACTGGATTGAATCCATGCAAGAAGAACTCAATCAGTTTAAACGTCTTGAAGTATGGGAATTGGTTGAAAGACCAACAGGGGTCTTCGTCATTGGTCTAAAATGGATTTGGAAAAACAAATTGGATGCTGAAGGAACTGTAATCAGAAACAAGTCACGTCTGGTGGCTAAGGGTTATAGACAGGAAGAGGGTATTGACTTTGAAGAATCATTCGCTCCGGTTGCTCGTCTTGAGGCTGTTTGGATATTTCTGGCATTCGCGGCTCACATGAAAATCACGGTCTTTCAAATGGATGTCAAAACTGCCTTTCTGAATGGGAAACTGAAGGAAACTGTCTATGTTAGCTAACCAGAAGGATTCGTTGATCCAGAGTTCCCGGACCACGTTTACAAACTGAACAAGGCTCTCTATGGTCTCAAACAAGCCCCTCGGGCGTGGTATGATAAGTTATCATCCTTTCTCATTGCCAATACTTTCACCAAAGGTTCGGTCGACCCTACACTTTTCATACAATATCACGGGGCTCATATTTTAATCGTTCAAATCTATGTGGATGACATCATTTTTGGGTCAACACATTTAAAATACTCAAATGCTTTTGCAAAACTAATGACAAAACATTTTGAAATGTCAATGATGGGTGAACTTACGTTCTTTCTAGGAGTGCAAGTTCATCAATCACCCCGTGGTATTTTCTTGAGTCAGTCCAAATATGCCCTTGAACAAATTTTGAATGCAAAACTATGATACCTATGCCACACTAATGGCACATACCAAGAAACTAGACGCTGATTTACATGGGAAATTGGTGGACCCTACCAAATACCGTAGTATCATTGGGTCTCTCATGTATCTAACAGCTAGCAGGCCTGATATTGTTTTTGCCGTATATCTTTGCTCCCGTTATCAGTCAAGACCAACTGAAACCCACCTCTCCGAGGCTAAAAGAATCCTCCGATACATCATGGGAACCATTAACTTGGGGATCTGGTATCCGAAGGATTCTGGTTTTGAACTAATAGCTTTTTTAGATGCTGATTACGCAGGATGCTTAGATTCACGGAAAAGTACTTCAGGAGCATTACAATTTCTTGGTGATAAACTGGTGTCATTGCAATCGAAGAAGCAGGATTGTACATCGCTGTCCTCAACCGAAGCAGAATATGTAGCCATGTCGGCGTGTTGTGCTCAAGTCATTTGGATGAGAACACAACTCAAAGACTATGGTTACGTATTTGACAGAATCTCGATGTACTGCGACAATCGGAGTGCTATTGCGATCTCGTGCAACTCTGTTCAACATTCGAAATCAAAGCACATCGATCTTTGATATCATTTCATCAAGGAGCACGTGGAAAAGGGTACTGTTGAATTATACTTTGTGGGTACTGAATACCAACTAGCAGATCTTCTCACCAAAACCTTAGCTCCTGCAAGGTTTAATGAGTTGGTCCACCGGATTGGTATGCGGTGTTTGACTCCATAGGAACTTGATGAACTTTTAAAACATTCTTAAAAACCTGTCAAACACAAAATCTCTTTTGTAAATATTTTTCAAAAACAAAATACAAAAATATAAAATCTGATAAAACAACAAAAATATTCTTTTATCTATATATCTTTTAACATGGCAAGTACAAATCTTCCGTCAACACTTTAATCTTTCAAAATTCATTATTTTCTCAGCCAAGTGTTGAGGGGGAGATAGTAAATATTTTTCGGTTTCATAAAACCTTATTCTTGCATGTTACCTTATCATTGTTGTTTCTTTAACAATGGTGGTCACATTTCTGGTTTACTGACACTCCTCGGACTCAAATTTATAAAATTTCATTATTTCTTAAGTCGAGGGGGAGTGTCGTCAAGTTTTCTTTCCATAAATCATACTTTTGGTAACCAAAATGGAAGTTATGGGCGTTAGATGTAAATGGTTAAGGTGGAGGGACTGAATGTGTCAAATGCTCAAAGTACTTTTAAATAAAACATTTCAAAAACACATTTACTTCTCCACATTTAATTCCGAACTACCTAAATCCTACGCCTAAGAATCAATTTTCAAATCCGGACTTTTGATCTTCAATTTATAAGTGAAAAACGTTCTTTGTATTTATCTATGCGTAGGTTTTGAATCATTTTGAAAACCAACGGCTAGTTTTTAATCTAGGCATGATTTTGTGTTCTACGCATAAGCGTATGAACACATAATCATGTTTGAGTGTTATTGGTTAAAATGGGTGTGTAAAAACGTTTATTTAATCACATTGAAACCATTTCTATCATTAAAACTCACCCAGAAACACGAATTGTTTGATCTTGAGTATTAGGGTTTTATGCGTGAATTGGGTATTTTCAAGTGTGAGTGTTTTAGGTTAATTAGATGGTTAAGGGATGTTGTCTATATGTTGAATTGATCATATCCACACTCACAACTTACCCAGAAACATCAACTGTGAAAGAATTAAAAGTTAGGGTTTAAGTTCATACGTTTTGGGTATTTTTGATTCATAGCGTCTTTGATGTTAAAACTTGTACAGATCATCTCATTAGGCCTCTAAGATATCCCAGAAACATTTTGGTGTAAATCCTGTGGTTAGAATTCTTATTCGTAGGAATTGAACTTTAGGGTTTAATGTTTACGCGTATATGATATTCTACGCATAACTGCTTAACTGAGTTTTCATGTTTAAAACTGAAAAGGATTGAATATATGTGTTAATATTGGTGATTTGATGAATTTATTTCAGGTTATTACGCGTGAAATTCAGAATCAAGGTTACTAGAACTTCTATGCATAAGGATCACCTTACGCGTAGCAAGTTATGCGTAAGAGTAATCTTACGCGTAACCTTTACGCGTAAGGTTCTACAATGGGGACTACGCGTATCCTGTGAAGGATATGCGTAAATAGTAAGCTTTACGCATAAGGTTCACTCTTACGAGTAAGCCTTACGCGTAAGGTTCTATATACGCTTACGCGTAAGCTTTACGCCTAAGGCCCTCTTTTCCTACGCGTAATATTTCTTACGCATAAGTCAAGATCCTACGCATAAGCTTATGCTTACGCGTATAACCACTCCTGTTTACGCATAAGTTTGCAAAACCTACGCCTAAGCCTAGTTTTAACCAAAATTATGAATTGTTACGCGTGCAAACTTGTAAATAAATAAATCATACCGCCACGAAACCAAAAATGTCACTAATAAGCTTATATGTTTAATAAGTTGTGAAAAATAAGTGAAAACTTGGACTTTAAAAATCAAAGTTAATCAACTCACGAAACTTATCACGACGTCTTTGGACTATTGGACTAACAAGTGACATTGGACTCGTAATAATCATCGACATATCACATTCAATAAATAGACAATAAAATCAACTATTGACTAACGTAATGTCTTTCGATATGTTGGTTCTTTTGGCTAAATATCTTTCAGATCACGACATGGACGCTCAAATGCAAAATGTGGAAGCACCAAATGTTCTCACTGTTGAAGATATCTTCCCTCATGGTTACCCAATGAAGATCGGAAAGAACAACCTCAAAGTCGATTTTGAGAACTTCTCTTGTTCAGAGTCTTCTTGTCAGATTGCAGTGGATATTCTGAAGACTTACCCTTATCAGAACATGCTCACTAACTCTGCTACTGTACCGGAGATCTACATTCACCAATTCTGGCATACAATGGAAAAGGTCAAAGGTCAAAATGCTGTGACGGTGACGCTCAACAACAAACAAGTCATCATCACACCAACAGATTTAAGGGCTATTCTTCTCATTCCTGTCATCGAACCTACTGAATACAATGCCACTCCAACTGAAGAGGTCGTTCTCCAGTTCATGATCGACATCGGCTATGATGAAGCTACCGGGGTGATCATAAAGCACTCATATGTTGATCTTAAGAACATTCCCCAGCCATGGAGAACCCTCTACATTATGATTGCAAAATTCATTTATGGACGTGATAGTGGTCATGAGCATCCCAAGCTCATGGAACTACAAATATTTTGGGCTTTGGTCAACAAGAAAGACATAGAAGTTGAAGGTCTGATATGGGACGATATGATGACTTTCCTTAAAAAGCTTGGCACCAAAATCCCGTATATCAGATATACCAAACTGTTGATCCAAAGAGCTCTAGGGTATAATCCTGATATTCCCTTGAGACTTGATGACCCAAATCAATCCTCCGCGTTGTATGAGCCCACACTCACTGTCAAATTTAAGGACTCAACAACAAAGAAACAAGGTGCAGTGCTGCCAGATCATCTTATTACTGATGATATCAAACAACTGTATTCGTACAAACGATATCTGGTAGCAGTTGAAGAAGGCAAAGTAGGTTTCCTTGATGAAAAGTCCGTTGGTACGCCTACTAGGAAAACCAAGAGAGGCAGCACAGGAAGTATCACAAGCACTGAAAGCATACGAAAGTATCCTAAGAGGACACATGTTCTCAAAAGGAAAATTCTTTCAAAAGATGCTATTCCTATTCCCAAACCTGAACCGCAACAAAAGCTAATGGATGAAAGTTCTGAGGAAACTGAATCAGACGAAGAGGTCCTCTACTCTGAAACTCCAATCGATGACACTCAAACAGTAGAAAAACCTCCCAGTCCAAAAGCTGATAAAGGTAAATGGAAAACTCCAGTGCTTGAGCATAAAGAGGAAAGCTCAGAAGAAGAGCCACTGGATGAAGACAGAGAATACAGGAAAAAGGTGAAGAATCTGAGACTCCAACATGCTGCCAAAGAGTTCGAACAACAACAAACTCGTGGCCCCGGAGGGTCAAGTGGTGGTGCACTATCTACACTAGTTCCTGATGCGGTTAATCAACCCGATAAGGGAACTGGTACCACCACCCATGAACAACAATAAAGGAAACTGGAGGACTTTATCACTTACGAATTTGAGGAACCAGAAAGGGAGAAGTCTGAGAAAATTTTTGATGAAGATGCTGAGGTTGCAGCTAAAGAAAAAGCAGATTAAGAAGCTCAAGCTCAAGCAGATGAAGAAGCCAGGAATACGGCTGAAGAATTGGCTAAGTCTGGACAAGACGACGAAGTTGATTATGATGATTTTCTTCTAGATAGTCTAGCACGCTCCAAGGAAGAAACTTCTGAGCCATAAAAAGACCCTGAGTCTCCTCATGTCTCATCATCATGAGACTCGTCTTCTCACTCTTCACCTCCACCATCCAAAGGCACAACAAGATCCAAATCCAAGTCTGTAAAGAAACCAACTGACTCTTGGATATCCCGAGCTAAGACAAAAATTGTCAAAGCTATCAAGTAAGTCAAGAAGAAAGACGTGATCAACAAAAAGTTGAATCAACTAGCTGACAGAATCAACTTTCTTCAAAACGAGATGTTAAAAGAAAGGGAGCAAATCCAGAAGCTTCTCAAAGGAGATTTCCAAAGGGAAATGGAGAAGACGGCTAGAGAATATACTCACAAGTTTCTTCTCGACACTGTCCCTGGCGTGACAAGATAGATGTTCAACAGACAACTCTATCCGAATCTCATGCAACTGGCTAAGCAAACTATAAGATCTACACCTCTAACCGTAACAATCAACCCAACTGATCCTATAGTGTTCTCCGATGCTGAATTGGTTTCCAGGCTGGTAACACAAATGTCAAAACGATCTACAACATTTACCTCTGACGAAGGTAAACTGTTTGAAGCATTGCTGGAATACCAACTCAAAACAACATGCAGAGTAGAAGCTGAAAGGCCTAAGTGTCCAAGAGACGATGATGATAAAGATAAGGATAAGGATAAGGAGCCTAAACGTCCAAAGAAGTCTGGTGAACCCTCCTCTATGCCACCACCACCCCAAAGTACTCCAACACAAAGACGATCTCCTCCACGCTCTACTGTTGATAAACCTCAGGACTCTGAGTTACCACCATCCATAGAGAAAACCGGTGATCATTTCGAATACACTGGTGGTGACTGTTAATACAAATAAGTCATAAAAACGTTTATTTATATTTTACGATCTTCTAATGTTTTTTCGATAACAAACGTAAAATCATATTAATGAAACAAATAAAATACGTAAATGGTTTGAACTAATAGTTTCTAACATATTCACATTTTCACATAAAACACTAAAACAAGTATAAGTGATTTTATGATTTAAGTAATACATATGTACAACAACTAGTGTTTACATATTTGGATAAAATATACACATAACTAGTATGTAGTATATTGGGTAATATAAATGGGTAGAAACTTAAGTATCACAACCCATTGGGCAAATACATTGAATGTAGTTGGGTACAACCCAAAGCCCATAACCCATGGATCTTGACCCATAACCCATTGCATGACATCATGATTATATCATACATGGATAATATCCATAACCCATGGATCAACCCATACCCAAGTGACTAAGTGCATTGCACTTAAAGATACATTGTATCTAGCCAAAGATCCATGGTTCAACCCATGACCCATGACCCATAACCAAAATACCCATGGGCAAAGAGGAGCGTTCCACGGATCCTTAGCTTTGTGCTAGCCGGATCCCTTGTGGTAGGGATCAAGGGATCCGGGGAAACAGTAGGATTTTTCCTCCATAAATAGTGAGCCATTTCTTCATTATTTCTTACCCCTTTCTAACATACTTTCTCCCCTGAGTTAAATCTCACTAACCTTAGATCCAAGAGATCTATGTTTGTAGTTAAGTTTTTGTGTGATCTTTTCGGTTCCTCTTAAAGGCAAGATCACCACCTTTGAAGTCTACTGAAGTCCTCTTGTTGAAGTCCTCTTGTTGAAGTCCATGAGTTGCCAAGCTTCCTCATCATCAAGGCTACTGAAGTCCTCCTGTTGATGATCTCTTTCTTTCTTCAAAGAAGTGTAGTGTTGAAGACATTAGTGAAAGATGTCTCAAGTGTCAAGACGAAGATATTAGTGAAGGGTATTTATCGTCTATAGGATAAGCACTTGTGTTAGGTGCTTAGAAGTCAAGACAAGAAGCATTAGTGAAAGGTGCTTAGAAGTCAAGACTTGAAGCATTAGTGAAAGGTACTTCGAAGTGAAGACACAAGACATTAGTAAAAGGTGTCTTGTAGATCTAGTCAAAGGCATTAGTGAAAGGTGCCTTAGATGTACATTCGATATGGTGTGTTTCGATGTACTAGATAGACTAGCATTAGATCCAAGGATATTGATGTCCTTGATGATGTTGTAAAGGAGTAGATCTCCTTTGGGATTAGTCATTGGTGTAGTGTGGTAGTAGTTCCTCCATTGCAATGGAACTAGGTGCTTGGCCTAGTACCTAATAAAGGGTAGGCGACGTTGTGAAGGTGTAGTTCACCTTGGTGTCAAAGAACTAGGTACTTAGCCTAGTACCTTATAAAGGGTAGGCGACGTTGTGAAGGTGTAGTTCACCTTGGAGTGAAAGAACTAGGTACTTAGCCTAGTACCTTATAAAGAGTAGGCGACGTTGTGATAGGATTAGTTCTCCTAAGGTGTGAAAGAACTCGGTATTTAGCTTTGTACCAGAAAAAGGTTAAGCGATGTTGTGAAGGCTTCTCCGCCATAAGGAGATTGGTGTAGTGTTTACAAACTCTCGAGTAGGTGACTCGGGGAGTGGAGTAGGGAAAGGAAGGTGTCCTTGTAGCCGAACCACTATAAATACTCGCGTTGTGGTTTTGTGCTTCTTACCCTTATCTTTTCATTACATATCTTTATATGCTTGTTTATCAACATCCAACACATACAACCAAATAGATTGAAATAAGTCGATCTAAATATTTAAAAAGGAAGTTTTAATTGGTAAAACTATTCAACGCCCCCTTCTAGTTTTCCACAGTGACGATGAAGAGTTCCATGAGCCCCAACAATAACCCACCTCTCCCGACACAACAAAGAAACCAGAATCCTCATCAAAGCCAAAGAAGAAGAAGAAGACGAGTAAGTCTGATGTTGTCTCTTGGCTAGATAACGATACAACCGCTAAATACGACTGGTTTTCTCAACTTTGTGATGCTACTCCCTCACTACCTGAAGGTCAAGAAATGGTAGATGGCCGTACTATGAAACATGTCAAGCTATTACAAGAAAAATTCAAACTGAAGAAGATGACAAAGGCTGAGCTCAAGCGAATCAAGAATGATGCCTTCCAATTGCTCAAAGATAGCTCCGAAAGTGCAATTGAAGTGGAATACCACCTCGAAAACATTGCACGAGCCATGTCGAACAACATTGATTGGCTCAATCCCGAAGCTAACATTGACTTCACCTGCAAAGACAAAGCTCCATACTACACAGATTGGACCAGACCTCTACCCACAATTGGCCGTCCGGATCAACCACAAATTCCATTCTGCTACTTCTTCAACAAAGACCTAGAAATCGAGGAAGATGCCACCCACATGTTCTCTGACACTGTGGAAAAGTATGATCTTGATGCAATGTATGGGATTCATCACTGGCCTGAACGCCGAAGAATCTACTACAAGAGCTGCCAGGTACTCACATCAAAGCATGAAGTGTCAAGTGATAAATGGATCGTTGCTATCAAGCATGTCTCTCTCTCGTTTAAATGGGACTACACATTTCTCAAGAAAATAGTGGTTAAAAGACAAGACGAAGAGGACTATGAATTCTGTGAAGCGGACTTTCAGAGATTGTCTCTCAACGACATTGAAGATCTGTATCTTGCCAAGGTACAGGGACGAATGAGACATTTCTCTACAGAGATACAACGTGAATACATCAAGTCCTTGCTAATCTTCATCAGAAGCATAGTGATCCAGGAACGTGTAGAAGACATTCAGCTTGCCGTGGAATCGTATCAGACACGTGTTAACCTCACAAAACCACAGCTTGACCTTCCCGACATAAACCAACTTCCTCAGTACACCCTAATCAGCAGACCATTTAGAGTAGGCTACCGTAGTGAACTACACCGAAATTTCTTAATGGCGTGTAACGAGCTTCATAAGTTTGGGGATCATACACTCAAGAAAGTCAGGGATGGGTTAGCTTATCGGTTAAAGGCGATACAAAAAGGCATTGGGTCACCAAAGAAATGGAATTCTAAGAAGAGACGGGATGTAAAGAGGATCATCACGCGGATCGATGAAAGGTTGTTCAGAAGGGATCAATTCAGAACTTTGGAGAGTTTCATAGGTGGTCGTCCCAGCATATCTCTCACAGGCTATCAACGTCCCGAACGTATTCCTGGAGTTATTGCTGGCCTTCCGGATTCTCCTGGTAACCCTTGATTTGGTTCATTATCTTAACATTTGGATGTGTGATTTTTAAATGACAATGGCTTGTGCACACATAATAGTGTACAACCCGTACTTGTAATGAAAGGACCCTGTGGTACGCTTCAGTGGGATCCGTAGCTTTGTGATTCGGATAGTTTGGTTAGCCATAAGTCGATCTAAATATTTAAAAAGGAAGTTTTAATTGGTAAAACTATTCAACCCCTCCTTCTAGTTTTCCACAATTGGCATCAGAGCTTCGTTACCAAGTTTCTTGAAGTATATTGTACTTTAAAAACTTGATACGATCCATGGTTAATTGAATACTACAAAGAAGGTTTTTCATAAAAACAAACACCATGTCTTTTAAAACTATATGTTTGGATGTTGATTTGATAACAACATTTTTCTTATTTATTTTTTTTCATTTAATTGCACTAATCTTCCTTGTCATGTTGATTAGTCAAAGCTCATACCCACCAAGCTTTAGGAGTCGCTTGGTAACAAGAATACCTTCCTTAAGAAGGTATCTTAAACGCAAAGGAGCGGGAATAGTCTAAGTGACATTTGCTGTTTCATTTGTAAAGACATTTCTAAGTATGCTAGAGGTATGATTTTCTTTTTACTTTGCTTGATAATTAAGTATACCTAGTTAGGTATTTATATGATTATCTTTTGTGCAAATTACATGTTTTACATGAAGCTTCATTAGGAAGCTTTTTTCTCACATACGTGTTTTATTTCTCGTATAAAGTCGTGGTATATAAAACTTATGTTTTGTTTCTTTTAATCCAATAAAACAAAACACGAATTTCAAAAATTCCTCCTTCCCCATAAAAACTCCCACCGTCGACCACTTTATCAAACCCTCACTTTTTTCAAATCTTCCAATTTCAAAAATTTCCTCTCATTCAAAAACTTCATCTTCCTCCTCATTCCATCTCAATCGAAACCAAGAAGATCCGTCATCAACATGGTTTACATCGCACTCGTCCTCATCGCCCTAACACTCATCGCACTTGTGTTCCCTATGATGAAGTTCACATACGGAGACATTTACTTTGTGTTGTTAATCTATATTGGGGTTATATACCCAATCCTTTGTATCATCCTTAGTATTGAAATGCAATATTATTAATCTAGTTTATCTAGGTTACTATTATGTGTTTATCATTTCTTTTGATTTATATGTTTTATATTTTTTCGTGATACATTAGAGGTCATGTATGCATGCTAAAAGAAAATGTAGGATAAAACATACTTCGTGGTATAAAAACTGTAAAACCTATGCTTGTATCAAATCTGTTTCTGTTACTACTGATCCACGGATCCCGGAAGATATACTAGCCGGATCCCTTTTGTAAAGGAACCGTGGGATCCGTATTACTGGAAAAACAGTTTTCATGCAAGATTAAAAACCACTATCTTTCTAAAAGTAATAATCCACTAGAAAATCAAAACCTTAAGTAGTTGGAGCGTTAAAAACCATTGTTAATAAATATCTAGTAAAAACGTTAGATAATAATTGGTTAATATCAAAACATCTCTTTCCCTTAACTCATCTTCTCTATAGGTTTCGCTATGTCGCATGTATATGAGTTTGATTTTTCATTCTCTAGCGTCTATACTCCAAACATCTCTCTTGAGCCCAACACCCCTGGCAATCATGTCCGTGGGTTCAATAATCTCGAAACCTGTTGCTTCCATAAAGGACATATTGTAGACACCTCTCTAAAATTCGAAGAAGGTATCAATACCTCCTTCCGAACCATAGGATTGGAATGTCTTCTCGAAATTAACGAGAAAATATGTCCAAGGTTTGTATTGGAATTCTTTCGTCAAGTCGAACTCGTTCGTAACGAGGATAGTTCTTTATCTCTTTGGTTTTATATCAAAAACCAAAAGTTCACTTTAACCCTTGGGCATTTTGCTCACATCCTCCGAATTCCAAATCATGGACAATGTGCCTTCACCGAAGATTGGTCTCTTGATTCTCTCTTCAACTTTCGTGAAGAAAACATCCCATATTGCTCTCACATGCCTTCCCCTGAAGACTTGATTCGCATAATATGCAAACCTCGACCATATTACTCCGATCCAAACATTATCTTCACACGGGACATCCGAGAAGAGTACAAGCCTTTTGCACTCATCCTACGTGAAAATGTTTGGAGTCTTAGGGGAAATCGAGAAATTCTTCCCGCTTGTTGTGCTCACATGTTGTACTGTTTGCTAACACAACAACCATACAATCTCGCCTACTTCTTCGCAAGGCGAATTGCAAATCTTCAAGGCTCTAAGAATAAACTCATCCCTTATGGAATGTTCTTGACACGCCTCTATCATAATTTTATGCACTTCCATCCTCAATTTCAAAGTCCGTTGTACGTACTTGTGAACAAGATGATGGAACCGCTAAACATATCTCTCATGAAGACTTTCTTCATTCTTGATTCCACCAACACCCGTCAATCACATAATGATCCTCCTAGCAAAAACACTCAAGGAACCTAGTAGAGTCAAATAGGATCAATTCTACTCTACTCGTGCTTTATCAATGTAATCCTATTTCTTTCATGAAATAAAACATCTTGCATTTGATATCTTAGTTTTAGAACTCCTTTAACTAATCTTGGAATATAATTCATTATCAAGATCATTGCATACCTTTAGTAAAGGTTCTGCCTAGTAGATGGACGTATCCAAAATGTTGTACTAGACGGATCCCTATCTTTGAGGAACCGTGGGATCCGGCAAACAGAAAATGCAATTGCAAGCATTATATCTCAAACATATCCTTAGAACACCTCACACTAAGTCAAACATAGTGTCTTAAGGAAAATTAAGTCCTTATCAAGATAGGTTGATCCTTCCTACTCACACACCTAGATCACACTCTAAAAAGCTTGTAGATCTACCGTTTCATTTTTAATCCATTGTTGGATCGATGTACTCTAACCAAACTAACTTAAATAGCTTGTTTAAGGTTTAACAACCTCGGATAAATCCTAAGTTATTAACAATGAAACACTGAATAATCTTTATTAAGTACGCGGAATTTACTTAACAAATCTAAGAAGAATAGCTTTTATTATTAAATCTAAATCTGCTTATTATGCAGATACTTCAACAACTCTAAGAATATCGAACTTTCTATAAAACTCTAAGACTCGTAAGCAATCGTACCTCTAATGCCAATCTAGGGGTCCTTTTATAGGCTCAAGGATAACCCTAGTCGGTTTAAAAATTGTATCCTTGTACGACAAGTAATCTAATATAGAATATTCTAGAATTACAAGACTTTCTATAAACGAATAAAACAGTTCTTTAATCTTGCAGTACTTTGACTTCGTTTGCAGTACTTTGACTTTATCTTTAGCAGTACTTTGACTCTTTGACTTTTTCCAATTCTTTGTCATTCTGCAGTACTTTGTTAATCTTCAGCACTTTAACTGTTCAGCACTTTCATATCCCAACAATCCTCCCCTAACTTGAATTCTACTTGTTTGACTTCAAGTTCCTTTATGAATTTGTCTTTATCAGCCTCATCTTTAAGGACAGATTGTGTCTTTGTCTTTGGATTGTATCTTTGTAGTTTCTGTGCTTAATCAAAATATCTTTAGAAATATTCTTTTACAGCATCATCCAGCAAGCTCCATCTTTTCAGCAACACAGCAACATATGACAATTTGTACATTAATTCAGTTTAAGTTGCAGACTATTCTCATCACTTCCAGGTGTTGTAACTCCTGTGAGAGGTGAATCATTGAAAATTTAATGGATTTTAATCTCTTTACCAAAGCCATTAACTTTGGAGTAGCCAAATTTTTTGGTGTATAAGACCATGGTACATTGATAACCATATGATTTTTAGTAAATCACCAGCTATCAACAGATTTGTTTTGTTATTACCAAAAGCTGTACCCTTCTGGACTAGTTAGTTCTTTTATCTAATGGTGAACTAATTACCAATAATGGTTTTTCCACAGCCTTTACCACAAGCCATTTTCCTGTGGGCTAGCCAACTCTTAACATTAACTGATATGGTGAGTTGATTACCATACAACTTATTAGCAAGTTGTTAACTAAAAACGGATTTGAGATATCTTTACCAGAGCCGTTTGCTCATGGATTAGCCAATCCTTTTGTAACCATGGTGGATTGATAACCTATTGATGTTACCATCTCAAAAACCATTTATTCAACCTTTGTTTCAAAATATTTGTTACTTAACAAAAGATTTCTTCAAAAATCATTTAACTGGTTAAAAGCTGCAAGCAGTACTTTGATTAAAGTAATGTTTAATTAGCAGTACTTTGAATAAAGTACTGTTTTATCAAAAATAATTTATTCAATGAAAATTCATACTAGTTATTCATCATCATCAGCCATAGTAGTCCAGTTGATAAACAGATTGATGACCATACAAGCAGTTTCATTATCCTCTTCAACTTCCATTCCATGCTCTAACATCCTCCTCATAAGCTCAACTGTAAGAGGGTATCTTCTATCTGCAAACATGTGAATCATTGTTCCATTTTCCAGCTCTAGAACATGTACACCAGATTCTTCAAAGAATCTCCAGCTAACAATTTCCCAGTTCTCTTGATTCTTCCAAATTTCATCACTGCTCTGTTCTTCAGTTTCCCATGCAGTTGTGAGATCTCCAAGTAAAACTAAACCAATTCCTTCTGATGGATGATGTTTAAAGTAATCTTTCACCACATGATATAAATAGAATAGATCCACTCTATCTATGATGTGCAATAAATCCCATAGTCTGTTGAACACTCTGAAGCTTTCATCTTCTCTATGAAACATCAGATAACTTCCATCTTTAGATTCCACAACTTCAAAAGCAATAATCTGAGATCTGTTCATCTTCATGTCAGCATCTTTTTTGGAATATTAAAAATCTACTATTCTGAGATAATTTCTTAGTTCATCCCTAGTTTCAGATCTTAACTCAACTTTTTCTTTCTTTGAAAACTGTATATCTTCAACTTCAGTTTTCCTTTTTCTTTTTAAACTTTTCTTTCTTTCTGCTTCAGTCCAAGTAGCTTCATCTTTATAATCTTTGATGCTTGCAACATCCTTCTTATAAGCCTCTATCTCAGCATCATATAATCTTTTCATATCAACATAATTCAGCTTCTGCAATCCTTTATATCCTCGACCTTTCAAATAAGCCATCATTGCATTCCTTTCTTTAGCAAGATTTGGTCTTCTAGGTATAAAAGAAACAGGAGTAGGTGACTGAAATGATTCAGCATCTTCAGCATTCAATTCTTCTTGTAATTTCCTAGCTGCTTCTTCATTCATTGCCTCTTCATTAGTAACTTCAGTCACTACTTTAGCATTAAATTCTTCTTGTACTTTTCTAGCTGCAGCCTCATTCCTAGCAACTTCAATTGCTCTAAGATCTGCCAAAGTTAGCTTTTTCTTCTTAGTTTCTACCAGAATACTCTTTCCTTTATCTTTAGGATCTATTATAGGTTGAGAACCTCTTGGTTGTTCCTCTGCAACTTCAGAAATAGTAACACCCCTTGGCTTTGATAAATCATGCAATATTTCAGCAATAGTTTCATCATCACTTGCAGTTCTTACAGGTTTGGGTGTATCAGCTTCTTCTGGTATGGCAGTTTTTGAAGGACCAGCTTGTTCTTCATGAATAACAGTTGAAGGACCAGCTTCCTCTTCAAAATCTAATACTCTTGGATTAATTAACTCTTGTCTGAAGGTTCCTTGAAAAGCAGTACTTTGTTGTTCAATACCTTGATCTTCAGTCCTTTCTTCTTCAGTGCTTTCAATAATAACATGCTCTTCAGTACCTTGAGGTTCTTTCTCCTTAACAACATCTTCTTTCAAATTCTTTTCTTCTAAATTCCTCCCCAATTGGACAGAAGATGGTTTACGAACCTTTTTGCCTTTGGTTTTCTTCTTAAATTCCCTAACAGGTCGTCCTTGCTTCCTTTGAGATTTGACCCATAGACGATGATGTTGAACCAATGGCCAGACAAAATTTTTGAGTCTTCTAAATTTAAGCTTCAATCTCCTAATCTCTGTAGCCTGATCTTCAAACGATTTCTTCAACCTTGTCAATTCCTTTGTTAAAGCCTAGTTGTTGAGAACTTGACTCTCAGGCTTCATAGAGACTGCATCTCCTTCAGATGGTGAGTGTGCTTCTTGATGAGAAGCTTGTACAGATACTTGTGGAGATTGTGGAGGTGTAACTGCAATATGCTCTTGAACTTCAGTACTTTGGGAAGCAGTACCTTGTGATGCAGTACGTTGTGATTCAGTACTTTGTGATGCAGTACCCTGAGAAGCAGTACCTTGTGAAGAAGCAGTACTTTCTTCTTCATTACTTTCTGCAACTTCATCACGAATAGCCTGAACAACCTCCATCATTGAAGTAGTTAATGGAGTGTGTCTTCCAGTGAATAAATCACTTTTCCTCTCCATAAACGTAAAAATCTTTGCTTGCTGTACCACAACTGGTAATAAACTTGTAGGTTTAGGTACATCAGCAAGTTGTTTGTTTAAGAAAACTTGTATAAACCTAGGATACATCAACCATTTGGATCCATGTGAAATATGTGAAAGCATCCCATCAAGAATTAGCCTTGAAAAATTGAAAATACGATTAGTAGCTAACACAACAATAGCAGATGCTATATTTGACCCAAACTGCTCCCATGCAGTACTTTTAGCACTTATGCAGTGAAGCAACACATGAACCAAAAACTTCCAATGAGGACAAAATAAGGGCTTCCTGAATGTTTGTTCTGTTAAGGACCCTTCATAGCCAATGTCCCTAAATGTATCCCAAATCAGTTGTTTATCAAAACGAATAGCCCCTTCTTCATCATTAAACAATAAGTCTTCTCGAATAGAGGCTTCTGTAATCTTCACAGTTCTTCCAGCAACTGTTGATCGAACAAAAAAGTCATCATTCTCCATATTATCCCTAGCATTAGCCCAAAATTCTTGAATCCAGGGTTCAATTATATCCGGCTCCACTAAAAGAGCATAACTGATTGGCGACCCAGTAAGATAATCAATTATATCATGAAAAGCCTCATTAGATTCAGTCTTGTCTAAATTCACCACCATGTTGTGCTTGGAAACAGTATTACGATTCGCCATTGTTGATTATGTGAGCACAATAAGAGATATAATCGGATAATAAAGAGGTGGTGAGAGAAATATGGAAAAGATATGAGAATATCAAGATGAGAGGGAAAATCGGAGAGTAGTTATTTATAGGTGAGATTTGAAAAATCACATCCCATAATAACAAAGTTACCGTTAGTAGTAATTACCCCTCAATATTACCGTTGGAACAGTACTTTAATAAGACAAACAGTACTTTCCACGTGTGCAGTACTTTCCCAAGCAGTACTTTCATAAAAAACAGTACTTTTCCAAATTCCTCTGTATAAGCTAAGTATACATAAATATCCTCCCCTCGAGCAATGCACAGGACTATACTAATACTAAATAGTCTTCCCCTTAAATGTAGCTCAGTAGTTAATCATGCCAATGCTCACCACCAAGTGATTGAATCTTGAAACATCAAACCTTTTGGTGAGTAAGTCAGCTACATTATCATCCGTGTGAACTTTGACCACATTTATGAGTCTGTGCTCATAACAATCTCTGATAAAGTGATGCCTAATCTGAATGTGCTTGGTCTTGGAATGGTAAACTGGATTCTTCACAATAAAAATAGTACTCTCATTATCAAAATTGATAGGAGTATTCTTCAAATTGAACCCATAGTCCAAGAGTTGATTCTGCATCCACAAAAATTGTCCACAACAACTTGCAGCAGCCACATATTCAGCTTCAGTAGAGGATGTTGCTACAATTGTTTGTTTCTTACATTGCCAGGAGACTAATCTTCTTCCAAGATATTGGCATCCTCCAGTTGTTGATCTTCTGTCATAATTATCACCTGCATAATCACTAACTGAAAAATCTTCCAAATGAAAAGGTGAATCCTTAGGATACCACAACCCTAACTTAGGTTGTTGTTTCAAATAACTAAAAATCCTCTTAACTGCATTCATATGAGAGATCTTTGGTGAGACTTGATATCTTGCACAGAGATAAACAACAAACATAATATCTGGCCTTGATGCAGTAAGATACATAAGACATCCAATCATGGATCTGTATAACTTGACTTCAACTGGTTGTCCATCTTCATCCTTGCCCAATGAGTTGATAGATTTAATAGGTGTAGTTACTGGCTTCATAGCATCAAAATTGAACTTCTTAAGTATGTCAGATACATACTTATCTTGGCTAATAAAAATACCTTCCTTGGACTGCTTAACTTGAAGTCCCAAAAAGAATGTTAACTCACCCATTGAACTCATTTGAAATTCTTTTTGCATCAGCTACTCAAACTCCTTAACCATAGACTGTTTGGTAGCTCCAAAGATGATATCATCAACATAGACTTGAACTAACTTGATATCCTTCTTGTCTCTCTTGATAAACAAAGTCTTATCAATAGCTCCTCTCCTATAACCATGTTGCAATAAAAAGGTAGAGAGCCTTTCATACCAGGCTCTTGGTGCTTGATGTAAGCCATAAAGAGCTTTGACAACTTTGTAGACCTTGTTAGGATGTTTAGGATCTTCAAAACCAGGAGGTTGTTTAACATACACCTCTTCTGTAATAGTGCCATAGAGAAAGGCACTCTTAACATCCATCTGGTAAACCTGAAATCCCATATATGAAGCGAAAGCAAGAAAGATTCTAATAGCTTCAATCCTTGCTACAGGAGCAAATACTTCATCATAATCGACTCCTTCTTCCTGTCTGTAGCCTTGAGCTACTAACCTTGCCTTGTTCTTGATGACATTGCCTCTTTCATCTCTCTTGACTCTAAAAACCCATCTGGTTCCAATAACTCTCTTCCCATCTGGAAGATCACATAATACCCAAACTTCTTGAAGTTTAAATTGAAGAAGTTCTTCCTGTATAGCTTCAACCCAGCTCTCTTTAGTCAATGCTTGAGCAATATCCTTGGGTTCCTCTTGAGAGATAAAACAAGTAAATAGGCAGGTTTGATGGTCCTTATGATTCAACCTGTTTTGTTTATACACAAAGCTAAGTAAAGCATTGTGAGGAGTAGTAAAACTCTTAGCTTTGTGTCTTGTCATGACTCTAGAAGTAGAAGGACCAATGATTTGATCAGTAGGATGATTCTTATGGATTCTTAAGATTGGAGACTATGGAACTCCATAAGTATCATTCAGATTAGTGAAATCAACATCTTCATTGGAATCTGAGAAAATACCTTCATCTTCAAACTCATCATCAGTTTCTTCTAAACCAGGCATAGTAGGATCATCCAAATCATCCAAAGTGCTATCAACAGGTGCAGCAGTACTTTGTTCGAAAGTACTGTCCAAAGGACTATGAGAATACTCTACAGTCTTATTCTTTTTCTTTGCTTCTTCACAAGCTTTTCTTTGTTCATCAGAATAAGAATGTGCCATTACATCTTGAAAAAGCATCTGATTAAGTGTCTCTTGAATAGCTTGATCCTCAGCAGATAGTGAAGATTTTGGTGTATCAGTACTTTGCTTTGGTGCATCAGTACTTTTCTTTGGTTCTTCATCAGGAACAACATCAGGTCTAATATGAACTCCATAAACAACATACTATGAATCTTCTCCATTGTACACAGGTTGATTTTCTTCTCTGACAGGTACATAATTCATAGAAGATGTTAAAACTTCTAGATCAAACATCCAATCAGGACCTTTACCCTTCTGAGTCTCTTGATCTTCTATAAACTCAACATGAAGACAATCTTGAACCTTCTTAGTGACTCTGTTGTACACTCTAAAGCCCTTGATGTTGGTAGAATATCCCAATAAATACCCTTCTTCTAACTTGCCATCAAATTTTCCCAGATTATCAATTGTGTTTAAAATAGTGAGAGGGCATCCAAAAGGCTTCATAAAACGAATGTTGGGTTTGTTGCCCATCAGCAACTCATAAGGTGTCTTCATCTGTGGTTTGGTGACTGATACTCTGTTAAGTACATAGCAAGCAGTACTTACAGCTTCAGCCCAGAATTAAATAGGTAGTTGAGAATCTACAAGCATAGTTCTGGCTGCTTCAATCAAAGTCTTATTCTTCATCTCTGCAACACCATTCGGCTGTGATGTTCTTGCAATACTGAACTCCCTCTTGATTCCTTTGTTAGCACAAAATTCATCCATAAGCTTGTTCTTGAATTCAGTCCCATTATCACATCTAATACCTCTGACCTTGAGTCTCAATTGGTTTTCAAGTGCTATTATTAGAGTCTGAATAGAATCAAAAGTATCATATTTAAATCCCAAGAAAAATACCCAACTGAATCTACTGCAATCATCTGTAACAACCAAGCAGTACTTTTTCTTGTTTAAACTTGCCACAGAGACAGGTCCAAATAGATCCATATGTAACAACTCCAATGGTTCTCTAATTGTTCTCTCCTCAAGCTTCTTGCATGAGGCTTTATGTTGTTTACCCTTCTTGCATGCTAAGCATGAGTGATCATTCTTGTAAGTCTTTGAAGGTAAACCTCTAACTAAATTGCCTTTGACTAGTTTGCTGATATTCTTGAAATTTACATGGCCCAATCTTCTATGCCACTGATGTGCTTCTTCAGTTGTTGCTTTTGCTACTAAACAGGTTGCTCTCCCATAAGAGTGAAGACTCTTCATGTCCAGACTATACACATCATTGGTTCTTGGTACTCTGAGTACTACCAAGTTATCATCAACGGGCTTGAATTCAGAGGAAAGGATGAGACATTCTGTGTCAGTGAATAACACAGGGTGCTTTTTATCACAGATTTGAGAGACTGACAATAAGTTGAACTTGAGCTCCTTCACATATCTAACATTCTCAAAATCTATACGCCCTGCTTTGATGGTTCCTTTCCCAGTAATTCTTCCTCCATTGGGATCATTCCCAAATACAACTCTTCCTCTACTAATAGATCTAAAATCACACAGAATATCCTTGTCTCCTGTCATGCTTCCAGAGCAACCACTATCTACAATCAAATGATCTTTAAGCTCCTCTTCTGGGTTGCCCTGCACAAAGATTTAGAGAGTTAGTTTCTTTTAGGAACCCAAGCCATTACTGACTTGTATTCCCCTTGGGGAGTTACAAACTCAAATTCTTTGAGTATGTAATTTCCACTATTTTTTAAAACATGATCCAAAATTATCTTTTGATTTTTAGCATGTGGATTTTCAAAACTTTCTGGATTTTCAATAGAACTCTATTTTTCAAATTCATTCTCTTTTTCTTGAATTATAAGAACATCTGATTCACTTTTTGTTGAAAGTACTGTTTGTCCCTCAGTCGTACTTTCCCTCTTAACCCATTCAGTTTTAACACTTGGTTCCTGTAATCTAGATCCCCTATGTGAATTGTAGTACCTTCTAGGTTGATAGTAATGAGATCTCCTAGGATTCCTGTTCCAAGTGGTATTCGCAGTACCTTGGTTTGACTAAGCAGTACTTTGAGAAGGTACTGCTTGTGAAGGTACTGGTGGCTTTGGAAAAGGTCTTCTTTGGTGAGGGTACCTATGATCTGGTGAGAAGTTACTGTGATTGACCCTATTAGAATTATTCCAGACTGGTTTGTTCTCTCTAGGTTTCTGGTTGGCAGACCTGTTCTTTGGAAATTTCCTAAGGTATTCTGAGTGATGTTCACAATCCTTGATTAGATGAGTAGGACTATAACACACAAAACACAGTTTTTCACCCATACTCCCAAAGTGACTTCTTCTATGTCTATGACCAAAACTATTGTGCCTTCTAGGTGAATGATTAAACCTGTTTTGACCAAAATTATCCCAAAAAGGTTTAGCAATACTGTTTTGAAAAGATTCTCTTAAAGGTACTGCTTGTGGAGCAGTACTTTGAGTAGAAGGTACTGCTTCAACACTTTCTTTTGGGGTTTCAGACCTAGATTGACCAATAAGCTTCTTCCTAAACTCTAAACTGTCTACACCAAAACGAGAAACATCAGGTCTTATGGGTTGATGACTACCAACGGGATGTGGAACAACATGATAACCTCTGTCTTTCTTATACTCAGGAGGTGTTTCACTCATTGAACCCTCATTACTAGATGTGTCTACATAATTAATGAGTTCATCATCACTAGTGGTTACATCCTCAAAATCACCTTCAACCTTATCACTAGGTGGATGTTCTTCTATGTTATCAAAGTTCATACCAAAACCTAAGCCAGTTCTAATGTATGCTCTTCTTTGTTTTTCAACATAAGTAACATGTGACAGACCAGATTCTTTCCAGGCATCAAACTTTGCTAACAAATCATCTCTTTCCTTAGTTAGTTTCTCAATTTCAGCAATTTTACAGTTTAGTTTCTATTCACTTAGTTTTAACTGGTAATCCTGTTGTTCATATTTTTCAGCCCAAGCCATTTCATTATTTTCATGTGTTAATATTTTGGCTTCCATTGACTCTAAGGTTATTTGATAACCAGCTACCTCAGACCTAGCCCTAACACAATTATCTCTTTCAATCACATAACTATTTAACACTTTTTGATAGAAATCATGACAATTTGAGCATACCTCAGAGATAGGGGTGAACTTGGTGAAGTAGCTACCATTGCAAGTAGTACATAATCATCTTTACACTCCAAGCTCCAATCAAATCCTCCTAGACAATCTCTGGATTCTAAAGCAGCATGTTCAGGTTCCTCATCAAAAGCAGTGCTCCAATCCAATTCTTCCACTGATTCTGCAACTGCTTCTTCCACTGATTCTGCAACTGCTTCTTCCACTGCTACCATATAGTAAGTTACTGGTTCATCATGGTCTGTAATGGCAATGTACTGCCTCATCTTCATGCACCATAAGTCATATTCTCCCTTTTTGATGATTGGAATTCTTAGTGATGTGATTGATGGTGGTGGAACAGCTTCAGTCGACATCTTTGGGTTCTGTTGTAGTAGGTTTTAGGGTTTCTTCTTAGTCAGAGTTTCCACACAGGCTCTGATACCACTTGTTGGATCGTTGTACTCTAACCAAACTAACTTAAATAGCTTGTTTAAGGTTTAACAACCTCGGATAAATCCTAAGTTATTAACAATGAAACACTGAATAATCTTTATTAAGTACGCGAAATTTACTTAACAAATCTAAGAAGAATAGCTTTTATTATTAACTCTGAAGTAATCAACTTGTGTCAAATGTCCAATACGCGAAATAGTCAATAACCACGTCTCGAGGAGTCACTGCTAAAGAGTATGAGCAAGTCTAATTGGGGATTAAATTCGACATATCACTCTCCCCCACTTAGTGCTCTCCCCTAAACTGACAATCTGTATGATGAATGACCAGATTAAGAAGAAGTCTTTTGATAATCAACTGCAACTCGTCTTTTAGTCTTCTAACATGTAGCAGAAAATGTAGAATAGACTGTAGACTCGACCTTCTTCAAGATTGTCCAGTTGGGGAATAGATAGTTAACATCTTCAACTCACCAAAACAAGAACATCACCAAAAAGCATCCCAATCAACTTACATCTTGCATATCCCCTTAACTAAAATCCCTCCCAATCAAACAAGAACAGAAAGATGTTCATCAAGGAAATCAGCAATCAGGCCGCAACGAACACACAAGATGGTAACACCAAACTACCAATCACATCAAACAAGAACAGAGAGATTGTTCGGAATCATCATGTTGATGTATACGCGTAGCATTAACCGGAAGCACTTTGTCGATAAACTCATCAATCCGAGTGAAGATGTCAACCAACGGCTCTTAGAAGAGAAAAACTCCATGTGAAGATGACCCGATAAGAAGAGGCTCGGTTCTTACATGATTTTAGAGCCGTATGACCATTTATATTCTCAAATATCAATCAACAATGCAAAAAATTCACACTTCTTCTCCCCCTCAAGAATTGCATACGGAGATGCCATTCTTGACTAAATAAGTGAAAATCATCCGAATGTTCTATTCACACTTCTCTCCCGCAAAATCAGCACGAGATGTCGCCATCTTCATTATAATCGAGCAAGTGGAGTGAGAAAACAATCAGTGGTAGCCCGGTTCACTTTATGACTGAAGCGCATGGAAAAAGCATGAAGCATGTTGATGAGAATGGTCATTAATTAGAAGATTTCTCTTCTTAAGAAGATAAAGCGCACTGAAACGTACACTTTTCTTTTCTTTAGAGAACGAGGCATGAACTGTTGTGTTCATACGTCATTATGTTGAAGTACGAGGCCTGAACTGATGTGAACAGACGTCATAATCTCTCTCTTTTCAGCTCTCTTAGCAAAACATGTAATCAACCCCATTATCATTCAGTAGGCTATTTGTCGTGACAGCTGATGGAGATAACCCAATATGATGAATTTGACCCTGAAGTAAACAATCCCAAACTCATGACTTATACTTGCACATATGTAACAAAGAGCGGTGCCGAGACTTCATGCCCATTTGAATCTCTAAGTACTCTATACTCCTCAACCAACCAACCATCAAGTAATAGACATACATTACCTCTTGAAAATCCACAATTGAATGTGACACTGAGCACTACAACGTAACTCCTTTAAGTGATAGTTATTTTGTGGTGGTAAGAGCCCAATTCCCCCAAGTGGTAAAAGAAAATGTAAAAGCCACCCAACAATAACTATATTTCCAAGTCTTCGTTTTTGATAATAAGCTCGAACAAGGATCATGAAGAATCTTCATCCATGCATCCCCGATACCTTCATATACTAAGTACACTCGCCCGTGATGTTTCACTTCAACCTCAAATAAATAATAATGAATTAACGCCGATGTCACATCTTCTAAACTGCTCAAATCTAGCCTTTTTTGACATTTAAATGAACTCTGATAATGGTTTCATCCCGACCATGGTTAAAAGCATATAACCCCGTAAAACCTTGTAATAACCAAACTGCCATGACGAATATCCAAACACACATCCAATTCATGAAGTACACCCTTTAATCGCTTCTTCGAAGCAGAAACCATAGCACCAGCATCAGAAAAGATCCTGAAATACACTTTCCTTTTCTCCAGGATGGTTCCATCAATACGGGATTTTACAATTTTAATGGTTTAAACCGAGAAATAGTTACTTTCGCGAGATTTTACAAAACCAATAATAAACCGTAAGATAGTTCCGGAAATGCACCTTACTATTATCAGGATGTTTCCATTGTTACGGGATTTTACAAGTCTATGATTTAAACCGAGAAATAGGTTCTTTCGCGGGATTTTACAAAATCAAGACAAAACCGTAAACAATGTTAGTTTGAATATGTTATGACGACTTTGGTTTCAGTGAATATCTGCTTTAGGGGAACATGCAGCGGTTCATCAGTGGTTCATTATCCAACATCATCAATAACATCAACCATCCAATCCGCACATTGGTAAACACATCATTCACGTATTCTGTCGGCTATTGTAGTGACCACACGGAGAAGTAAACCCGATATACCAAACTTGATCATGAAGTAGAATTCCCCAGATATGTTACTTACACTTGTACTAATCCTCGTGAAAAAGAAATGGTGTACCCAATAGTACAGAACCTCTTGACATTCTCAACTGAGTGAGACACCGAAATGATAGCTACGTTGTGGGTTAAGTGAGAAAGACTCACAAACGCAACTAAATAGCCAAGTCTTTATCACACTCTATAAACGCCCAAACAAGTCATCTTCGCTGAAGGGTAGAAAGAAAGAAGACGAACTAAGTAAACGCGTCCGGAAAAACCTCACTTCAAATCCAAATAAGAAATACCGTAGAAACACCCCGTAGTCAACAAAGTTCTACCATTAATTCAAGCCGCAACATAATATTTTTCGTGAAAATGCATAAACCAAAGTATCAACCCTCATATCACAACATCAATCATCGTCATACCAAATCTCATCATCGGATCTTGTCATCAAAACTCATAACATCCAAATCACATTATCACAAATCTCATCAAAACAATCCAAAACCAATTTGTAGGAAATCCATTAATCGGTTCATAGGCCCATGGAAAATAATATCCGATCCCATAGATTGATTAAGTATCTCAAATTAAAGCCCACGTCTTCAAACAAATGTAGTCGGCCTATGAAAAAAGAATATCACTTGAGACCCGATACAACTCCGTTTATCAGACAAATTAGATTTAATGACCTATGGAAAAACAACGATATGCCCGATCACTAAAAATTATAACACGTATAAAAAATGGTTTAATGTTGGTCCACGGATTTGATCCCCATTTATCTATCCAATCGGCCTATAATAAAACCATTCAATTACCAGTCCATCCGGATATAGGGCCCATACACAAACGAAGCCCAAAGAAGAACATAACAGCTCGTCCAAAGCTTACTACCCAAATAATTGGTATAAAACGGTAACCCTCACTCTCTTAACCCTAATATCTCTCACAATTCTGCCCCCATTAAAACATTTCAGCAACACAAACCCTAATCTAATCTCAAACAAAAATCAGTCCGCCTCTCACATACTTTGCTCACCCAAGAACTGGATAAATAAAACACCTCATCTATAATAAGACTCTCACATATACGCTCCCATCACAAAATATTCTACCAAGGCAGTCATGATATGAGCACGCCACAGGGATGGCTTGGTGCTTTGATTTGCCACAGGGTTGGCTTGAGGACTTCCACGAGTTCAGACTCAATCATATCAAGGTAGGTAAATAAATTATCTTTGTTTGATTTTCGTTTCATGTTTTGAGTAAAAACCGAACCAAAGATAGAGGAAATAACACAATTGTTATCTTCCTTGTCTTTTTAGTTTCGAATAAGTACTTCAGAGCTTTGATAATTAACGAGTCGTGTAAGATTAAATAGGGATCGATGATGGACTATTCTCCTTTTCATGTGAGGAGCCCTTGTGGCTTGATGAAACATTGAAACTTATGAGAGAAGTCTGAGATTCTTAAATATATTTTGTTGCTTTGAGTCTTGGTTAGTGATGGAAATCCTTTTATTTGCTTAATTCAATGAGTAAAGGAGGACTGAGATCTGAGTAATATCGAGTTCCAATTGATTTAATAATTTTGGTTCGAATCCTGTGATGATAGTTTCGTGAATATTGACCTTCGAATGTCAAAATGAACTTCTTGATTAATCACGAAATGATACTGAGGATTAGGACTCGTGTTTACTTGATCTTGTTTGATTTTGTTTGTAAGTTGAGATGATTTATGAGACACAAAAGATTCTAACACCCATTGTTAGACATCTTTAAGGTTTCGAACATTATCACAGATTTTAGATCAAAGATGTAACATTTGATGCATATGCTATTCAAAACGAATGAAAGCATAGTTAATCAAACTGAGATCTAGGAGTCTTAAGGTTGAGATGAGTTTAGACTCGAGTTGATTTTGATTAATGGACTGATGATGGTGTTACAAACTGAGGTCTAGTCATTTGGAATTGGTATGTTGGTGGTCTCGTGGTCAAGTCAAAAACTTCTTCATCATCATTTCTGTCTAAACTTTGTCAAAGACCCAAGTCGCTACCTTCCTGTTTAAAGCAAGTCGCTAGATCAAACACAGCAAGTCGCTAGGTCTATCAAGTCGCTAGCCTTTCGGTTTGACTCAAAAGTCAAACCGTTACCAAGTCGCTATATATTTTTTTTTGTTAGGTCGCTAGCACTTTCAGTCACAAGTCGCTATATCTCTTAATCTCAACTCGCTACCTTGTTCAATAACAAGTAGCTAGGTCTTTTTCATTACAACTCGCTAGATATCACCATAACTCGCTAAGACCAGATACATAGAATCTGGACGACTTGTCAAGACAAGTCGCCATGAAGGACATATGACCAACTCGCTAGCAGGAACCCAGAAAAACTTCATAACGTTGTACCTTTCAGACCCGGTTTGACCACAGTTTTGATCATATGACAACTTATAACCAACGTATAACTGCAACTTGACCACAACAAAAACAGAAATGATACCAAAAGTCTGAAACTTGTATGAGATGAATGTTTTGAAACGTGACACGAAACAGACATATACAACAGTATAAAAGCATAGAACTTTTGAACCAATGAAGGATACAAGAACAAGAGTAAACTGTTTTTACCAAGGAATAATAAACAAACTTTTCGGACCACAAAATAGTATCACCAACAGTTTACAACATGATACAATACCACAAAAAATCATCAAAACACATAACCATGGCTCTTGATACCAATTGTAGGATCGTTATTTTTATTGTGTTTGATGATTCGGGTGGTCTTGGATGATCAAAATACATGTTTGCCATAGTTAGAGAGTTAGTTGAGAGAGAGGGTGTTCTTGCTAGAGGTTTACACAAAGTATGGAATATTAGATTATGTGAGAAGCACCACCCCTTCCATGGATGGAAGGGGTATTTATACTTACAGACACAACGACCTCCTATCGGCCTGTGGATCAGGGATACAGTGGGTAAAGACCCGTCCTTCCTCCACGGTGAAACACTACGCTAAACTAAACTAATAACTAACTAATAAACTGATAAATAACGTAAACAACGAAAAATCTACGAGCTAACATATGCTAGACCATTATTGGGGTGACCGACTCTTTAGCATGGAATTTCCAATTCCTAACACAAATCTTGCTAAAACAATCATTTCAACTCATCTTCCTAACTCAAACACTCCATCTCATCTTAAATGAGTTCCTAGATCAGTGCAACCTCTGAAGTTGACTCTTGTGCATGTCAATCATCACTTTCCAATGAATCCTAGTGGCTTAAAGCTTAAATGCACTTGCCAAATCTCTTAGTTTATAAACCACCTTGTTAGGACCTCCATAGTCATCACCCTCATCTTAAATTTCAGCTCTTGCAACCTCTTGAAATCATCTCATCATGAGGAAAATCCCAAGTAGTAACTTATCCACCAAAGAACCACCCATGAAAAAGGCTCGTGTTGTACACGAAATCTCTTTAACCGAATCATCTCCGGTCAAACCAACAAATGATAGAATCCTTCATCATCCAATCAAACCAATTCCTAAAAGGATAGTACCCACAAAACTACCTATGCCAAACACCACCATACCTCCTAGGCCAAACAATATCATCTCCACTAAACCATCACCATTGGTTCCTAGAGCTATTTCATTTACTTCACCACTATCATCACCACACCTCTACAATTTAGAGGACTTGCCTCCTAGGCGTCTCATCCGCTTCCGCCGACAACATTCTCCTTATTAGGAGGAATAATGGTTCAAAATCAAGGTGTTGAGTCAACACTTGCTCCGGCTTCCTTTTTGCCGTCTCCATCATATAATCCTATTTGGATTATGAGAAATCATCAAAGTTAACCACCCGACCATATGGAAGTTGACACTTCTTTACCACCACCATCATTCTTGGTCGAGGCATTCTCAAATGCACCTCCACCAATCCCTTCATCGTTTGAAGCTCCACAAGCCGCTTCACTTAATCCTTCGCATCAAGCCATTTCATTTCATCCACCACCACTACCTAGCCATGACAAAGATTGCTATCATTGTCAACATGTTGAAAGTTTGATACATGAAGTACGAAAGGACCAACATTTCATGTTCTATCATCTCCTCGAACGTTTCGACGAGATCAAACCTAAACAAAACTTGAGCTAGAAGAATTTTAGTGGTGTCCTAGCATCAAGCGTTAGTTGGTCTAGAAATTCCTAGTCATGTACTGTCTATTTTCTTATTTTTAGAGTCATGTATATCATAACTCTTGTTTTATTAAATGGAATTACATGCTACTTGTTATTTTGTTGAGCATATGATTACTTTGTATTCATATCTCATTTATGTGATAACATTACTTGTTTTATCACCTTTGCTGATTTTATTTATCAGCCAAACGGATCCCTCAGAATTGCCTAGACGGATCCCTACTAGGAGGGAACCGTGGGATCCGTGAGACAGGAAACTTTTTTCCTACTAACTTGGACCACATTTGCAGGAAATTTTGAATTTTACTTGCTTTCTAATCTTTTTTTTGTAGTTATTCAATTTACACATGAAGACTTTGACATCCTAAAGCTAGGGGGAGCTTTATGTCAAAGCAATACATTGCAAATTACTTGCAATCTTAGATTTATATTTCATGACTTCCCGTTGCAAAATTGCAATCATTTAGGGGGAGCACACCAGTCACATAGACATAATCTTTTGCAAAAGTTAATTGCAAATGAACTAGATTAGAATTAGTTTCTTGACGCCCTTACTTAGGGATGGACTCGTCAAGGGGGAGTAACGACGAGATCCTTTCCCGTTACTTGCTCTTTATTTTTTTTTATTTCTCTCACATGTTTTTCTTAAAAAAAACGATGTGTTGCCTTCTTTCAAACACTTTTTGTTTCGACAAAAAGGGGGAGAAGAAAGTAAAAACTACAAATTCAAACTTTTACGAATTTTAGCTTTTCCTTAAAATAATTTTATGTTTTGTCATCAACAAAAAGGGGGAGATTGTTAATACAAATAAGCCGTAAAAACGTTTATTTATATTTTACGATCTTCTAATGTTTTGTCGATAACAAACGTAAAATCATATTAACGAAACAAATAAAATACGTAAATGGTTTGAACTAATAGTTTCTAACATATTCACATTTTCACATAAAACACTAAAACAAGTATAAGTGATTTTATGATTTAAGTAATACATACGTACAACAACTAGTGTTTACATATTTGGATAAAATATACACATAACTAGTATGTAGTATATTGGGTAATATAAATGGGTAGAAACTTAAGTATCACAACCCATTGGGCAAATACATTGAATGTAGTTGGGTACAACCCAAAGCCCATAACCCATGGATCTTGACCCATAACCCATTGCATGACATCATGCTTATATCATACATGGATAATTTTGTGTGATTTTTAGGTTCCTCTTAAAGGCAAGATCACCACCTTTGAAGTCTACTGAAGTCCTCTTGTTGAAGTCCTCTTGTTGAAGTCCATGAGTTGCCAAGCTTCCTCATCATCAAGGCTACTGAAGTCCTCTTGTTGATGATCTCTTTCTTTCTTCAAAGAAGTGTAGTGTTGAAGACATTAGTGAAAGATGTCTCAAGTGTCAAGACGAAGATATTAGTGAAGGGTATCTATCGTCTATAGGATAAGCACTTGTGTTAGGTGCTTAGAAGTCAAGACAAGAAGCAATAGTGAAAGGTGCTTAGAAGTCAAGACTTGAAGCATTAGTGAAAGGTACTTCGAAGTGAAGACACAAGACATTAGTAAAAGGTGTCTTGTAGATCTAGTCAAAGGCATTAGTGAAAGGTGCCTTCGATGTACATTCGATATGGTGTTTTTCGATGTACTAGATAGACTAGCATTAGATCCAAGGATATTGATGTCCTTGATGATGTTGTAAAGGAGTAGATCTCCTTTGGGATTAGTCATTGGTGTAGTGTGGTAGTAGTTCCTCCATTGCAATGGAACTAGGTGCTTGGCCTAGTACCTAATAAAGGGTAGGCGACGTTGTGAAGGTGTAGTTCACCTTGGTGTGAAAGAACTAGGTACTTAGCCTAGTACCTTATAAAGGGTAGGCGACGTTGTGAAGGTGTAGTTCACCTTGGAGTGAAAGAACTAGGTACTTAGCCTAGTACCTTATAAAGAGTAGGCGACGTTGTGATAGGATTAGTTCTCCTAAGGTGTGAAAGAACTCGGTATTTAGCTTTGTACCAGAAAAAGGTTAAGCGATGTTGTGAAGGCTTCTCCGCCATAAGGAGATTGGTGTAGTGTTTACAAACTCTCGAGTAGGTGACTCGGGGAGTGGAGTAGGGAAAGGAAGGTGTCCTTGTAGCCGAACCACTATAAATACTCGCGTTGTGGTTTTGTGCTTCTTACCCTTATCTTTTCATTACATATCTTTATATGCTTGTTTATCAACATCCAACACATACAACCAAATAGATTGACATAAGTCGATCTAAATATTTAAAAAGGAAGTTTTAATTGGTAAAACTATTCAACCCCCCCTTCTAGTTTTCCACAGTGACGATGAAGAGTTCCATGAGCCCCAACAATAACCCACCTCTCCCGACACAACAAAGAAACCAGAATCCTCATCAAAGCCAAAGAAGAAGAAGAAGACGAGTAAGTCTGATGTTGTCTCTTGGCTAGATGAATATACAACCGCTAAATACGACTGGTTTTCTCAACTTTGTGATGCTACTCCCTCACTACCTGAAGGTCAAGAAATGGTAGATGGCCGTACTATGAAACATGTCAAGCTATTACAAGAAAAATTCAAACTGAAGAAGATGACAAAGGCTGAGCTCAAGCGAATCAAGAATGATGCCTTCCAATTGCTCAAAGATAGCTCCAAAAGTGCAATTGAAGTGGAATACCACCTCGACAACATTGCACGAGCCATGTCGAACAACATTGATTGGCTCAATCCCGAAGCTAACATTGACTTCACCCGCAAAGACAAAGCTCCATACTACACAGATTGGACCAGACCTCTACCCACAATTGGCCGTCCGGATCAACCACAAATTCCATTCTACTACTTCTTCAACAAAGACCTAGAATTTCTTCTACACGGTAGCGATGTATCTAAGAAATACGCTACATCACTTACACTTCCGTTCCCGGCAGCAATATGCTCAAACAGCATAGCAATCGAGGAAGATGCCACCCACATGTTCTCTGACACTGTGGAAAAGTATGATCTTGATGCAATGTATGGGATTCATCACTGGCCTGAACGCCGAAGAATCTACTACAAGAGCTGCCAGGTACTCACACCAAAGCATGAAGTGTCAAGTGATAAATGGATCGTTGCTATCAAGCATGTCTCTCTCTCGTCTAAATGGGACTACACATTTCTCAAGAAAATAGTGGTCAAAAGACAAGACGAAGAGGACTATGAATTCTGTGAAGCGGACTTTCAGAGATTGTCTCTCAACGACATTGAAGATCTGTATCTTGCCAAGGTACAGGGATGAATGAGACATTTCTCTACAGAGATACAACGTGAATACATCAAGTCCTTGCTAATCTTCATCAGAAGCATAGTGATCCAGGAACGTGTAGAAGACATTCATCTTGCCATGGAATCGTATCAGACACGTGTTAACCTCACAAAACCACAGCTTGACCTTCCCGACATAAACCACCTTCCTCAGTACACCCTAATCAGCAGACCATTTGGAGTAGTCTACCGTAGTGAACTACACCGAAATTTCTTAATGGCGTGTAACGAGCTTCATAAGTTTGGGGATCATACACTCAAGAAAGTCAGGGATGGGTTAGCTTATCGGTTAAAGGCGATACAAAAAGGCATTGGGTCCCCAAAGAAATGGAATTCTAAGAAGAGACGGGATGTAAAGAGGATCATCACGCGGATCGATGAAAGGTTGTTCAGAAGGGATCAATTCAGAACTTTGGAGAGTTTCATAGATGGTCGTCACAGCATATCTCTCACAGGCTATCAACGTCCCGAACGTATTCCTGGAGTTATTGCTGGCCTTCCGGATTCTCCTGATAACCCTTGATTTGGTTCATTATCTTAACATTTGGATGTGTGATTTTTAAATGACAATGGCTTGTGCACATATAATAGTGTACAACCCGTACTTGTAATGAAAGGACCCTGTGGTACGCTTCAGTGCCACAATCCTATAAAAGGAGCGAAAGCTTCTTACTTTTGAGTAAAACTTATCAAAACTGTTAGGAATTAGAATATTCCTTAGTGAAGAGTCGGTCACCCCAAATGTTATCTAGCTTAAGTTAGCTCGTAGACTTGTCGTTATTTACGTTATTAAGTTGTTTATTAGTTAGTTTGTAGCGTAGTTTAGTTTAGAGCAACACCGTGGAGGAAGGACGGGTCTTTACCCACTGTATACCTGATCCACAGGCCGATAGGAGGTCGTATTATCTGTAACTATAAATACCCCTTCCATCCATGGCAGGGGTGGTGCTTCTCATAATCTAACATTCAACATTTGTGAACCAAGTCTCTAGCAAGAACACCCTCTCTATCTTTCTCTCTCTAAATATGGCAAACATGTATTTTGATCATCCAAGACCACCCGAATCATCAACACAATAAAAATAACGATCCTACAATTGGTACCAGAGCCAGGTTATGTTGTTGTGTCGATTTATTGGGGTCTTTGATTCGTTGTAAAACTGTTTTGTGTTCCTTTGTGTGGTCGGATTTTTTTCTCTGCTATTGTTTGGTAAATTGATTTTTATGGTCAAACATTGATGAGGTCTGTTACGTTATGGGTCATATGAATCTGGTTTTCTTGTATCAAATGGTCAAAAGTAGTTTCATGGTCTGAAATGGTTACAACACTTGTTTTTGTGTCAAGTTCTTTGTCCAAACTGTGTTTATTCATCATTTAATGACTGTCTTTGTACCATTATACGTGTATTAACAAATGGTTAAACATCAGTTTTTATGGTCATTTTGAGGTCAAAAAGTTGCAAACTTTTAATGTTTTTCTGGGTTTAGATGAATATGGTCGGACCTTGTCGGAAAACTCATCGGAATAACCACAAAATGGACCTAGCGACTTGTACTTATATCATGTAGCGAGTTGGTCGTTTCTTCATGGCGACTTGTCTTGACAAGTCGTCCAGATTCTTTGTATCTGGTTAGCGAGTTGAGTATCAAAAATTGCCTAGCGACTTGTATTTACAAGTCGTAGTGACTTGTCCTAGCGACTTAGTCTAGCGACTTGTCCTAGCGACTTAGTCTAGCGACTTGGCTAGCGACTTGGCTAGCTACTTGGCTAGCTACTTGGCTAGCGACTTGGTTTTCTAATTTGCTAGCGATTTAAGAGGCTAGCGACTTAGGCTTGTTATTTAACTTGTTGTATTAAGTTGTCAAAGACTCATGGTAGCGACTTGGTTTAAAAGCTAGCGACTTGGTTTGAAAGGTTAACGACTTGACTCGACTCTGCTAGCGACTTGGTGACAGAAATGAAGAAGAAGAATTGACTGTACAAAGTCTACAACCACTCAATATAATACCAAATACCAAATATGACTTCAATTGACCTCAGCTTATTAACATCATCAGTCAAGGCTTAAACATTACTATACCATGGTCTCAATAATCTCAGATCTCATCAAGGTATTGTTAAGATCATCATGACCTCAACTCTGTTCCAAAGAACCCCTCGATATTCATCTTCACAGATCAAGAGTCTTTTGATAATATTCGAATACTTATGAAGTGAACTTAACAATTGTGTTAGTTCAAATCATTGTTTCGATTCCTGACTCTAAACTAATTTAGCAACGATATGAATATAAAGGGTCAAACAAACATGGTTTCTAGATCTCAGTCTCATCTTTCATGGTTTTATCGAGACCTTTTTCAGATCCATTATTTCACAAAGATTAACATCAACGATCTGAGCTTTTGATTATGTCCGAAATTAAAGAAACAAGTTTAACTATTATGTTAACCTCTTCCTTTGGCTCGTTTAAGACTCAAGACACAACTTATGATCTATGTTTTAATCCTAATATGTTTTCAATTAAAATTTTGAGAATATTCGAACCTCACATGATGAAGGTATCAACAATAATCTGCTGACACCTCTTTCTCGTTCGTCTATGAATCAAATTACAAGAAGAAACTTACTTATCGCCTACTTATTACCTTGTTTTGATCTCGAAGTCGGACTCTTACAACCCTAACCATCCCTGTGGCTAAGTTGAGCATCGTCTCATGCCATCCCTGTGGCCATGATAATGACAATTCATAAGGCGGTCAAACCATCTCTGTGGTGATGTGCTCTTGAGTATAGGTGGTTAATTCATATGTTTGATTAGACGCTGAATAAAAGGGTCGAATGGTTTTGTTGGAAGCATAAAGTTTGAGAGTTTGTTTAAGATTAGTTATCTGCTTCGATTTGGAGGTATGAATAATATGGGAGGCGGATTTACTTGAGCTGAGGAGTTTTAGGGTTTGGTGACAGGAGAGTCACAGAGATGGGGGCGCAGGAGTTTGTTATGTGAATAGGTTTAGGGCAAGTGAGAGTTTAGAGTGTTTTTATATTGCCCGAAAATTTAGGGTTTGAGGAGTCTTAATTGGATCGGGTGTTCCAATTTTTGAATATGGGCTTCAGAACTCAGACGGTTATATATTAGAAGTGGACTTTTGGCTTAATTGTGTTAACAACTTGGATTTGGATCAGTGTTATGGGCCGAACATGATTTATGGATGAATGATGGGTTTTTGATGTATTTTACATTGATGGGCTGAGATCTGAAGTGATTATGGGCCTCAGGTTTCTGATTTTTTCTCGTGGGTATATGGGAGTGTGATGTGTACGAGCCATATGTTATTCAGGAGTTGGTTACATGAACTTTGAGGCCTATAATTATTGAATGATGATTTTGATAATGAGATTTGGGTTGATGATAAAATTTGTTGATTTATTCGATTTGATACTTTGGCTTATACATCTTTACAAGGGTACTCTGCCACGGCTTGAATTGTTATTAAAAATGTTGACTACGGGGTTGTTTGGACGGTATTTCTTATTCGGATTTGAAGTGAGGTTTTTCGGGCACGTTTACTTCTTTCGTCTTCTTTCTTTCTACCCTTCCGCGAAGATGACTTGTTTGGGCATTTATTGAGGGTGATAAAGACTTGGCTATTAGTTACGTGTGTGATTCTTTCTCGCTTAACCCACAACGTAATTATCACTTCGGTGTCTCACTCAGTTGAGAAATTCAAGAGGTTTTGTACATTGGGTACACCGTTTCTTCTTCACAAGGATTAGTACAAGTTTAAGTAACAAATCCGGGGAATTCTACTTCATGATCAAGTTTGGTATATCGGGTTTACTTCTCCATGTGGTCACAGCAATAGCCGACAGAATGCGTGAATGATGTGTTTACCAAAGTGTTAATTGGATGGTTGATGATGTTGGATTATGTCCGTTGATGAACCGCTGCATGTTCCCCTAAAAACAGTTATTCACCGAAACCAAAATGGCTATAATACATTCAAGCTGAAATTGTTTACGGTTTTGTCTTGATTTTGTAAAATCCCGCGAAAGAACCTATTTCTCGGTTTAAATCATTGACTTGTAAAATCCCGAAACAATGGAAACATCCTGATAATAGTAAGGTGCATTTCCGGATCTATCTTACGGTTTATTCTTGATTTTGTAAAATCCCGCGAAAGATTCTATTTTTCGGTTTAAACCATAGAGTTGTAAAATCCCGTAATGATGGAACCATCCTGGAGAAAAGGAAAGTGTATTTCGAGATCTTATCTGATGCTGGTGCTACAGTTTCTGTTTCGAAGAAGGGATAGAAGGGTGTACTTCATGAATTGGGTGTGTGTTTGGGTTGTCTTCATGGCAGTTTGGTTATTATATGGTTTTACGGGGTTACGTGCTTTTAACCATGGTCGGGATGAAACCATTATCAAAGTTTATTTAAATGTCAAAGAAGGCTAGATTTGAGCAGTTCAGAAGATGTGACATCGGCGTTAATTCAGTATTATTTATTTGAGGTTGAAGTGAATTATCACGGGCGAGTGTACTTAGTATCTGAAGGTATCGGGGATGGATGGATGAAGATTCTTCATGATCCTTGTTCGAGCTTATTATCAAAAACGAAGACTTGGAAATCTAGTTATTGTTGGGTGACTTTTACCTCTTCTTTTACCACTTGGGGGAATTGGGCTCTTATCACCTCAAAATAACTATCACTTAAAGGAGTTACGTTGTAGTGCTCAGTGTCACATTCAATTGTGGATTTTCAAGAGGTAATGTACGTCTATCACTTGATGGTTGGTTGGTTGAAGAGTATAGAGTACTTAAGAGATTCAATGGAGCATGAATTCTCGGCACCGCTCTTTGTTACATATGTGCAAGTTTAAGTCACGAGTTCGGGTTAGTTTACTTCAGGGTCAAATTCATCATATTGGGTTTTCTCCATCAGGTGTCACGACAAATAGCCTACAGAATGATAATGGGAATGATTGCATGTTTTGCTAAGAGAGCTGAAAAGAGAGAGATTATGACGTCTGTTCACATCTGTTCAGGCCTCGTACTCCAAAGAAAAGAAATGTGTACGTTTCAGTGCGCATTATCTTTGAAAGAAGAGAAATCTTCTTATGACGTATGAACACAATAGTTCATGCCTCGTTCGCTAAAGAAAAGAAAAGTGTACGTGTCAGTGCGCTTTATCTTCTGAAGAAGAGAAATCTTCTCTATTATGACCATTCTCATCAACATGCTTCATACTTTTTCCATGCGCTTCAGTCATCAAGTGAACTGGGCTACTGTTGATTGTTTTCTGATTCCACTTTCTCAACTATAATGACGATGGCGACATCCTGTGCTAATTTTGCTGGGGAGAAGTGTGAATTGACTACATTTAGATGATTTTCACTTGTTTAATCAAGAATGGCATCTCCGTATGCAATTCTTGAGGGGGAGAAGAAGTGTGAGTTTTTTGCATTGTTGATTGATATTTGAGAATATAAATGGTCATACGGCTCTAAACTCATGTAAGAACCGAGCTTCTTCTTATCGGGTCATCTTCACATGGAGTTTTTCTCTTCTAAGAGCCGTTGGTTGACATCTTCACTCGGATTGATGAGTTTCTCGACAAAGTGCTTCCGGTTAATGCTACACGTATACATCAACATGATGATTCCGAACAATCTCTCTGTTCTTGTTTGATGTGATTGGTAGTTTGGTGTTACCATCTTGTGTGTTCGTTGCGGCCTTATTGCTGATTTTCTTGATGAACATCTTTCTGTTCTTGTTTGATTGGGAGAGATTTTAGTTAAGGGGATTTGCAAGATGTAAGTTAATTGGGATGCTTTTTGGTGGGATGCTTCTTGGTGTGAGTTGAAGATGTTAATTATCTATTCCCCAACTGGACAATCTTGAAGAAGGTCGAGTCTACAGTCTGTTCTACATTTCTTGCTATATGTTAGAAGACCAAAGACGAGTTGCATTTAATGATCTAAAGACTTCTTCTTAATCTGGGCATTTATCAAAAAGATTGTCGGTCTAGAGGAGAGCACTAATTGGGGGAATGTGATATGTCAAATTTAATCCCCAGTTAGACTTGCTCACATTATTCAGCATGTTGATTCTCACAAAGACTTCAAGCGATCTTCTCAACAAATTTCAAGTATTTGGGCATTCAAAGAGTTGTTGAATCTGAAGTATCAAAACCAGAAAGAGGGAAGGAGACAAGCATCTAAACGCGAGTAAACTTGATGTACTTAATACTTCTAAGAAATTGAAGATATCCCGGGAAGACAAATGTTATTACCGCAGAGAAACTCAAGGTTTGACTCATGGCGAGTAACCTTGATGGACTTAATTCTTCTAAGTGATTGAAGATATCCCGGGAAAACAAATGTCATGACCGCAGAGAAACTCAAGGTTTTACTCATCATGGCGTTTAGTGTTAGTATTTCATCTACGTGGGGGAAGTGATGTTAGAGAAAGTTTCTGAAGATAAAAGAGGTACACTAGTGTGTGGTGATTTCGATGGTATCGCAATGATCAGGGGAGAGAGATTGTGTACATTGGGGATGCTCAGCTGTTTCACTTGAGTGCTTAATCAGTGATTCAGAGATATAATCACTTATTCCGGAGTTGACATCCGCAGATATTGTCTTCCGCAGAGATAATCAGTGACTTGGCCAGCTTCTTCAATGTCTTCAGTTATTCATTCCTTGTGTATTGGTATACTTCGGATACTTGAGCTTCATACACGATCATCAGGGAAGAAAAATGTGAACATGAGAAGATGTTTTCATTCCCCTCATGATGTGTATTTGGGAGAGTTCGTGAACATTATACAAAGAAACTGACTGCATCAATTCAACTACGTGGGGAAGTGGTCTCTTGACACCTTTTTGGAATGGATCGCTTCAGACTTCAGTGGAAATGAAACTTGAGAAGATTATTTATGAGTGGGATGATACGTTGCTGTTCTTCTTCTTGATGATATAACCCTGAATGGAGATCCTCGATTATCGTTCTTAAAAGGAGCAGCGGGATTTATGATAATGGTGTGCTTTTCGGTGCACCTGGCTAAGGCAAGCTTGAAATAGAGCTTTGAATCTGCTCATCACAAGGATTTTCGGTTTGGGGGGAAGCTGCCAATGTCTCTCTTTCTCAAAGGCTCATGTTCTTTCTTCTATTCTGGAGCCTCGAAAGCTTTGGTGGTGAAAGTTTTAGGGATGATGACTTCTATCTTCTACAACGGGGCTGCTTGATATCCTTATCTCGGTACTCGTATCATCATCTTCTTAAACTATATCATCTACTCTATCCTTGTAAATATTTATTCGAAAAACAAAATACAAAAATATAAAACCAACAAAAAGAAAATAGAAAAATATAAAACCAACAAAAACCCATAAAAATCATAAAATTTCAAAAAATACCAAAAATATGTTTTTCTATGACATGTCTTCTGGTATCGATAACATCTACGGTCTTAGAAATGTCATTCAATAATGGCACGGGACCATAGATGAAGTTCGAGCAGGAGGTGTAAATATTCTTTTCTATACATGTCACAATATGGCTTACAGTTATTTCAGACAGTAACCCGGGCTTAAACTATGGCTTGCAGTTACTTCAGACTGTAACCCGTGCTTAAACTATGGCTTGCTATTATTTCAGATAGCAACCCGTTCTTTTAAAGGAAGGAAAGTGTTGCGCTAAACCTATTTTCTAAATATTTCGTGCACTTATCCTAAAAACAAAACAAGGAAAGTATGTCGAAGGACTGCTGTTCCTACACAAATGTTTTTCCGTCTAAAATTCTTCAGAAAAATATTTGGTGTTTTCTAAAATGGTGGTAAATGAGTTGCTTAAAAATCAATCAATTTCAGAGCTTTCGGAAAAATTGAAAACTCAATCAATGACTCAGCGCTTTTAAAATTTTCAGTAAAATAAGTCATTGATTGAGGGGGAGAATGTTTTCAAATCTATATCATCTAACGAGCTTTCTTAATTATCCTACGTGCTTAATTAAAAATGATATTTGCCTGTGTCGAAGGACTAGGAATTTAGGATATGATTGTTAGGTTTAGATGATTAGAGTTTGATTAACACATAAACCCCATACCTTTTATGATATGATTGATATGTTGGATTGACTTTTATTAGTCGATTGCTGTTTGGGTGATGTCGACCACCATATATTTGTATGTGTGTTCACTAACATATGCAGGTATATTGGTATATAAGAATGTTCCCGATCCGGATCCCACAAATAAACATGATTGGATGCCGCAAGGAAAGGGTAACTATATCTTGGGTTGACAAATGAAGAAACGGAGCTTAACTGGACTTCAATGGAGAGTTGGCATGAAATGCAACATAAGAGGTCTTACTGCATCAGCAGATGGTTTTCTTCAGCAAGTGAAGAAACGGAGCTTAATTGGACCTCAGTTGGCATTCAAAATGCAACGTAAGAAGAAGTCTCACTGCATTTGCAGACGGTTTTTCTTCCAACCCTACAACAACAACAACGGAAGCTTCTCAACCACTAACGTATCTTTGTGCAGGATACCATTTTTAAACAATTTTGAATATTGAATAAATTGTTTTGAAAATGGAATATATTGTTTTGAAAATATATTGGACTAAATTTTGAAAATCACCGGACTTCATTTTATCAAAACTTAAGTCACTCAATTATCGACTTCGGTCATCGATTGAGGGGGAGAGTGATTTAATTTAAAATATTTTCATACAATATATCTTCAAAAAGTCCGTTTTTGTACAACAAAAAGTGGTTATCTAAAGATTTAACGTTATGTCATGGTATGATTTTTTCTTTAGAATCAAGGTCTTTCAAAATGAAATCTTTTCTGTTCTTGTTTGATTGTGAAATTGTTTTGTTTTACTTAAAAGATCTCTTAAAAACTATCATACCTGACACTAACAATCTTTAATGTCTTAAAATGGTCCATATCTGTCATCTTTCAAAATTGAATCTTGCCACGTCTTTCCCCAAAAATTTTATAAATGATTTAAATCAGTTGGGATCACAAATCTCAAATGGTTTGATATTTTTGATCGGGGTAGAGATCGTGTTTTAAATCTTAAATCTGTTTTAAATGGAATTGGTTTTAGTCCTTTAAAGGCACTCCTGCCTCCATGTGCCAAACGATTTCAATATACATAATGCACATGTTGAGGAGGAGGATTTATCCAAAAACCAGATGAGTATTTAAACAAGGCCACATTTTCTCCCATGTTTTCTAAACTTAATTAAATCACTTGGGATCCAAAATCTCAAAGGGTTTGATATTTTTTATCGGGGGAGAATTTGTGATTTAATAATGAAATTTGATAAAAGGTGATCGTTTTGATTTAATTGTGTAGGCTGCTCTCTCATATGTGCTAAACGCTTTCGAATCTCGAAGCACATATTGAGGGGGAGCATAACTATCGAGGTACAAAAAGTTTTTTTTAAAGAGACTTATAAAGTACCTTGATTGAGTTATCAAATGGTTTTCTTAATGGTTTTTGTAATCGTGGATGTGCTTCAAAAGAACTCTCGCCTCTATGTGATAAAAAATGTTTTCAAATATCCTATGCACATATTGAGGGGGAGAATTTTAACATGAAAATCAAATGGCTTTTTCGTATGAAAATTGTGATCAAAGAAAATATTTCAAAGTCCTCTTGCCTCCTTGTGCTAAACAATTTCTAAATCATACGCACATGTTGAGGGGGAGGTTTTCTAAATGATCAAAACTATTAAGGTACAAAATGCTTTGATCTCGTATCACAAGTACCTTGATTGGTTTTCCAAATGATTTTTCAATTGGTTTCATGAAGGAAAGAACAATACCAAAAGACCGACCAATTTATTTTATACATGGAGTTATAAGGATGGTTAGGTTAGGTATTTGTTCCCACGATCCACCAGAACCGGAGGGATCTTCCCAGGGACAATCCACTAGATAGTGTAGAGTCCTTAGGAATATTGAAAAAAGGAGAAAAATGAGAAATGGGAAGTGTGCGGACTGAGACAGAGCTAGTACTGGAATAAACCCAACAAAGTTCTAGTTATGAAGTCTCGGTAAGCACTGAAGGGGTTGAAGAATGAAAAAGAACTGAATGTGAAAAAGGGTGAAAAGAAATAGCCCTCCATCAATTCAACCTTAGGGCAGAAACCGGGTTCAATACATATGCTACTGGTTGTTACTAAGGTAACACTGGTATTGAAGACAAGACGCCTTGGACCCAGTGATGCACTGCACTAAAATTCCCAAGCCACTCAAGTTCCTCTTAAAAGGGCTTGTTTCATTCACACGGGGAACCGACATAATCAATCAACTTTCTCTTAGAGATGGTTGATATTGAAGTAGGAGACCCTCTCCCTAGTCTCCGGCACAGGAACCAAATGTGCACTATTGAGTCTAGAGCCAAGAGATCATCCACAATATCTCGTTAGGACACTATATTAATGAAGACTTGCTGTTTCACACAATGTGGAATGTAAGATTATATATTAAGAGTCCTACGTATTATCCTTGTAGTATTGCCAGAACATCCGAGTGATATGTAAAAATATTCACGATGAAGATGGAAATCCTTCTAGAGCCAACATCAAACAAGCTCTTGGTGGGTGACATGTGAAATCTTGCAAAAGATCAAGCTTGTGACAACTGGATAGAAACAATGGGGCGATTCAATCTTGAATCAACCTTGGTCCAGGAATGGAATTGACGAATACTTTTGGAAAAACCGTTCGGTGTGCAAATCTTCTTTTCTCTAGCACATCGAATGTGTATTCATTTTCAAATTCAAAAGTATCTCTGATTGAAAAATACTTTTAGAAAAACCGTTCGATGTGCGAATCTCTTCTTTTCGCTAGCACGTCGAATGTGTACTCATTCTCTAATACAAAAAGTATTTTGATTGAAAATTGATCTTTCTCATAAAACCTTCGTCGTATTGCAAAACTCTTTCTTCAAGCAATACGCGATTGTTTTTCAAATCATTTTTCATCAATCAGTGAATCTCAATTTGCTGGTTCACTCACTCCGTGTTGTCTTCTTTGAGATGTTCCGGTTTGAGAACAGCTAGAACAGCTGCGAAACCCTGTCAAGGAGATTCTTCGGAATCCTACCTGATCACAGGCAGTACTTGTACTGATCAACGGGGAACCGTGGGCCGTGTACCTCAATTCAACGAAAGTGGTCAAAGACACTTTCGTGTGTTTTATTGCTAACTGTTGTTTGCAGGTACATTTGGACGGTTGCAGCTGATCAGAATTGAGGCGTCAATCCAAAGCCGCATGCTCACAACATCCACACGTAATTTGAAGAAATCATGACTGGTGCATATCTACATAACCTGGCTCTGATATTTCATACTATGCTTCTGCTTCGCTGCTGCAAATATCATGAACCAGTAAGGCTTCAGCTACTCTGATGGAAAGATGTCATGATTCAAAAGTGTGAGCATGTCGGTCCAAAAGTCACAACTTCACATGATGGCAACACAATAAAGGGTGATCCAGAGATTTACTGTGGCTGATGATCTCAATGAAAGCTCGAAGATCATCAAAGATGTGGATCAGTTCAAAGACCTCCACTCAAAGTACAAAACTATGCGGACTTTGAAGAATCGCTACAAAAGCACAAAGATTGCGGAAATGAAGAATTCAAGTCTACGAGCTCAAGAACAAAGTCAAGAATAGAATGCTAGGATTCGAAATGTAAAACATGGGGTGACCTCCCTTAGGGGGAGATTGTTAGGAATTAGAAAATTCCTTAGTGAAGAGTCGGTCACCCCAAATGTTATCTAGCTTAAGTTAGCTCGTAGACTTGTCGTTATTTACGTTATTAAGTTGTTTATTAGTTAGTTTGTAGCGTAGTTTAGTTTAGAGCAACACCGTGGAGGAAGGACGGGTCTTTACCCACTGTATACCTGATCCACAGGCCGATAGGAGGTCGTATTATCTGTAACTATAAATACCCCTTCCATCCATGGAAGGGGTGGTGCTTCTCATAATCTAACATTCAACATTTGTGAACCAAGTCTCTAGCAAGAACACCCTCTCTATCTTTCTCTCTCTAAATATGGCAAACATGTATTTTGATCATCCAAGACCACCCGAATATCAACACAATAAAAATAACGATCCTACAAAAACTTTCACTTTCAAAGTTTTGCTCAAAAGAACAAGTACTCCCCCTTCTGATTTTCAAAACCTCAAAAGTTTATATCACTTGTTGAGGGGGAGTATTTGATTAAAAACTTTTTTCACAAAATTGTTCTTCGTGATAATCTTCCCACAAAACTCAAAATGGACATATTTGATATCAAAATTTTGTCAAAAATAACATTTATATGCCATTTTTTAGGGGGAGAAAAAAATTATGTGATAAGAAATATGTTGTGAATTGCTATTGAATCTTCGTGTAATAAGACTTCAACCCATGAATTGACGAAATCTGAATAGTCATACATCGAAAAGATTTGTCTTCCAAGACTTATCCGAGTAGATCGCACCTTTCGAGAAACTCTTGGTAGACATGAACTTTGACGGGTTTGACAACCTTTCGAGGTTTGTCTACACCTTCAAGGTAGTTATTAGAGCTAGTTGTCACCTAAAAGCTGACAATGTAACTCTTTAACTGTGCAACGTAACCGCGTCTCGCGGGGGATTGTCTATCTTGAGTTGATCAATTCAAAAGTGCGCGCTCTTCTTACACCGTGCAGATTTCTGTAAAAATACTTAAGCACATGTGGAGGGGGAGTATTTATGCAAAGTCTTAAACTCTCAATAATCGTATTAAATGTTTTTACTCATAACCACGTTGAGAGATTTTTCATAAAAATGGTTTTATGGCAACATAGGTTAGTCATGGAGTTATAAGGTGACTAAGGTTAGGAATAACCATCCTATGATCCGCCAGAGCCGGAGGGATCTACCCAAGGACACCACCAATAGTTAGAATTAGAAGTCCTTAAGGTATGATTATAAAAAGGAGAAAATGAGAATCGGAGAAAGAAGGAGTTGAAGAATTAAAAAGAAAAGTAAAGAAAACGGTGAAAAGAAATAGCCCTCCAGATTATTCAACTTAGGACAGACACCGGGTTCAATTCATATGCTACTGGTTGTCACTTGATGACGCCGGTATTGAAGATCAAAGTCGTCATGGACCCAGTGACGCATGCACTAAACCTTCTTAGCCACTCAAGTTTCTCTCAACAGAAGCTTGTTTCAGTCTCATAGGAAACCCTATGTAAACTATTAGCTTTCTCTTAGAGATTGCCGGTATTGAAGAAGGAGACCCTCTCCCTAGTCTCTGCTCAGGAAAACCAAAGCACACTATTGAGTCTAGAGCCACGAGATTCATCAAAAGATCTCTTAGGTACACTTAAAAATTCATCGCTTGTTGTTCAACAATAAGAACACAAGTGATACATTATCGTGTCCTTCACCGATCTTAGCAATCTGTCGAGAACATTTATGAGAGGTTCACAATTGTGATCTTCAGTGATTGAATGGAAACTCCTGCCAGGGTCAACATCAAACAACCCTGACAGCAGGTCACTTCGGTAACTCCCCATGGATTACGCTTAGTGTGTCTCAAACGGTCTACAGTCGTGGGGTAATGCTTCGGTGTACCTCAGCGACTCATCTGAACTGTAGGTGTACTTTGGTACATCGCGTTATCTCACTTGTGGGACTCCAGTTCAGGAACATCCTTTGTGAGAATTAGAGCTGTGTTTTCACACTATGCTGTTAACACTCTCGAAGTTTAAACTTGTAAGCGATGGATTATTTCTAACCCATGTTTTATGTTTTCTTCTTATGGATGCTTGCGGGTGGAAAAGATCGTGCAGATTCTCCACATGCTCATACCTACAACATCACTAATTGAAGTTCTCTCAAAAGGCAACACATAGTCAGAACAATTCTTCGTCAAAGTAAAAGAATCTAAAAAGTTTAAAGACAAAGAGAACTACATCAGTACTGAAATCCAATGTTAAAGAGCGTGTGAGCATGTTGGAGAAAGACGTGGAGTGATGAGTGTGTAAATACTCATCATTTTTAGTCAAATCTGAACTGCAAAACACTTAAAAATGCTCACAAATGCATCAAAATACTGAAAATATTCCAAAATTGCATTTTATATGTTTCAGATGCAAAATGTTCAAAATCAGATGAAAAATGAGCAAAGTTTGCATAATTGGCAGTTTCAGTCCCCCAAGTTTCAAAAATTGTCAGAAATAGTCCCTAAGCACATAATTTCAAAAGATAAATCACCAAAGGTCCTTTTAAAATCATAAGTTGTCAAATTTAGTCCTTTGGTGAAAAATGTAAAAAAGTTTTGAGAAATTACAAAATTAGTCCTTCAAGTTTGAAATTTGGCAAAAATGGCCCCTGGAAAATGGAAAATGGCAATTTTGGTCCTTGCACTTTTTAAGATTGTCACTTTCGGCCCTTGGATCAACTTTTCAGAATTGGCAGAACTGGTCCCTCTATTTTCAGAAATTGCAAAATGGGTCCTTATGTATTATTAAACCCTTTTTGACCTCTTGGACCCTTGTACCTCCATGTGAACCCCTGCCAACCTTTGGACCCCCTGTCACTAACCATTTTGGACCACCCCTTTAATATATTAAAACCAGTCAAACTGGTCAAACCCACACCCCTTTCCCCCCTTTCCCTCTCCCTTGTCTGCTACTCCCATACCCAGCCACCATTGCAACCACCCAGCCTCCCAATCTCATTTCCATGTCCCCTCCTCCTCAACTAACATCCAAGGATCAATTAATGCACCCTTACCCACCATATCAACCCCAACTGCTAAAATCTCCTTTGGCGCCAAAAACCATTTCAAAGGCCAGGATCACTCCAAGCCATCCAATGGCTAAGAAAGCAGATGGGAAACATTCAGAAGAGAGAGAAAAAGAGATTGGGATATAAAAGAACCAAGAAGGAAGCAAGAAAAGGAGTCTTCTAGTTTTTATTTTCTTTCTTATATCGTTTTTATGTCAAGTTGTCATTTCAGTGTTAGACTTGTATTATTTTGTTAAAATGTATTAAACTTAAGTGTTCAAGTGTATTGCAATTAATTTCAAGTATCAAAATCAGTTTATGTTCACAATTCACCATTCATGTCTACTGTTGAAAATTTCCATGTTTAAAACTTGTGTACAAGCTGTTATTAACTGATTTTTAAGCTCAACTAGGTTTATATAAGCTTATTATAGCTTTGTCTAAGGTTATATTCAAGTTTTGAGTAATTGTGTTCCTTGGTCAACAAAAGTCAAACGGGGCAAAAATGATGTTGGAAATGGAGATGGGTTGATGCAGGCATGAATCTGGGGTGAATTATAGTAGTTGGATTGGTTATAATAGGTTAGCAGTTCTGGTTTTAGTATTGGCAAGCCATAGTGGCTTTGGACCCCTTTGTAAGTAAATTCCAAGTTTCTTTGCATTGTCTGAATTTGTAGTTAAATCTGGTTCCATTCTGTTTTAGAAGTTGTAATTAGGTTAAGTAAATGTAATTTGATCATTAATTCAAGGTTGCTCAGTGATTAGTTCTAGTTATTTGCAAAAACAGTTGATAAAAGGGTGTTTGGTTCTGCTGAATTATCTGTCTCAGAGGTCTATTCAGTAGTTAAGTTCTGTTGGATCATGTTTATTAAGTGTATTTGAGTTCATTTGAATCAATATTTGGTGCCTGCAACCACTAAAAGTCAAATCTTTCTTAAAATCCATCTCCACTGCTCACTGTTGAGATTTTGGATGAGCAGATCATTATTTCATGTTTAGAATTCATTAAGCTTGCTTGCATTACACTTGTTACATCATATAACATCATCATCAGTGATAAAATTGGATCCAAAGTTCATAATAGTCAACTGTCATTGTTTCTTCAAAAGTCAAAAATTGTTAAAACCTGTTTTAGAGCCAAAAACAAGGATTTTTCTTGAACTCATCTTTGGGACTTATCAAGTGGGAGTTGGCATTTTAGAAACTTCATCTGGTCTTGTTACTTATTACCATTTTAGTTAAATTTTACAAATTTTTTATAAGCATCAAACAAGCTTGTGAACTTGGACCTAACTCCCCTGCTCACTGTCTCAGTTGATACTTAGATTTTCTCAGTTTTGTGCAAGGTTGCACATGGCTCATAAGAGCTAGTCATGGTCTGAATTTTGGTGTGTAAGGTCTCACCCAGGTCTTCTTTAGGTGCCAATTTGTGTTTTTCATTTTTAGCTTAATTTGAAGATTGTGCTTGTGTCTTAAGTTGGTACCCCTTAACTGTTTTTAGCTATTAGCTTATTTCATCAAATCTGAGTAAATTGCCAATACAGAGGGTTTAGCTTGTTGTTTCTCATTGCATTTTGGTTCATTTAGCATTTTAGACCTTCTGTTTCAGTTTGGTGCTTGTAGTGTCCCATTTGCTTATTTCAAGTGCTTATTTCTAAGCACTTGAGATAGCAGTTTCTATTTCTCCCAAACAAGCACTTGTTTTTCCAATTTTCCTAGATTCCAAATATAGTTTTAGACTTTTCCTGAAATTTTCAGATTTTTCCTAGCGTGTTTGCTATTTTTCTTAATTTAAATTAGTTTTTAAGCATTTTTAATTAGCTTTTAATACAAAAAATTCAGAAAAGGTTCAAAAAAATAATTTTTAAATTTTCTTAGGTTTAGATAAATATAAAAAGTAAAAAAAGTAATTTTCCAGATTTTTCATAGTTCATTTTGTAATTTTTAGTAATTTAATTAGTTTTTAATAGTTTAAAATTCCTAGAAAATAGAAAAATAATCAGAAAAATACAAAGATAGTTTTGAAAAATCTCTTTTGATATTTTAGAATTTTCCAAGTCTTAATTTTATTTTTCTAGCTTTATTTCACAATTTCTTGTATTTTAGGTAATTATTTAATAGTTAAAAATAGTTTTTAATTAATAGTAATTAGATAATTAGTTATAAAAATAATTTTCTTTTTCTAATAATTTTCTTTTATCATTAGGTTTGTAAAAATATCATTTTCATATTTTTAGGGTTAATATTGCTTTAGTTTCACTTTTTAATTTGTACGTCGCGTAGATTTTAATTTCAGTTTCGTAAAAACATAAAAACAAAAACATCATTTTAATTATAGTGATAGCGTTTATTTAATAGATTTTATCTTTTTAATTTCCTCTAATTTGCATTTAAGCCATTGTAATTTGTTGGCTTTTCCTTAGTTATATTCACATTCATAATCCCTTTTTCGTTCAAATTTCTCGATCACTATTCGTAGGGTGATCCATTGCATAGCTCGCTGGGACATATCGACCCGGGGAGACTCTATACTCCTCAGATCTTCATTGCATTCGTGCTTAAGCAGTTTTAAGCTGATTATTTAGCTTGACTGTTTGGCACGCATCATGGAGACACTAGAGCAGTGAAGCAGACCTGATGCAGAAAACCATAACATACTATCACCTCCATCACAAAGAACAAAGAACAAAGAACAAAGATAATGATGACGTCAAAGCATAATACTTCAAAGGAAACAATTTCTCTACACTGGGGAGATTGTTCGAATCAAGGCACTTCTTCTCACAAGAAAGAAGAATGTCAGAAGACGTCAAAGCTACTATTACATCAGCACCTACAATGTTTATATCATCAATCACTAACACTTAGGGGGAGATTGTTGGAATTACTCCTAAACTAGAATTCAAGTGCTAGTAATTAATATGTAATAGGTAGCTTAATTATGGATTTTATGTTAGTAATCAAGGTTAGGCTCATGTAGAAAGCCCATGAGCCTATCCAAAGCCCAATAAGGAATGGATGGGAACTTGGTGTGTTGCCCTAGTTCCCTCCTATAAATAATCTTGCAAACCCTCACTTGAGGGTTGGTTGTTCACTTATCAATATTACTTACGCATAAACCTTCATCATTCTTACTCGTATAATTGGTTAAGTGTTCATCCAATCACTCTCTTCCTCATTTCTTCATATTGATACTTGTGTTACAAATATGGTGACCTAACATCTTCGTATTCCGGACAAATTGTCAAGTTGTCAATAACATGAACCTCATCCTTCATCAAGTTGAACGTGATGTAGTAGAAGTGGCCGGATTGAACAATTGGGAAACAAACCTTTAAAAAATAGGAGTGATTATATTAAAACATATTATGAATCATTAGAAAATTAAACATATATGTGCATCATTTCCAGAGCATCATTTCCATACCAACTCGATGTTCTTCAATTTCTCATGGTTGTAAAGCTTCAAACAAGCCTCCAAGTTTGTGTTAAATAAATCACACTTACGAGCATTCGACATTTTTTTATCCATCATGGCCTCACCCTATTAATTATACAACCAACATGTTACCAATTCAAGATGATAAAAAAATGATTAGTCATTTACTACTAATCCACATATATTTAGAATATTTCAGTAACAAAATGAATGAGTATAGCTACCATTATGTCAGAATGTACAAAGACCCTTGAACGTGCACTAGTGGAACGTCTTTTTTCCAAATCGTTTTGAATTGCTACCCATATATCAACCTCACTAGCATGAATTTTGAGCCAGGCACTAGGCTCTCCATGATACCCTTGTATCCAATCAATTTACCATGTGCTTCAAATATTATTTCACTGTGAATATAGTCGAAACTGTTACTATTATTGTTCCACCAATGGTTAAAAAAATAAAAAATATATTTATTAAAATACTTACTGTTCATCTTCGGTACATGCAAATAACCAATTCGAAACCTTTTTCTCATCTGAATGAAGTCGTCTTTTACAATCCACAATCCGATTTATGTAGGGTGATTTAAGTAAATCAGGTATCTTTACTTCTCTTTTGGCCCTTATATTTTCAAAAACTATTTCATTCAATGATCGAGGCCTAATACTTTTCACTTTTGTTCCATCACCTGTTGGTTTTTTACCATCACCTTTATTATCAACTTTCTCAGGTTCAACATTCTTATGTGAATCTAATGACTTTTGAAATGATTTAAACTTACTAGCGTCCAATTTCCTAACAACGTCCTGAACCATATCGGGAGTGACTTCACCTGTTTTAGTTACTGAATCACTATCATGCACACAAACATTACCATTGTTATCTTCATCTTCATCTTCTGGAAAACAAATGCTTATTGGTTTCACCCCTTTATACTTGCAATTTCCTTCCTTCATTGACACTTTACCTATTGATGATTCAAATATCTTATCAAATATTACATGATGAGTAATAGTTTAAGTTATAATGCCTGGCACTTCAATATTTGAATCATTCTAATTTTTGAATCTTTCATTATCATCTTGATGAAACATAACATCATCTGAGTTTCCTGAAGAAGATACACCAAACAGTACATCACACTGTTTTGCCAATGTGAGGAGATCCTTATTATTCGGGAACATATCAAGTCCTTTAGAAATGTTCTCATTTATCAACGCCTTTCCATTTTCAATGACTGAAAAGTTCCTATTCACCTCATTCACAATATCCTGCATTATTTGGATTTGAAAAAAAATTATTACGTCATTAAAAATCCATAATGATTCATGATTTAATTAAAAAAATATTACCTCGAGACTCTTCTCTTCATCACCACAATCATTTGGCTCTTCATCGCCACAATCATTTGGCTCTTCATTACCACAATCATCATCTTCAAACATATCACGATATTCTTGCGTAGAATAGTCATTGTGCTCATCATAGTACCCATCACGGTATGTATTTTCATTTTGAATCATAACTATCATGTCAGATTTTGATTCATGTATCCTTCCTTTACATGTCCCAATGGAAGGTGCTTTAGTTATGGTATTTCCAGCAATTACAACAAGAGTATCTACTCTACTTTCTGGTACTTCATGATGTTTAGCTTCAATAGATCCAACATCATCCACAAATAGAACGTTAGGTGCAAATGTCACTTTTCCGAACCCACCATTTTTAACTTCTTTACTTTGCCTATCTTTTAGCTTTTTTGTTGTCCAACCATTCATGCTCAGAATAATTCCACAAACTTTGTCTTCACTATTTAACATTGTACACTTCATGTAAAATACATGCGTCGCTGTTAAAAACAATTTCAAACATTAATGATTTAGACAAATGAAACTATTTTATATAGTCTCACATAAATTAATGGTTTAACAAATTTGTTTGTTGCAAAAAATGAATCGGTCATACCACTAAGAACAATAATGGACCGGTGTAGAAGTTCGATGGGTCCAACCTGTTCCATGCCTTTCTACTTTCATTCAAGCAATCTAAAGTGTAAGTACAACAATCAAGGTTATCAATAACCGTATCTGCTTCAATGTTTGCTAGAAACTTTTGGTTTACCGGACCATTACTAATACTCTCAATCATTACTGTAACAAACAACACAATGAAGTTCAACTGAAACTTTCTTCCTCCTTCTTTATCTTCTAACATTTTCGGTATCACATCACTTACCTTTATTCTACCATTTTGTTTGATGACAAATTGTCTCTTTCACTCTTCAATAACGTTGTCAAGCTTTTTAGATTTCTTAAAACTTTGAATCGACACTTCTCCCATCGGAACCCCATAGACATCATGAATCACCTCCCTTGTTATCAACAATGACCTGCCATTAATATTTAAGCTACTATTTTTAGGGTCATAATTGGTTAATAGCCAATAACCAAGTTTTTTTGGAATCTTTTCAATTTTTAGAGACAACACATGTTCGAATACCATAATTTTGACCCTTTCCCGCTGCGCATTTGTAAATTTTTTTATCGAATCAATTAAACATTTTGGTGGATGACGCCTATTCACTGGTAGATATGTTTTCCCTTTCTTTCCATACTTTTTTGCACTATCTCTATTATTATCAAATTTTTGCTTCTTCTTCGATTCATTTTTATACCCACTCGCTTTTCTTTTAGGGCTTATCAATTTTGGTCGTGATGGCGACTTCAAAAAATCATCATCTGAATCACTAGTATACTGATGTTTTCCTGAACACTTGATTTTTGCTATGCCCTTCACATATTTTTCTGCATACATCCATAATAAGTATCAAATTTACGAACACCAAGATGCTTAATTCATAACAAAGATTAATTTTTTCACAAACAAGATCTATCTGATTCACAAATAACATTTGAACTTCTGGTCATGCACCTTTCATACATAAGATCAGTTTATTAGTTCTCTATTATGGTTATGCAACTTTCATAATTCTGGTCATGCAACTTTCATACAACGTGATTCAAAACCAAAGACATATTTGATACTTGATTCTTTTTTTATGACATAATATATAAGTTATCATAGATTCACAAATAAAAATTAAGCATCTAGCCATGAAGGTTTCATACAACATGATTCAAAAATATGTTTGCCATGCAAACATGCTAAACAAATTATATAATCTAAAAGCTAAATAACTCATCGACTAATAAAATGATCATTGATCATTGATTCGCAAACAACTATATAAATGACGATACAACTCATAACAAAGATTATATCATCTAAAACCGATACTCATGATTCAATCATTATCATAAACAATGATTCATAAATACATCCTTGTGGAAAACTAGAAGGGGGGGTTGAATAGTTTTACCAATTTAAAACTTCCTTTTAAATATTTAGATCGACTTATGTCAATCTATTTGGTTGTTTATGTTGGACGTTGATAGATAGATATATAAACATATAATGAAAGATAAATAGTAAGAAGCACATCACCACGACACAAGTATTTATAGTGGTTCGGCTACAAGGACACCTTCCTTACCCTACTCCACTCCCCGAGTCACCTACTCGAGAGTTCATAAACACTACACCAACTCCTTATGGCGGAGAAGCCTTCACAACGTCGCTTAACCTTTTTCTGGTACAAAGCTAAATACCGAGTTCTTTCACACCAAGGCGAACCACACCTAACACAACGTCGCCTACTCTTTATACGGTGCTAGGCTAACCACCGAGTTCTTTCACACCTTAGGAGAACTAATCCTTCACAACGTCGCCTACCCTTTATTAGGTACTAGGCTAAGTACCTAGTTCTTTCACACCTTAGGTGAACTACACCTTCACGACACAACACCTATTCTCAAGGAGATCTACTCCTTATTACAACACCATCAAGGATATCACCATCCTTGTAAATAAACAAATACTTATATGTATAACGATGCACCTCATCGATTATACGACCTAAGCATTCTTCCCAAATGCTACTTGATTTGATTCTTCGGCATCCTTCACTAATGCCTTTGACACAACGCTTGGCATCCTTCACTAATGCCTTTGTCTTGACACCTTAAGCATTCTTCACTAATGCTTTGACGCGGATGATGAACATCTTTCACTAATGCTTTCATCTTGACACTTTCGGCATTCTTCACTAATCCCTTCAACCCAACATCTATGGAGAAAGGAAGAACTATCAACAAGAGAACCTTCGTTGTCTTGATGATGACGAAGCATGGCAACTCATGGACTTGAGCTTCCACGTCTTCAAGATGTGGTGATCTTTCCTTTAAGAGGAATCTACAAGATCACACAAAAACAAAAGAGAAAAGCTACATATATCTCTTGGATATGAGGTTAGAGGGTTAGAATACTTGGGGGAAGTATGTGTGTAAAGGGATGAATAGAAGGGAAGAAATGGCTCTCTATTTATAGAGGAAATTCTCTACTGTTTCCCCGGATCCCACGGATCCCTTCCACTTGGGATCCGGCTAGCACAAAGCTAGGGATCCGTGGAACGCTCCTCTTTGCCCATGGGTATTTTTGGTTATGGGTCATGGGTCATGGGTTATGGGTTGATCCATGGTTTTCTATCTAGATACAATGTACCTTAAGGATACATTGAACTTGTGTAAGTGGTATATATAAACCCATGGGTTACGGGTCAAAACCATTTGCTAGTTTTTATCTATTTAGTATATACTTGCTTTTACCCATTTTAGTATATACTTGTTTTTACCCATTTTAGTACACTTAATATAAGTATGTATTAACCCAATATGTAAACACTAGTTGTTGTACATATGTATCTAACTCATAGAATTACTTAAACTTGTTAAGCCAATATGTAAACACTAGTTGTTGTACATATGTATCTAAAATATAAAATCACTTAATCTTGTTATAGTGTTTTATGTGAAAACGTAAGTGTGTTAGAAAACTATTAGTTCAAACCATTTACGTATTTTATTTGTTTCATTAATATGATTTTACTTTTGTTATCGACAAAACATTAGAAGATCGTAAAATATAAATAAACGTTTTTACGGCTTATTTCCATTAACAATCTCCCCCTTTTTGTTGATGACAAAACATAAAATTATTTTAAGGAAAAGCTAAAATTCTTAAACGTTTGAATTTGTAGTTTTTACTTTCTTCTCCCCATTTTTGTCGAAACAAAAAGTGTTTGAAGAAACTAACACAATTTTTATAAGAAAAATTATAAAAGATGTAACGAGAGCAAGTGACGGGAATGGTACTCGTCTTAACTCCCCCTTGACGAGTCCATCCCTTTGAAAAAGGGCGTCAAGGACATAGTGTAAAATAAGCTAGTTGTGTTTGCAATTAAGTTTGCAAATGGTTCGTCTGGGTGACGAAAACGTGCTCCCCCTCAAATATTGCAAAGTTGCAATGGGGTATCATGAAGTGTAATCCAAAATTGGATTAAGTTGCAAATGATTTTGCAATATTGTTTAACACAAAGCTCCCCCTAGCTTTTTGGTGTCAATATTTTCATGTGCATTTTGAATAACTACAAAACAAAGGTTAGAAAAACAAGAGTATAGTGCATAATTTCCTGCAAAAGAGACTCAAGTTAGTAGAAATTTGTGCTTCTGTACCACGGATCCCACAGTTCCCTTCAAGGAGGGATCCGTCTAGTTATCTGGAAGGGATCCGGCTATCTGTTACAGTTTCTTCAGCAGTGAAGAAATGTCAAGGAGTGCAACTTGAGGGAATGAGATAAAAGTACTATATAACAAGCACAACACACATAATAATCATGGCATAATTGTATTCATTCAATAAAACAAAGAGATACACAACCAAATCTCTAAAAACTAAGAGAATGAACTAGCCAAATAGATGCTATTAATGCTAATAAGTTAACCCAAACTTAAGATTCGACTAAAGACTTAATTACTAAAGGGTGTCCTAAACGTTCTAGGTTTGAGCTTACGACTATTATGGTTATTGTGGTTTAGGCTTGTTAACCTCTTTGAAACGTTCGAGGAGGTGATGAAACATGAAACGATGCTCTTTGCGTAATTCATATATCAACCTTTCAACGTGTTTACAATGATAGCAATCCTTGTTATGGTTTTGAATTTCTTAAAGTGAAAGTTCAAGTGAAGTGGGTTGAGGTTCTTCAAATAAAGGAGGATTTGGTTGAGACTCATTTAGTGGTGGCTCTATAATGCTTGTGGCTAGAGGTAAAGAGACATCAACTTCCATTTGGTCAGGTGGTTGCTTTTGATGTCTTCTCATAATCCAAAATGGACTATTGGGAAGGATGATAGAGTTTGCTTTTGGATCAAGTGTTGATTCAACATTTTGATTTTGTGGCTCAATCTTTTCATGTGAATTGGATGGTAATGGTGAAAGATGAGATGGCTAAGAGGGTAAGTCTTCTACATTGTGAGAGTGTGAAAATGATTGTGAAGTATCTCTAGGTACTAATGATGTTGGTTGAGTTATGGGGGGTTTGTTTGCTATTGTAGAATTTGGTGAGGATATCCTAGTGGGAATCTTATTCTTGGGGATTAGTTTGATTGGTTTCCTTGATGTGGGAGAAATCCTAGCATTGGTGGACTTAACCGGAGATGATTCGGTTGAAGAAACTTCGTGTATGATTCTAGCAAGTTTCTTGGGTGGTTCTTGGGTGGATGAGTGAGCACTAGGAGCCTTTCTCATATTGAAATGACTAAGGGAAATGGTTGCAATTGCTGATATTTGTGTGAGATGACTAAAGTGTTCTAGGCAATGTGGTTTATAAAGAGAAGATCTTGGCAAATAGTATTTAAGACTTAATCCACTAATGTTCATGAAAATGTGATGATTGACATGCACAAGGTTGAGATTCAGAGTTCACACTGATCTAGGAAATCTTTTAAGATGAGATGGAGTGTTTGGGTTAGCAATGTTAGACATATACTGTCACCCGGATCCCACGGTTCCCTCCTTGGAGGGATCCGTCTAGGCTATTCCTAGGGATCCGGCTCTCAGCAGTTATGACAGATTTGAAATGGGGTTTCTAGAAGCTAAAGCCTATCTTGTTTTGGGTGTTTCAGCTCTCCTAAGTGTTTTAGGATGAGAGGGTACTTGAATGATCATGAGTAATAAGTGTTTGTGCACATGATTTCTTTTTATGGAAGAAGGATGGGACAAGAAGGCTACCAATGGATGTCCAAGGATAACACTAAGAGTTATGAGGGTGACAAGTCATAATAAATGATCCTAGTGATCAGGTTTTAGCTTGAGGTGATATTAAGAAAAATTCTCAAAAATTTCAAGAATTGAAAAACTAATTTTTGTCTTACCTTGAGATATAAAAGACTAGAAGCAATTTCCTAAAAATGTTTAGCTTGCTTTCCTAAGTGTTTTGAGAGATGAGAATTATTTTGTGAGTAGTTGAAGTGGAAGTATGGTGAGTTTTAGATGTGATGATAAAATCAGACTAAGATCGTAAGTAAGCCTTTAGTGAGTCTAAGCCTTTCTCATCATTGAAGTGGACTTAGTTGGGTTCTAAAATCATATGCCAAGCTAATGTGATGTTATCTAGAAAGCAGTTTTGATGTGCTGAATGCTGCATTGTTGATCTGATGTCACGGATCCCACGGTTCCTTCAAGGGAAGGATCCGGCTAGGATAATCCTAGGGATCCGGCATCTGCAGATCAGAATCAACACAGAACCTAAAAAAAATGATGTGCAGATTTTGTACACTATTAAATCTATAAAACAAGCAATTAGGAACAAGCAAGCCATCATATAGCACCAGAAACAATATCCAAAATACCATAAACCAACAATGCTAAAAAGAAATCATTCAAACATAAAATAAATGAAACTAAGCACATTCCTATTGTCTCTTTCGTCAATTCTTCCTTTTCCTTTTTGACGGCTTAGTGAGGTTGTAAGCGAGGTTTTAAATCATGCCTCTTATTTGTTTAAATTCCGCGGTCTCGTTTGGAATGATTGGAAGTTTCTCGTGGTATTCAAGAGTGTCCAATTTGATCTTGGATACGGGATCGATGTCCTCCTCATCTTCTTCTTCTTCTTCTCCGGCCGAGGAGTCCGAGAGAGCTTCGGGTTTCTCTCCATTGACCATGAACCGTTTAGATGGTTGTTTGGTAAGGGGTACCATGACGTGATCGGAAAGGTAATGGTCATCGTTGATAGGGGATGGTTGCAATGCACTAACGTACTTACAAAGTCGTGTTAGGAGCATACCATATGGGAGTACCATGTTGGAAGCTTTGAATACCCCAGCCATTCTCCTTACCATGAAATAGGTAAGATTAAATGGCCTTTGGTGGATAAGACAATAGATCATTTGCACAAGGCATGCGTTTGGATGATCTTTGTTTCCAACTAGGCTAATGTTGTTTTCCCTAAGGATTTCTTCCCATTTTCTAAACATGGGATGCATTTCGAAAAGTTCCATTTTAAAGGGATCACGGTGAATGAGTTTTTTGTTACGATCGTAACGGGATTGGTCGGTCCTAATTTTAAACATAGTATCACGAATGGTTTCGGGATTGTCGAGAGGAGTGTTGTAAAGAGGCTTAGGATCAAGTGCAAGATTTTGAGCGTTAATTGCCCAATCTTGAGAGTACATACAAATTCCTTCACAAGGAATGCGAAGAATTTGAGCAAAAGTGTTGAGAGGAAGAGTAAAGTTTTGTGTGTTGATGATAAAGGCAATTGAGATGCCATTATCGATGTTTCTAATGATCCTAAAGCTTTTGTAAAACTCAAAAATAAAAACCAGACAAATTTGTTCATCAATGTCAAGAAGACAATCAAAGTTGATTGTCGAGAAAACTTGACGAATGTCGGTATCTTCAAGGAAACATTCCTTGACTACACGACCTTCGTGAATAAGTCGTTTTGTGAGGCTTTTGAAAATTTTATGGTTAGTTTTGGTCAGGCCCCTTTTACGATAGTAGTGAGTAAGATAGTGGACGGTGTCATGATGATCTTGTTGAGTGGCTTTGGGCATGGTTGGTCCTAGAAATACAAATTTTCCAATTAGGTAAAAATTAGTTGGAAATGGGTTTATGGTTTTTGATTTGTATTAACAATGTTGTGAACACAATGTGATTTAGTTGAAAAGCCCCTTTTCATGATTAATTTGAAAAACCCTAATTAAATTAATTTTATTATAATTTAGGGAACCATAAACCCTAGAATGAAGATGATGAAAATTAGAACAAGTTAATGTAATTACTTACAATGGTGTTCTAGGAAGAAATACTTTGAGGTTATGAAAGCCAATGAGGATGGATGCAGTAGCTTGGTCGTTTTTGTGTTATGAGAATAGAGGGAAAAAGATCAGTGGTGATTTTTGAAAGCGTATGGCTGAGTTCTGTTCCACGGTTCCCCCGGATCCTTTGTATTTGGGATCCGACTAGTAAAACTAGATGGATCCGGCTACAATGAACATAAAAGAGGTTGTTTGACATTAATTTTTTTTGTAGTATGCTTATGGAATAGCTTACAAAAAAAATAGTTCGGAGGTTTTAGATGACGATTGTTTTTGGACGACGGCTTTTGATGAATCTCATATCGAGGATGTGATGACGGCGTTAAAAAAAATATTATTCCCTATGACGAGAAAGGTGGAAGAGTGACGAAAGAGACTTCTAACGCTCTTAGTGTTTTAATAATCAAAGTAGTACTTGTGAAAATAAGTAGAACTCAAGTATCCTATCTAATGAAAAGTAGAACATACCTTTATGCTTCTTGATTTGGTATAAAACCAAAGATACTTCATGATCTTTTAAAGTAATCCTTTGTACTTGATGTACTTAAGTTGTGATTACCTTAAGAATCCTTCCTTGAATGTTGACTTCATCTTTGAGTGAAGATTTTGGAAAATTCTAGCATGAAAATTACTCGAGAACGGAATATTGTTAGAATCATCTATCAATGTCCAACAAAATGATTTAACAGAAAATATTATCCAAAAAAATCCTTCTTTGTAGTTTTCAAACATACACGGATCGTATCAAGTCTTTAAAGTACAATATACTTTAAGAAACTTGGTTACGAAGCTCTGATGCCAATTGTGGAAAACTAGAAGGGGGGGTTGAATAGTTTTACCAATTTAAAACTTCCTTTTAAATATTTAGATCGACTTATGTCAATCTATTTGGTTGTTTATGTTGGACGTTGATAGATAGATATATAAACATATAATGAAAGATAAAGAGTAAGAAGCACATCACCACGACACAAGTATTTATAGTGGTTCGGCTACAAGGACACCTTCCTTGCCCTACTCCACTCCCCGAGTCACCTACTCGAGAGTTCGTAAACACTACACCAACTCCTTATGGCGGAGAAGCCTTCACAACGTCGCTTAACCTTTTTCCGGTACAAAGCTAAATACCGAGTTCTTTCACACCAAGGCGAACCACACCTAACACAATGTCGCCTACTCTTTATACGGTGCTAGGCTAACCACCGAGTTCTTTCACACCTTAGGAGAACTAATCCTTCACAACGTCGCCTACCCTTTATTAGGTACTAGGCTAAGTACCTAGTTCTTTCACACCTTAGGTGAACTACACCTTCGCGACACAACACCTATTCTCAAGGAGATCTACTCCTTGTTACAACACCATCAAGGATATCACCATCCTTGTAAATAAACAAATACTTATATGTATAACGATGCACCTCATCGATTATACGACCTAAGCATTCTTCCCAAATGCTACTTGATTTGATTCTTCGGCATCCTTCACTAATGCCTTTGACACAACGCTTGGCATCCTTCACTAATGCCTTTATCTTGACACCTTAAGCATTCTTCACTAATGCTTTGACGCGGATGATGAACATCTTTCACTAATGCTTTCATCTTGACACTTTCGGCATTCTTCACTAATGCCTTCAACCCAACATCTATGGAGAAAGGAAGAACTATCAACAAGAGAACCTTCGTTGTCTTGATGATGATGAAGCATGGCAACTCATGGACTTGAGCTTCCACGTCTTCAAGATGTGGTGATCTTTCCTTTAAGAGGAATCTACAAGATCACACAAAAACAAAAGAGAAAAGCTACATAGATCTCTTGGATCTGAGGTTAGAGGGTTAGAATAATTGGGGGAAGTATGTGTGTAAAGGGATGAATAGAAGGGAAGAAATGGCTCTCTATTTATAGAGGAAATTCTCTACTGTTTCCCCGGATCCCACAGATCCCTTCCACTTGGGATCCGGCTAGCACAAAGCTAGGGATCCGTGGAATGCTCCTCTTTGCCCATGGGTATTTTTGGTTATGGGTCATGGGTCATGGGTTATGGGTTGATCCATGGTTTTCTATCTAGATACAATGTACCTTAAGGATACATTGAACTTGTGTAAGTGGTATATATAAAACCATGGGTTATGGGTCAAAACCATTTGCTTGTTTTTATCTATTTAGTATATACTTGCTTTTACCCATTTTAGTATATACTTGTTTTTAGCCATTTTAGTATACTTAGTATAAGTATGTATTAACCCAATATGTAAACACTAGTTGTTGTACATATGTATCTAACTCATAGAATTACTTAAACTTGTTAAGCCAATATGTAAACACTAGTTGTTGTACATATGTATCTAAAATATAAAATCACTTAATCTTGTTATAGTATTTTATGTGAAAACGTAAGTGTGTTAGAAAACTATTAGTTCAAACCATTTACGTATTTTATTTGTTTCGTTAATATGATTTTACTTTTGTTATCGACAAAACATTAGAAGATCGTAAAATATAAATAAACGTTTTTACGGCTTATTTGTATTAACACTCCTTTTTTTTAATATAATCACAAAAATGTTTTTCTGAAGCTTGCCAATACTCATGATTCACAATCATTAACGTGATTAAAAAAAATCTAACCTTTGTTAGTCCGAATTTTCTGTTGTTGTTGTTTTGATTTTCTGTTCATCTTCAAAAAAAACAATGATGCGAACTTTTGAGATGGAATTGAATCAGTGAACAATATAATATGTATCAAATTTTATAGAAACTGAAATCACGCTAACAAAAAAAAATCTGTGATACGGTTTGGTTTTTGCCAAATTTAAATTTTTGGAAAGCAAAATGTAGGGATATTTTGTTCTGTAAATGCATTGATTCAATTACCTTTTTACCCTTATCTTTATTTTAATAAGTTAATTAAATGATTCAAATTGGATGGCCAAGATCTCTTCTCAATCTTCTCAATCTAAAAGTCTTCTCAATGGAACCAAAGCCTATATATATATATATATATATATATATATATATATATATATATATACATATATATATATATATATATACACACACACATTTGTATATATTGTAATGGGTAATGTAATGGGTAAAAATCTAAGTTCTTAACTCTTTGTCTAGATACATTGAATATTGTTAGGTAAAACCCAAAGTCCCATACCCATGGAGCTTGATCCATAACCTATGACCCATTGCATGACATCATGCATGAAGTCATGTTGGGTAATATCCATGACCCATCGACCTAAACCAAGACCCATGACCTAATGTCTAGATACATGACCCAATGTCCATAACCCATGACCCATAACCCAAATAGTGAGGAGCGTCCACGGATCCCTAAGATTACACTGGATGGATCCCTCAAGTAATGGATCCGTGGGATCCAGGGAATAGTACAGATTTTTGCCTATAAATAGTGAGCCATTTCTTCATTGTTACTGATCTCTTTTACATATACTCTCTCTTATTATAGTAAACTCTCTAACCTCATATCTAAATGATCTTTCTATGTAGTTTTGTGTTTGTGTGATTCTCTAGGTTCCTCTTAAAGGCGAGATCACCACCTCTTGAAGTCGAGCAAGCTCAAGTCTATGGGTTGCCAAGCTTCGTCATTGATAACATCAAATAGTCCTGAATATTAAGTGTCAATTTCCCCTGATAATGCTCGTATTTTATATCATTTATATGGATTTACGCTTGTTTTCCTCTATATTTCACCTTCAGGTAATTTACGAGCATTGGAGCTAATGAGACGCGGATTTGGATTGTTTATTGAAGATATATGATAGTATGCCCATTTTGAAGTAATTACGGCGTAACTCTTCTCTCACATTACGCCGTAACATAAGTGTGACTCAGAAAACCAACTCAACTAAAGATTATGGCGTAACTCCATCTTAGGATTATGCCGTAACTAATTAGGTCAAATGATGTTCCACGCCGCTGCAAGCTACGCCGTAACTATTTCCACAAATATGGCATAACCATGATTCATTAAAGATACAGCCTAACTCATTCCAGATGTTACGCCGTAACCAGCTTTTCCAGAGCAAAATATGAAGATATTGATGTTACGGCGTAACTCTCATATTAAGTTACGCTGTAACCAGATCTGGACTATAAATACCGCCAAAATTATGCATTTATGATCTTTTACTCCACACACAAAAGCAGAGAATGTGGGTAGGAGGCTGAAGGCAGATCTTGAGGAGCATACAGAGCCATTTCCAAGGAAGAAATCACTCCCTAATGATAAGCGCTAGCAATTTGTCATTTCTTTACTTTCAATTCATGTATTTCATTATGTCAAACATTGAATCGATTGTTTCAGTTAATATGAGCGGCTAAGCACTTCTGGTGCTAGCCTAGTTATGATTCCTTAATTGTTTTGTTTATGTTTACATTTCTTCAGTATAATTGTTTCTAGTGCATGCATGCATAGTTTGTTGGTAGCTACCCTTGTTTCAGTAGTTTTGAATGGCGGTAGTGTCTAGTAGCTTAGGAGATATGACCAACTGACCCTAAGTAGGTAGACTGAGTGGGAAGGGTAAGAATTGACCAACTTATGACCCTTCTTCGCTTGTGCGATTTGACCAACTGATCACCTACCGTTTGAATGAACTTAAGAAGTTAGGGATGAGTGTTTAAGATGCTAGCGCTCGGGCACTATTGTTATGAATCTTGCATGTAGCGGAACTTAATGACTTGGCTTAGGGGACTAAAAACAACTGGATTTTCAAGGATAGTAGCTTGATCTCTGGTGGAAACCTTTGCTGATAGGTTAGGACGAACTGACCAAATGCTATCCTAGCGACTTAAACCCCCACTTAAAGCAATTGGAAGTAATTAGACGTGAAATTAACATGATAGGATGAGTAACTAGGTTAACACACTTCTCCTCTATTGATCACAACCTTTACCTTTATTCTCTTTCTTTTATTTTCTTATCTTTAGTTATTAATTAATCATTTCAACCTTAAAATCTGTGACACCTAGACTTAATCAGAATCCGCTCACATAGCTCTTGGGACGACCTTGGTTTTACCGAATACTGCACTACACACGATCGGGTACACTGCCCGTTTGTGCATTAGGGTAGACCATAGGTATAACGAGACACTTATAAATATTAAAACCTGGTCAGTAAAACCTGCATCAAGTTTTTGGCGCCCCTGCCGGGGAGTTATATTAGGATTTTCATTAAGTCTTTTATTTTTGTTTTGTTTTAAATTCCCTTAATTTTTCACGATCTCTTTTTAAGTTTCAGGTACCATGGAAGTTGTTAAAATTGATGACCTCACTCTTGAGGAATATTTGGCATTGACAAGAGAAGAACAAGGGCCGGGGCTCGTAAGATCGGCAATTGGAGCTAATGTCCGTTTCGAGATAAAAGAGCAGTTTTTTAGGGAGCTTCGTGCTAACCCTTTTTCAGGAAACAGGGACGAAGATGCGTATGAACAAGTTGAGAATGACTTGTACATTGCAAGCCTTTTCAACATTCCTGGTGTTTCTCATGACTCTGTTATGCTCCGTGTATTCCCCATGACTCTTACTGGGGGAGCAAGAAGATGGATCGAAAGATTGCCTGCCGGGGCAGTTGATGCATGGGCTCTACTAAAAAAATATTTTATCCAAAGATATTGTCCTCCTTCAAAGATATCTAATCAGCTCATGTAGATCCATAATTTCAAACAAGATGACGATGAAACATTGTATCAAGCTTGGGATAGATACAACGATCTCCTCTACAAGTGTCCGACTCATGACCTAAACAGCCAGCAAAAGGTCAACATCTTTTACAAAGGTCAACATCTTTTATAAGGTATTAATGCTTTTCGAGGTGTTTGAAATTCCTTTGGGAAGAAACGGATATCAAGAACATTCGATTTTGAACAAAGATTTTGTGTTGCAAACAGGTAAGAAGCTTTCGCTCCTTTAATTAGGATTGAGGCACTAAAGCGTACCTGATAAGGTTTTAAAATGTACCTTTTTGAGGGGTCGTTTAAGCCCTTATTTGATCACTTTTGTATCCGTTATTACTTAATACCGTTCCTTTTCACTTTTTAGGTATCTTGAAGGCAAAATGCTGGAATGACACTTATTCGGATGAAAAGGCGCGAATATACGAAGAAAATGGCCAAAGTCAAGAATCGAGACACTCAGGCTGCTGGAACAAAAGGGGGCGGTGTCAGGTTCTACAAGTGACGCCGTCGGAACAAGTTTTGTGACGACTCAGTAGCCAAATTGCTTATTTACAAGTGACGGCATCAGGTTTTAAAAGAGAAGGGCGTTGCAGCTCAGACGGCCTAGATTTGATCCAGATGGCGTCAGAAACTGAAGGCGACGACGTCACACCCATAAGGTGATACCGTCACTAGTTGCAACACGCGCTCGAAGTAGCTGATACTGTTTTGGCCATAACTTTTGTATACAAACTCGGATTTAGGTAATTCAAAAGCCCACGCGACCGGAACGAGAAAATCTACAGTTTGGAGAAAAAATGGCCGTGATGCCATCAATATTTAGGTGTGACGCCGTCACTCTTTGCCGACAGAAAATCTGCCTATAAATATAACATTATAACTTCACTTTTTGTAGGCTAAAAACCCTAACTCCGATTCCAGGGTTTAGAGAGGTGTTTTTCTAGCAACGTTGAAGGTTTTAATCACTCCAAAAACATCTTGTAATGGTTTGTTGATTATATCTTAATCCATATATTCAATTTATCATTATGTCTATCCTATGTTTGATTGATTGTGTGTATGCTTGCATGTTTACCATGTCTAGCTAAATTACTTGTGTGTTTGCTTAGATATATGAAACCTAGTTGTTAATTATTGTTAGGTTGTCTCTTATCTTAATTGTAATTGGCTTAGGAGTGCGACTAGGCTATCGTTGTGTTTAATACTTGATAAATCTTTGATAGTTTACGAATGACTTAGTGGATTTCGTGTACTAAACCCACAGATAACCTCAAAGTTAGTTTATGAATGACTTAGTGGATTTCGTTTACTACACTTAAAGTTGACTTCAAAGAGTTAGGGAATGCACACCTTACAACCTTAGAAAACATAACGCGTTAAGAATAAGGACGTGACAATTCAACCATCAATAGGAGATAACTAGGGAGTAGTAGCATCTAGGTAAACACATCTTTAACTATCATACGAGCACATAACAATAGATATAGACTATCCTCACCTTAGCTTAGTTAATTAGAATAGATAATAGTAGAGTAATCGGTAGAAATACCAACCCCCAAATCCAAACCCCGAGATTCGTACCTTTCCATTTCCTAAAAAATATAAAAAAAAGATAAAAAAATAATCTTCCTTAACCCCAACCTTAGCGTAGTAACTTCTCACTAGCATTCCTATTCCCCTAGAGAACGATATCAATTCCCGTGGCTTACCCTAATACTACACTTCAATGATTAGGTTCACTGCCTAGAGTGTAGAAAAACTTGCTCGACGAAAAGGAAGTTCCTTTGACCCCGAACGACGCGTGTAGCGTTATTAGTACCACAGGGTCCTTTCGTGGAATAAGATTTTGTTTTCATTGAACAAAAGTACTCCCCCTCAAATATGGAAATATATTCGAGAGATAGCCTTCTTGAGCCGAATGTGGAACCAGATTATTAAATTTTGTAAAAACATATTATCAGATTTGTTGGTCTTGTGATAATTTGTGCTCAAGGTTTAAAGAAAACAGAATCAATTAACATAAACATACGAATGAAAGTAAAGAGTTAGAGTTAATACAGACAGATGTTTAAATGTTCCAGTAATGTTCCAAAAAACTATCTAACTGCAGTACTTCATTCGGGACGACGAAACATCAAGATATTTGGCACCCTTGCTCTTCCTCCGACATAGCCTTCAAGTCGTCTCATTTGAACTCGGAACTTGAGACGTGAATCAATTTTCTTGACAAACTTTTTAGCTTGCTTAACATCATTTCTCTTCCATGTCATGTGCCGCAACCATCCTTGCTTTCTGCCCGCGTTCAGATCTTCAAGAATGTTCACGAGCTCAGCCTTAACATGTATCAACGTGTAATCGCTAAACTTGTGAATTTCTTCGAATCCTATGAATTTGACTATTTTGTTCCTGATGAACTTTAATCCAAATGGTGTGCTTGTGAATGCATACGGTTTCCTGTCATAAATGTCAGGTGGTGTGAGATCAGGCTTGGTAAGATTCAGGCATTTTTGATAACTTTCAACGCCAAGATGAAGATCTTCAACTCTTGTCTTAATGATGAGACTGCGGAGAAAAATGAGAATTGAGTTGAAGATATCATATTGTAAGCTGCCAGGAAGATGCATAAGCTTTCCTTGAACTTTGAGAATTTACAGATCTTCAATATCGTTGAGATTCAAAAATTTGTAATCAGCCTCATTGAAGGTGTATTCTTTGTCATCATCTCTGCGAACCTTGATTTCAGACAAAACATTGTACCCGTAGTTGGACATAACCTCTGCACTAATAATGGACAAGATCCGTTGGTTGTAACAAACTTTATGTTTAGAGGTGAATGTGAGTCACCATTTGAAAACCATTTACGCATACTAGGCTAGTGGAAGATGTCGAGTTCTGCCTCATCATTATACGTAATGTTAGGAATTGAAAATTCCATGTTAAAGAGTCGGTCACCCCAATAATGGTCTAGCATATGTTAGCTCGCAGATTTGTCATTGTTTACGTTATTTAGTAGTTTATTAGTTAGTTTGTAGCGTAGTTTAGTTTAGAGCAACACCGTGGAGGAAGGACGGGTCTTTACCCACTGTATGCCTGATCCACAGGCCGATAGAATGTCGTGTATTGTGTAACTATAAATACCCCTTCCATCCATGGAAGGGGTGTGGCTTCTTTGAATAAACCTTTCATTTTACATAGCAACTCTCTTTCAAGAAACCTCCTCTCTACTCTCTTCATCTCTCTAATGGCTTTCTTATTTAATCATTGTCCTAGACCACCCGAATCATCAAACAACATAATATTCACGATCCTACAATTGGTATCAGAGCCTAGGTTTTCGTTGTTTTTGATGTTTCGTATGGTTTTTTTTTCACTTGTTTTGATGCGGTTTGTATGGTCTTCTTGCATACGTTATGGTTCGGCTTTGGTAACTTGTTTTGGTCATGCTCTTTGATGAATCTGCTTGTGTTGTGCTGAATTTGTGTTTGTATACTCGTTTCAAGTTAACTGGTCATACACGATATTTTTAAGAAAAACAGATTTGAATTTGGTCTTTTAAGTGTTGATAAAACTGCTCTTGGTCTTCAAATGAAAAGTATTTGAATATGGTTTTTTTTTAAAGAAAAGCAGTTAACTGGTTTTAAGAGAATCTGCTCGTGTGGGTATTTCCTATATGCGAGTTGTGGTAAAAATCCTGGATGCGAGTTGGTACTCTCTACAAAGCGAGTTGTGTCTGAGCTTTATGTCTTTAACACGCATTATTGAATGCGAGTTGCCTTTGTGTCCAGATTCTTTGAATAACTTGATGCGAGCTGTTAACTTAACTATGCGACTTGCCATATGCGAGTTGCCATATATATAGGTCAAAAGCGAGTTGTTATGCTGCCCAAATGAAGCGAGTTGGTCAGGTCAAATGCGTGTTGGTATGGTCAAAAGCGAGTTGGGTTTCTGGTCAGTTACAATGCGAGTTACTTAACTCGCATATGATTTTGGTGCACTTGCTTTTGAGCGAGATGCTGCTGGTGCAAGTTGGGTCAAGCGAGTTGGGAGAAATGCGAGTTGGAGATGAGGCAAGTTGATGATGCAAGACAGAAAGGAAGAAGTAAGATAGACAAAACTCATGACTAAGGTTTAACCAGTAACAACAGATAGGAAGAATAAGTTTTTGATCATTGACCACAACATCTATAACATCAGGTCATCAACACTCATTAACATATCTAATCATAAGACCATCATACATCCTACAAACATCTACAAACATCATCTTCTATCATCTAAACATAACACAACATCTCATCATCTGATTAATATCCGAATATCAAGAAAAGATATAACAAGTTTGTTATACCCTTTTTCTTTGATTAATTCATGTCACACTTTTCGATCTCAGGTTTTCTTTGATATTCCGTGGTAGTAATAAGGTTGCACCAAGACTATCAAGAGTCTTACTCACGAAACAAAAAACCCATCATCGATCTAAGATTATGATGACTAAGCCTCTATCATATCCGAAACTAAAAGGTCAAAGAAATATAACAACTCTGTTATTTTCTTTACCTTGGTTCGTATAAGACTCAACAAAAACTTGGTTTCCAATCTGAGTTGTTATACCTTCGAACTAATGAAATGAAATTAATGGTTAAATGGTCCCTTGTTTCATTAAGTCTATATCATAAAGGGTACCAAAGATTAATTGATCTTAGATAACTTCATCAAGACAATCAAAGGACTCAAGCACGAAATTGTTCATCATATAATTTATTTGAAGCATGGCCTCATTTTTTGTTGTTCGAACCATTTTAAATAGAAGTATTTAAAAAGTTTGTTAATACTTAACCTTGGTTCGTTAATGACTTTAATTCAAAATGAACTAAAGCTATTCCTACCTTGAATCATTGTGTGGCTGTTTCGAACCCTGAAACCATCCCTGTGGCAAATCAGGTTTTAAAACCAAAGGCCATCCCTGTGGCATCCTCTAACTTTGGATAAGTGGTTTGAATCATGTTCAACGATGTGAAAAATGAGTGTGTGGATTGGAGGCGGATGTGTTTTTGGTTAGGAGTAGCAGATTTTTTAGCAAGTGTGAAGAGGGAGGCAGATTAATATGATAAGAGCGATTAGGGTTTGGTGGTAAGAGTTATGTGATGGGGGCGTATTCTGTTAGGTGATTTCTTAGGGTTTTTGTGTGTGTCACGTGTTTTATACTCCGAATTATTAGGGCTTGTATACTTGGAGCCTTTTTTTTGGGCCTCGTTGAAGACTGGATACATTTCTTAAACCGTTGAGATATTGGGCCTCATGGAATGCTATATGATCCGAATCATGATATGTGTAGTGGGCTCGAGTATGAATTATGGATAAGTGATTGTTGGCCCGTTACATGTAATGGGGTTTACATGGATTATGATATCTTTTTTGCTAGGTCGTGTGATATATCCGGAGTTTGGATTGATTATAATTTTAATTAAGTCTTGTGATATGGTAATCTTAGTATGAGGTTTGATTGGATCATGAAATTGGATCAGCTGGGATTTCGTTTGGTTCACATGTTGTGTTAAATGATTCACGTCATTGGACCGAGCTTATGTAATATGTTAATGAATTGATTTTGTTGATTGGATCAGATGGATTATTGGATTGGGTTCAAAGTTATGATGGACTTCTCAAGATATTGGATGATGTGTTAGTTGACTTATGATGAGATTTGAGACGTGCGTGGTTTTAATTAATCATGAGATGTGTGACTTGATGAGATTTAATTATGAGTTTTGATATAAAGGATTTGATGTGTAATGAGATTTGTTGGGCTATGGGGTTGATAATTTGGTTTATGCATTTTCACGGAATTGTTATGTTACGGCTTGAATTGGTTATTGTACAATGATGACTACGGGGTTGTTACGGGGTTTGTTTGGACGATATTTCTTATTTGAATTTGAAGTGAGGTTTTCTGGGCGCGTTTACTTATTTCGTCTTCTTTCTTTCTACCCTTCCGCGAAGGTGACTTGTTTGGGCATTATAGAGTGTGATAAAGACTTGGCTATTTAGGTACGGTTGTGATTCTTTCTCGGTTAACCCACAACGTAACTTTCACTTCGGTGTCTCACGCAGTTGAGGATACGTCAAGAGGTTTTGTACATTGGGTACACCATTTCTTTTTCACAAGGATTAGTAAAAGCTTAAGTAACAATTCTGGGGAATTTTACTTCATGATCAAGTTTGGCATATCAGGTTTACTTCTCCATGTTATCACTGCAATAGCGGACAGAATGCGTGAATGATGTATTTACCTAAGTGTTTATTGGATGGTTGATGATGTTGCTGATGTTGGATAATGAACCGCTAATGAACCGATGCATGTTCCCCTAAAACAGATATTCACCGAAACCAAGATTGTCATAACTCATTCAAGCTGACATTGTTTACGGTTTTGTCTTGATTTTGTAAAATCCCACGAAAGAACCTATTTCTCGGTTTAAATCATAGACTTGTAAAATCCCGTGACAATGAAAACATCCTGGTAAAAGTAATGAGCATTTCCGGATCTATCTTACGGTTTATTCTTGGTTTTGTAAAATCCCGCGAAAGAAACTATTTCTCGGTTTAAACCATGGAATTGTAAAATCCCGTGATGATGGAACCATCCTGGAGAAAGGGAAGTGTAGGCCGGGATCCTTTCTGATGCTAGTGCTACGGTTTCTGCTTCGAAGAAGGGATAAAAAGGTGTACTTCATGAATTGGATGTGTGTTTGGATATTCGTCATGGCAGTTTGGTTATTACATGGTTTTACGGGGTTATGTGCTTTTAACCATGGTCAGGATGAAACCATTATCATAGTTCACTTAAAACATCAAAGGAGGCTAGAGTTGAGTTTTTAATCAGAAGATGTGACAACAGAGTTAATTCACTATTATTTATTTGAGGATGAAGTGAAATATCACGGGCGAGTGTACTTAGTATCTAAAGGTATCGGGGATGGTTGGATGAAGATTCTTCGTGATCCTTGTTCGAACTTATTATTAAAAACAAAGACTTGGAAATCTAGTTATTTTTGGGAGTCTTTTCCTTCTCTTTTACCACGTGGGGGTATTGGGCTCTGTTTACCACAAAAATAACTATCACTTTAAGGAGTTACGTTGTAGTGCTCAGTGTCACATTCAATTGTGGATTTTCAAGAGGTAATGTACGTCTTATACTTGATGGTTGGTTGGTTGAAGAGTATAGAGTACATAGAGAGTACTTAGAGATGCTAATGGAAATCGGCACCGCTCTTTGTTACATATGTGCAAGTATAAGTCACGAGTTCGGGTTAGTTTACTTCAGGGTCAAATTCATCATATTGGGTTTTCTCCATCAGTTGTCACGACAAATAGCCTACTGAATGATAATGGGTTGATTACAAGTTTTGCCAAGAGATGAGGAAAAGAGAGAGATTATGACGTATGAACACTACAGTTCATGCCTCGTACTCTAAAGAAAAGAAAAGTGTACGTCTCAGTGCGCTTTATCTTTTAAAGAAGATAAATCTTCTTATGACGTATGAACACTACAGTTCATGCCTCGTTCTTAAAGAAAAGAAATGTGTACGCTTCAGTGCGCATTATCTTCGGAAGAAGAGAAATCTTCTTATTATGACCATTCTCATCAACATACTTCATACTTTTTCCATGCGCTTCAGTCATCAAGTGAACTGGGCTACCACTGATTGTTTTCTCATTCCACTTGCTCGATTATAATGAAGATGGCGACATCATGTGCTTATTTTGCGGGAGAGAAGTGTGAATAGAACATTTGGATGGATTTCACTTATTTAGTCAAGAATGGCATCTCCATATGCAATTCTTGAGGGGGAGAAGAAGTGTGAATTTTTTGCATTGTTGATTGATATTTGAGAATATAAATGGTCATACGGCTCTAAACTCATGTAAGAACCGAGCTTCTTCTTATCGGGTCATCTTCACATGGAGTTTTTCTCTTCTAAGAGTCGTTGGTTGACATCTTCACTCGGATTGATGAATTTATCGACAAAGTGCTTCCGGTTAATGCTTCACGTATACATCAACATGATGATTCCGAACAATCTATATGTTCTTGTTTGATGTGATTGGTAGTTTGGTGTTACCATCTTGTGTGTTTGTTGCGGCCTGATTGCTGATTTCCTTGATGAACATCTTTCTATTCTTGTTTGATTGGGAGGGATTTTAGTTAAGGGGATTTGCAAGATGTAAGTTAATTGGGATGCTTTTTGGTGGGATGCTTTTTTGGTGTGAGTTGAAGATGTTAACTATCTATTCCCCAACTGGACAATCTAGAAGAAGGTCGAGTCTACAGTCGGTTCTACATTTTCTGCTGTATGATTAGAAGACTAAAAGACGAGTTGCATGTGATTATCAAAAGACTTCTTCTTATTCTGGGCATTTATCAAACAGATTGTCAGTTTAGGGGAGAGCACTAATTGGGGGAGTTTGAAATGCCAAATTTAATCCCTAATTAGACTTGCTCCGTTATTCTTCAGCAAGTTGACTCTCACAGATACATCTGAGCTAATGATGTTCTTCTCAAAATATTTCTAGTATACGGACTTACAAAGAGTTGTTGATTATGAAGTGTCAAAAACCAGCAAGGAGTAAGGAGATAAGCACCTAAACGCGAGTAAACTTGATGAACTTCATACTTCTAAGTAATTGAAGATACCCCGGGAAGACAAATGTTATTACCGCAGAGAAACTCAAGGTTTGACTCATGACGAGTAAACTTGATGAACTTAATTCTTCTAAGTGATTGAAGATATCCCGGGAAAACAAATGTCATGACCGCAGAGAAACTCAAGGTTTTACTCATAAAGGCGTTTAGTGTTAGTATTTCATCTACGTGGGGGAAGTGATGTTAGAGAAAGTTTTTGAAGATAAAAGAGGTACACTAGTGTGTGGTGATTTCGATGGTATCGCAATGATCAGGGGAGAGAGATTGTGTACATTGGGGATGCTCAGTTGTTTCACTTGAGTGCTTAATCAGTGATTCAGAGATATAATCACTTATTCTGGAGTTGACATCCGCAGAGATTGTCATCCGCAGAGATAATCAGTGACTTGGCCAGCTTCTTCAATGTTTTCAGTTATTCATTCCTTGTGTATTGGTATACTTCGGATACTTGAGCTACATACACGATCATCAGGGAAGAAAAATGTGAACATGGGAAGGTGTTTTCATTCCCCTCTTGATGTGTATTCGGGAGAGCTCTTGGATATTGGTGTACTTCGGGTTCTTGAGCTTCATACACGATCATCAGGGAAGAAAAATGTGAACATGGGGAGGTGTTTTCATTCCCCTCATGATGTGTATTTGGGAGAGTTCTTGAGCATTATACAAAGAGGCTGACTGCATCAATTCAACTACTTGGGGGAATTTTTCTCTAGACACCTTTTGGAATGGATCGCTTCAGAATTCAGTGAAAAAGAAATTTGAGAAGATTATTTATTCGTGAGATGATACGTTGCTGTTGTTCGTTTTGATGATATAACCCCGAACGGAGGATGTCGATTATCGTTCTTAAAAGGAGCAGCGGGATTTATGATAATGGTGTGCTTCTCTGTGCACCTGGCTAAGGCAAGCTTGAAAGAAAGCTTCGAATCTGCTCATCCAAAGGATTTTCGGTTTGGGGGAAAGCTACCAAATTCTCACTTTCAAATGGTTCAATTTCTCTCTTCGATTCAAGAGCCTTGGAAGCTTTGGTGGTGAAAGTTTTAGGGGTGATGACTTCTATCTTCTACGACTTGCTGCTCGATATCCTTATCCCGGTACTCGTATTATCATCTTTCTTAAACTATATCATCTATTCTATCTTTGTATATATTTATTAAAAAACCAAATACAAAAACATAAAACCAGCAAAACAAAATACAAAAATATAAAATCTTCAAAAATCCATAAAAATCATAAAATTTGAAAAAGACCAAAAATATGTTTTCTCAAGACATGTCTTTTGGTATCGATAACATCTACAGTCTTAGAAATGTCATTCAATAATGGCACGGGACCATAGATGAAGTTCGAGCAGGAGGTGTAAATACTTTTTTTCAAAACATGTCACAAATCTATGGCTTACAGTTATTTCAGACTGTAACCCGCGCTTCAAAATATGGCTTACAGTTATTTCAGACTGTAACCCGCGCTTCAAAATATGGCTTGCAGTTACTTCAGACTGTGACCCGTGCTTAAACTATGGCTTGCTATCATTTCAGATAGCAACCCGCTCTTAAAAGGAAGGAAAGTGCTGCGCTAAACAAATTTTCAAATATTTCGTGCACTTATCCTAAAAACAATTTAAGGAATGTATGTCGAAGGACTGTTGTTCCTACACAAATGTTTTTTCATCTATAATTCTTCAGAAAAATATTTGTTTTAACAAAATGGTGGTTAATGAGTTGCTTTAAAAACAATCAGATTCAAAGTTCTTATATAAATTTGCAAACTCAATCAATGACTTCAGCGCTTTTATACTTTTTAGAAAATGAGTCATTGATTGAGGGGGAGAATGTTTTCAAATTTACATCATCTAACGGACTTTCTTAATCATCCTACGTGCTTATCTGTAAAATATAATTGCCTATGTTGAAGGACTAGGTTTCTAGGATATGATTGTTAGGTTTAGATGATTAGAGTTTGATGAACACTTTATTCCCATATCTTATATGATCTGATTGATATGTTGGATTGACTTTTATTAGTCGATTGCTGTTTGGGTGATGTCGACCACCATATATCTGTATGTATGTTCACTAACGTATGCAGATATCATGGATATAAGAATGTTCCCGATTCGGATCCCACAAATGAAGATGATTGGATGCCGAAAGGAAAGGGTAACTATTTATTGGGTTGACAAATGAAGAAACGGAGCTTAATTGGACTTCAATGGAGAGTTGGCATAAATGAAACGTAAGAGGTGTCACTGCATCTGCAGATGGTTTTCTTCTAAGTGATTGAAGAAACGGAGCTTAATTTGACCTCAGTTGGCATTCAAAATGCAACGTAAGAAGAAGTCTCACTACATCAGCAGACGGTTTTTCTTCCAAGCCTTACAGCAACAACAACAAACGCGGCTCAACCACCTAACGAATCTTTGTGCAGGATACCATTTCTAAACAATTTTGAAAAAACTTTTGAATAAAATTGTTTTGAAAATGGAAAATATTGTTTTGAAAATTAATTGGACTAAATTTTGAAAATCACCGGACTTTATTTTATCAAAACTTAAGTCACTCAATCAACGACTTTGGTCATCGATTGAGGGGGAGAGTGATTTAAAATAAATTATTTTCATACAATATTTCTTCATAAAAGTCCGGATTGTACAAAATAAGTGGTGATTTAAAGATTTAATGTTATGTCATGGTATGATTTTTTCTTTAGAATCAAGGTCTTTCAAAATGAAATTTTTTCTGTTCTTGTTTGATTGTGAAATTGTTTTGTTTTACTTAAAAGATCTCTTAAAAAAAAACTATCATACCTGACACTAACAATCTTTAATGTCTTAAAATGGTCCTTATCTGTCATCTTTCAAAATTGAATCTTGCCACGTCTTTCCCCAAATTTTTCTAAATGATTTAAATCAGTTGGGATCACAACTCTCAAATGGTTTGATATTTCTAATCGGGGTAGAGATCGTGATTTAAATCTCAAATCTATTTTAAATGGAATCGGTTTTAGTCCTTTAAAGGTACTCCTGCCTCCATGTGCCAAACGATTTTAATATACATAATGCACATGTTGAGGAGGAGGATTTATCCAAAAACCAGATGAGTATTTAAACAAGGCCACATTTTCTGCCATGTTTTCTAAACCTAATTAAATCACTTGGGATCCAAAATCTCAATGGGTTTGATATTTTTGATCGGGGGAGAATTTGTGATTTAATAATGAAATTTGATAAAAGGTGATCGTTTGGATTCAATTGTGCAGGCTGCTCTCTCGTATGTGCTAAACGCTTTCGAATCTCGAAGCATATATTGAGGGGGAGCATTTTAAAGAAAATAAACTATTGAGGTACAAAAGCTTGTATGTTTTAACATAAAGTACCTTGAGTGAGTTTTCAAATGGTTTTCTAAATGGATTTTGTGATTCGTGGATGTGCTTCAAAAGAACTCTTGCCTCTATGTGTTAAAATGATTTCTCTTATCCTATGCACATATTGAGGGGGAGAATTTTACCAAGAAAATCAAATGGCTTTTTTCTATGAAAATTGTGATCAAAGAAAATATTTCACAGTCCTCTTGCCTCCATGTGCTAAACAATTTCTAAATCATATGCACATGTTGAGGGGGAGGTTTTCTAAATGATCAAAACTATTAAGGTACAAAATGCTTTGATCTCGTATCACATGTACCTTGATTGATTTTTCCAAATGATTTTTCACTTGGTTTCAAGAAGGAAAGAACAATACCAAAAGACCGACCAATTTACTTTATGCCTGGAGTTATAAGGATGGTGAGGTTAGGTATTTGTTCCCACGATCCGCCAGAGCTGGAGGGATCTACCCAGGGACAATCCACTAGATAGTGTAGAGTCCTTAGGTATATTGAAAAAAGGAGAAAAATGAGAATATGGGAAGAGTGCGGACTGAGATAGAGCTAGAACTGGAATAAACCCAACAAGGTTCTAGTAATGAAGTCTCGATAAGCACTGAAGGGGTTGAAGAATGAAAAAGAAATGAATGAGAAAAGGGTGAAAAGAAATAGCCCTCCAATAATTCAACCTTAGGGCAGTAACCGGGTTCAATACATATGCTACTAAGTGGTTACTAAGGTAACACTGGTATTGAAGACAAGACGTCATGGACCCAGTGACGCACTGCACTACAACTTCCCAAGCCACTCAAGTTCCTCTTAAAAGGGCTTGTTTCATTCTCACGGGGAACCGACATAATCTATCGACTTTCTCTTAGAGATTGTTGATATTGAAGAAGGAGACCCTCTCCCTAGTCTCCGGCACAGGAACCAAATATGCACAATTGAGTCTAGAGCCAAGAGATCATCCACAATATCTCGTTAGGACACTAAATTCTTGAAGAATTGCTTTTTCACACAATGTGGAAAGTAAGTATATATTAAGAGTCCTACGCATTATCCTTGTGGTATTGCCAGAACATCCGAGTGATATGTAAAAATATTCACGATGAAGATGGAAATCCTTCTAGAGCCAACATCTTACAAGCTCTTGGTGGGTGACATGTGAAATCTTGCAAAAGATCAAGCTTGTGACAACTGGATATAAACGATGGGGAGATTCATTCTTGAATCAACCTTGGTCCAGGAATGGAATTGACGAATACTTTTGGAAAAACCGTTCGATGTGAAAACCTTCTTTTTTCTAGCACGTCGAATGTGTATTCATTTCAAATTCAAAAAGTATCTCTGATTGAAAAATACTTTTAGAAAAACCGTTCGATGTGCGAATCTCTTCTTTTCGCTAGCACGTCGAATGTGTACTCATTCTCTAATACAAAAAGTATTTTGATTGAAAATTGATCTTTCTCATAAAACCTTCATCGTATTGCAAAACTCTTTCTTCTAAGCAATACACGATTGTTTTTCAAATCATTTTCAATCAGTGAATCTCAATTCGCTGGTTCACTCATTCCGTGTTGTCTTCTTTGAGATGTTCCGGTTTAAGAACAGCTAGAACAGCTGCGAAACCCTATCAAGGAGATTCTTAGGAATCCTACCTGATCACAGGCAGTACTTGTACTGATCAACGGGGAACCGTGGGCCGTGTACCTCAATTCAACGAAAGTGGTCAAAGACACTTTCGTGTGTTTTATTGCTAACTGTTGTTTGCAGGTACATTTGGACGGTTGCAGCTGATCAGAATTGAGGATTCAATCCAAAGCCGCATGCTCACAACATCCACACTTAATTGAAGAAATTATGACTGGTGCATATCTACATAACCTGGCTCAGATATTTCTATACTATGCTTCTGCTACGCTGCTACAAATATCTTGAACCAGTAAAGCTTCCGCTACTCTGATGAAAAGATGTCATGATTCAGAAGTGTGAGCATGTCGGTCCAAAAGTCACAACTTCACATGATGGCAACACAACTATGGATGATCCAGAGCGATTTGTTGTGGCTGATGATCTCAATGAAAGCTCGAAGATCATCAAAGATGTGGATCAGTTAAAGGCCTCTACTTAAAAGTACAAATTAGTGCCGACTTTGAAGAATCGCTACAAAAGCACAAAGATTGCAGAAATTGAAGAATTCAAGTCTACGAGCTCCAGAACGAAGTCAAAGATAGAATGCTAGGAAGCAAAAATGTATTTCATGGGGTGGCCTCCCTTAGGGGGAGATTGTTAGGAATTAAAAATTCCATGTTAAAGAGTCGGTCACCCCAATAATGGTCTAGCATATGTTAGCTCGTAGATTTTTCGTTGTTTACGTTATTTAGTAGTTTATTAGTTAGTTTGTAGCGTAGTTTAGTTTAGAGCAACACCGTGGAGGAAGGACGGGTCTTTACCCACTGTATGCCTGATCCACACGCCGATAGGAGGTTGTGTATTGTGTAACTATAAATACCCCTTCCATCCATGGAAGGGGTGAGGCTTCTTTGAATAAACCTTTCATTTTACATAGCAACTCTCTTTCAAGAAACCTCCTCTCTACTCTCTTCATCTCTCTAATGGCTTTCTTATTTAATCATTGTCCTAGACCTCCCGAATCATCAAACAACATAATATTCACAATCCTACACGTAACAACCGAAGAGCTAAACAATTTGGCAACTTCTTCCTCCATTCCTTCTTGAGTATATACCGCAGTATGGAACTTTGACAGTGATGTTGCATACCGCTTTTCAGGATCTGTGTTGCCATACATTAGGTATTCTAAATCATGATTAAAAACATATGGTGCGGGTACCTTGGGATTATGAGTATGACCCATGAGTGGCAAAGGTTTGGAATAGTCTTGAAACTTGAATGTTTTGGGAGCACTGGAAGGTAGCGACACGTCCCAAGTGATATTTTCAGACATTGCTCTTGCAACTTCCTCAAGATTGTACTCAAATTAGAGCCTTGAAGTGGTGGAAGTCTTAAATTGTGTAAACCCTGCTCGTCGAATGTTGGCGATGTGAGACAATTGTAGTTTCTGAACCTTCATGATCTTTTTCAAATTCTTTGTGAAATCCACAATGGAAGCTTCATTAGGAATTGCATCTTCTGGATGAGCATCAACCATATCTTCAAACCAGTCAAACTTAGTAGTGGAAGAGTCAATCCATTCTAGAACTGCTTCTTGCTGTATGTCAGACGGTGGTTTAGATATGATCTTCGGATGGGATATCATGAGGAGTGGTTCGAAAAACTGAAGATGAGGGTGCAGTGAATTTGGAACGTTTGTCTCTTGGACGCGACTCATCATCCTTATCATCAGGTATGCGTTTTCAAGGCTGGATAACTTTGCATGATGCAGTCTTCTTATCAGCCCTCTTTATGGATTTGAGTAGAGCGTCTTGAAGTTCAACTTCTTCATCATCATCAAGTATCGTTTCAAGGAGTTGAGTTTTGAGATCGGTAGCAAACAGCTTTGAAGGTTTTGTTTCAAGAGTCATCGGGTGTGTTTGAAGGTGAGTAGCTACAACACCTTGAAGCTTGTGTTTAACATATGTGCGTAATGCCGATGGTAGAACTTCGTCAAAGTAACTCTTTGCTTCTGTAGGAAGAACCTTTTTAATGAGTTCCTCCATCTTCTCGGATAAAGGGTACTTCTGAAGTGTTTGAAGTTGTTGTTGTTCATCCTGAAGTTGTTGTTGTTGTGTCTGAACTTAAGTTTGAAGAGAAGTGAGCTTCTCTTGAATGACTTGCATTTTATCTTTCTCAATTATTTCAGATGTTTGTTGAGAGCGGATCCTGATCTTAAGAGTGGTTTTGGAAGGAACATTTGTCTTTGACTATTGATCTGAGGATGCTGGAGGTGGTTGTATTGGTGATGTAGAAATACGAGTGACGCCTTCGAGATGTGGTTGAACAACGTCAGCATCATCAGAGTCATCATTCTCATTGGCGTTATCAGAATCATCATTATGGACATATTCATCATCATCAGAATGAATGAATTGATCAGATTCTTCTTTAGATGTAGAGAGTGTGACAGAAGCTGAGTTATCAGATTTGGAAGAATCTGATTCATTCAGAGGTTGTTCATTTTCTTCAATTCATTCAGGAATCACATTAGAAGCTGATCCTTCACCCTTCTTATGCAACCGTTCAAGTTCGGCTAGGTAATGACGTTTGTTAACTGCCAAAGTCTTCTTCAAGATTGCTTGTTTTTCTTCGTGGGTGCGAGGAGGTTGAAGTGGTTGGTTTTGAACACTGATGGTTTTAGCATTCTATCCTGCAGCTTTTTCTTGTTTCACCGGGATAATTCTTTGAGTTGCAGCATGATCATCATTTTCTTCTTGATTACTAACTTGTTATTCTTTATCAACATTCTCTGCATTGGACAACTCCTCATCAAGCAGCATGGTTTTCTTGTGTTTTTTGGCAGTGGATTTCTTTCCTTTACCTTGTCCTGTAACAGCAATAGTCCCAACTGTGTCTGCTTTTTCCGCTTGATCATACTCTAAGTAAGCTTAGTGTGCTTGATGCCACCATTCAAGAGGCGGTCATGAATTCTTAAACCTTTGTTTGTTGTGTTAGTGCTTTGAATTTTAACAGTTTTAAGAACATGATCCATGTTACGAGAATGATACTTGTCACCTCCTTCAATTCTTTTGTCTATGCTTGGATCTTCTATCATGAAGTGTTCAATAAGAAGCTTGGTGTAACGAGCAAACGAAACTTTATACCCTTTCTTATTAATAAACTGCCATGCTTGATAGATCATATCATTCCAAATGATCTGTGCATAATCAAGATGTTGTGTATTAATCACTCCCTAAAAGATTTGTAGAAGTTCTAATCTTGGGTGTTCATGGCCGGTTGCCTTTCCTGTGACACAATGACTGAGTATGGTATACAAGGTTAACCATGGTTGAGGAATGAATTTTCGGTTCACGTCAGAATTCTTTGAAAGAGGTTGAGAAGACTCATCATAACCCATTCGTCTAAGAGATGTGACAATTTGGGAGAACGATGGAGAAGGCATGAATGAAGTGTTATTTCCAGTTTCTTCAAGAGGAAGATGAAGAACTTGACGAAGAATGCTGACATCAAATTCCACTGTCTTTCTGTCAATCTGGACTGTCATGATTTTTAAATCCTTACTGATCTTGAGAGAATGTCAGAACTGGTTTAAGTAGATCTCAGGGAATCTAGCAGAGTGAATCAGAAGATGCCGGCAGAAGTGTCTCTTAAGAATTTCCACGATTATTTGACATGTGCTATGACATTGAAGATTTTCTAAATCAACACGAGAGTTTGAAAGCCCAATGTTGTGTTCATCATCAATTGGAAACATGTCCTTTCTTGTGAGTGATCCTTGAGACATTTTAGACCTGAAACAAAGCGTTTGCCAATCCATACAATAATTTGCATTAACATGTTAGCGTTAAGACAAAATATGATCTTACACAATTTGCAAACTTGCAGATACACTCATACGGTCCTAACTCACAAATAATTCAAACTCACAGATGTTCAAACTCACAACATTTTCTAATAAACCAAACTCACAAGAAATTATGAGTCTAACTCACAAGATATTTGAAAACTCGCAGAAACTCATGAGTAAACAACAATCTCGCAAAGATTTTCAGAAAGTGTGTTAAACTCGCATAACTCCATCTGATAAAACTATAAACTCACAGAATTGCAAACTCGCAAGAAAAACTTTCTAACTCACAGAATTTTAACTACGTTCTGCTAACTCCAAAAATTTTAAGCGTTTTCTGCAAACTCGCAAGAATTTCAGAATATATGGGAAACTCGCAAAAAAATTCCAAACTCACAGAAACTTGCTGCAAACTCGCAGAAACTCATTAAAAAAATTTAAACTCGCAAGACTTCATTAAGATTTACAAACTCGAAAGAATTCATAAACTAAAACTGCAAACTCGCAGAAACTCATAGTGTTTACCAAAACTTGCAAAAATTCAATTGTCACACTGCAAACTCGCAGAAATTCATCCTAACTAGCAGAAATTCATGCAATTATTCAACAACAATCCTAGTCTTAATAGCATAAACGATCTTAAATCATAATACCAATCCTAAATCCAACCACACGAATGATCCTAATCTGGAAAACACACGTACGAGACATCATTCACGTATAAATCACAAGAAGGTTTATGTTGGGAATAATCCGTTACCACGGATAGTTGTGGTTTACACTGCTCGGATTAACACTAGCAGTGGAAACGTATTACCACTGCTGGTACATTATTACCACTGCTATTAGATAATGTTTAGATGAACGCGTCTAGATAAGTATAGAATAGATTTCGTGTATATTCTATAATGTTAGCTTTATACTTATCTTGTAAAGGACTCCTTGTTGTATAAAAGGAGGTCCTAGGTCATTGTCTTACGTACGTGTCTAATTACCTACGTATTACTCACAAAGGCTTCAAGGTGTAACCCTAGTGATAAGTTAAGATCACTCGTAATATTCATTAATAATATTGGAGCTTAAGTTTTGTTTTTAATCTGTGTTTACATACAATACATCATACAATCCATCTTCTAAGTATTACTAAGTAAATTCCGCGTGCTTAATAATATCATACAAAATATCATTGACACAAGGTGTGTGTCCAGATCCATCAAGTGGTATCAGAGCGAAGGTTCTGATATTTTGTTTTAGAAGATCCAAGGAATAAGCTTAACCTACTCACTCAATTCAATGGAGATGGAAAACAACCAGTCCAACTCTTCTACACCAAGGCTACCTAAGCTCAAACTTAATGAGTTTGAGATGTGGAGGATACTGATTGAGCAATACTTTCTGATTCAGGACTATACTCTTTGGGAGATCATTCAAACTGGTGATTCTTTCAAGCATTAGACTAGTACTGTGAAGATTGGTGACACAGATGTTGTGAAAGTTTCTGTGCCTGAATCTAGTATTGAAAAAGCTTGCAGGAAGAATGATCTTAAGGCTAGAAGTTTGTTGCTGATGACTCTTCCTAGAGATTAGATCATTGCATTCAGCAAGTACATGACTGCTAAAGAACTATTTGAAGAGATTCGCTCAGTGTTTGGTGGTAATGATGCTACAAAGAAGACATAAAAGACATTGTTGAAGCAAAGTTATGAAAACTTCTCTGCTTCAAGCAATGACTCACTTGATAGCATCTTCATCAAACTCCAGAAGATTGTTACTAAACTGACTGTGTTTGGCATTGAGGTAGAAAAGGAAGACCTCAATTTGAAGTTTCTAAGAAGTTTGCCTTCAGAGTTTCAAACTAATGTTACTGTCTGGGAAAACAAATCAGACATAGAAACAATGAAGCTCAATAACCTTTACAACAACTTCAAACTTATTGAGCAAAGGTTGAAGAAGGTAGGGAAACTTGCTACAAACTCTAGTAACTTGGCATTATTGTCAACCTCTGTTGACAGTGATGATTCTGAAGATGACAGTGATGATGATGTTGCCATTGCTGGTTCTAAAGTTTCCACTGGTACTGTTAAAGTTACCACTGCAGGTTCAAAGAAGAAGGTTGCAAGTATTGGAGATCCTACTTTTTATGCTTTCATCTCTACTCAAGTAGATGGCCCTGTCTTAACTCATGAAGACATAGAGCAAATTGATGAAGATGAATTGGAGGAGATGGACATAAAATGGCAAATAGCTCTTCTTAGCGTGAGAGCTAGGAAATTCTACAAGAAGACTGGCAAGCCTATTCACATACATGGTAGTGAAACTGCAGGCTTTGATAAAAAGAAAGTGGAGTGCTTTAACTGCCACAAGTTTGGACATTTTGCTAGAGAATGTAGAAAACCAAAGACCAAGGACAACAGGTCAACTTGGTACAAGTAAAAGAAGGAACCAACTATGGAAGAACCAAAGGCAATGTTAGCTATTGACGGTGTGAGCTATGATTGGAGTTTCATGGCTGATGAACAAGAAGAAGAACATTTTGATGCTGCTCTTGTTGCTACTGAATTTGCTCTCATGGCTTTCTCTGACTCTGAGGTACAAAACTTTGAAAGTTGTTCTAAAACATGTAGGGCTGCTAAAGAAGTTGAAAGGCTAAATGATTTATATTCTAATGAAAGACAAGAGTTATATACTGCTAATTATACTGTGTCTAACCTTAGGAGAGCTATAGCAGTATTAGAGAAACAAATAGATCACTATAGAGAAAATGAGACAAAATATAATGATGATATGATTCTTCTTAGAAGAGAGGTAGAACATACAACAGCTGTGAATGAAGCATACCAAAAGGAGTTGGAAAAACTTCAAAAGAAAAATGAAAATGTCAATTTAACATTAGACACATGCTATCATCAGTCTAAGTCAATTGATAAAATTTGGAATGCTCAAGTACATAGTAAAGTTAAGTCTGGTATATAATACTGTGCCTCCACCTCTATGGGGTGTTCATTCACCTCCAGGTATAGATTTAGCTCATACAGGCTTAGAAGAGTTTCAGGACCTTGAACGTGAATATGGTCCTTTAAAGGACACAATGGTGAAAAGTGAGGTAGAGATTAAGCAGGATAATGATGTTTTTGAGAGTGCTAGTGACTCATCTGTTGTTGATGAGAATGTTAATAAGAATGTAGAGACTTCTATCCCAAAAGTTGTTAACATTGTTACAGAGGAATCTAGGAAACCAGTTAATAAACCTAGATCAACTATAAGGTATGCTGAGATGTATAGGAACAATCCTACAGCTCCTAGGGGTAACCAGAGGAGTTGGAATCATGTTAAATCTCAACAACTAGGTAGTGATTTTGTGATGTACAATAAGGCATGCTATATCTGTGGTAGTTTTGATCATTTACATGCTTATTGTGACTATCATAATGGGAGAATGGAAGTCCATGGGAATAAAATGGTGAATTCTAACATGTTTCAAAATAATGTACACCCTAATTCACATTGCAAAATGGTCCCAAGAGCAGTTCAACTAAGAAGTGGCCTCAAAACTTTTGCCACTACAAAAACTGTTAACACTGCTCACCCTAAGTCACCTGTTAAAAGTGCAAAGTCCAAAACAACTTTTGCAAAATCTGCACAAACAGGAAAAGGAACTTTTCCGAATAAAAAGGTTCATTATAACCAACAGTGGGTGCCTAAAAAGAAACCAGCAGTTTCCACTGCTCATTCAAAAGTTACCACTGCAAGGGTTGTAAACAAGAAAAGGGGGGATATGGGCAATGCTGTGAAGGCCTCAGCACAGTGGGAATGGAAACCTAAAGGAAATACCTCTACAACCAATCCCAATGGTGTATCAATGACCTTTGATAGATTTAACTATATTGATACACTAGGCAGATCCAAGTCAATCATGGCTTGGGTCCCCAAGAGAAACTTATTCTTTACTCTTATGTGCAGGAACATCCAAGGACAAAAAGATCAGATCAAGGATATACAGATAGTGGGTGTTCAAGGCACATGACTGGCAACAAGTCCTATCTTTCAGATTTTGAGCATTATGATGGACAGTATGTCAGTTTTGGAGATAGAGTAAATGGAAAAGTTGCTGGTAAAGGAGTTATCAAAACTAGTAACTTGGATTTTGAACCTGTGTATTATGTAAAAGAGTTAAAGTACAATCTTTTTAGTGTGTCACAAATGTGTGACAAGATGAACAATGTTCTTTTTACCAAAGATATGTGCTTTGTTCTCTCTAAGGATTTTAAGATGCCTGATGAAAGTCAGATTCTTCTTAAAATTCCTAGAAAAGGCAATCTCTATAGCTTTGATATGAACAATATTGTAGCTAAAGATGATTATGCTTGCTTGCTTAGGCCACAGTGGATGAATCCATGTTATGGCATAGAAGACTTGGTCATGTTAACTTTAAAACCATTAACAAGATTGTCAAAGATGGTTTGGTGAGAGGTTTACCTCAGAAAAGATTTGAAAATGATCAAACCTGTGTGGCTTGTCTTAAAGGCAAACAACACAGAGCTTCTTGCAGATCAAAGTTGGTTAACTCTATTGCTCACCCACTTCAAATGTTACACATGGACTTATTTGGTCCTACATCAGTGAGTAGCTTGAATCTTAAGAAATATTGTCTTGTGGTAACTGATGATTTTAGCAGGTTTACATGGGTTTTCTTTCTTGGAACCAAGGATGAAACAACAGGCATCCTCAAGATCTTTATCACAGAAGTAGAAAACCAATATGATATGAAAGTTAAAATCATTAGGTGTGACAATGGGACAGAATTCAAGAATAGAGTTATGGATGATTTTTGCAGAGATAAAGGTATTAAAAGAGAATTTAGTGTTGCTAGAACTCCTCAACAAAATGGTGTTGCTGAGAGGAGGAACAAGAGACTGATAGAGGGTGCTAGAACTATGTTGGCAGATTCTAAATTGCCAATCACTTTTTGGGCTGAAGCAGTTAACACTGCATGCTATGTACAAAACAGGGTTCTAGTGGTAAAGACAAAGAACAAGACACCTTATGAATTATTTAGGGGTAGACCACCTATCCTTAACTTCATGAGACCATTTGGATGTCATGTATCTATTCTCAATACCATAGATTATCTGGGCAAGTTTGATGAAAAATCTGATGAAGGGTATTTTGTTGGGTATTATGTGGTTAGCAAAGCGTTTAGAGTATTCAACTTAAGAACTCAAAAGATTGAAGAGAATCTGCATGTGGAGTTCCTGGAAAACAAAGTTAATCTCAAAGGAACTGGTCCAGAAAGGCTGTTTGATCTTGATACTCTAACAAATACTATGAATTATGTGCCTGTTTCTACATGAACATCTTCTTTTGATTTTGCAGGTTCAGAAGAGTTTCTTGATGATGATGAACCAAGCAAGGATCATGCAGATGATCAAGATGAATTCAGTCTACCTCTTTGGGATTATGCAGATAATGATGATATACCAAAAACTGGAGATGCTCATCCTTTTAGTGATTTAGAAAAGGAATGGAGTAGCAACTTGAATGCTAAAAATTCTGAAAGCAGTGGAAATTCAGATTCCACTAGTAGGCAAAATGTTTCCACTGCAATACCAGAAGTGGAAATCACAACTCCAGTTACAGAGGAAGCTCAAGCCAATGATGTTGAAATCTCAAATATGCCAAGTAAGATCACAGTTCCTCAGACTCCCCACACTTCTATTCATAAATCACATCCTCTTGGAAATGTAATTGGGGATGTCTATTCACCTGTGAAGACTAGAAGACAAGCAAAGTTGCCTAATGTCCATGGATTCATTAGCAAAATACATGAGTCTAAGATTCATGAAGGCAAGAATGAATGTCCCTTTATGTGTTTTCTGTCACAAATGGAGCCAAAGAATGTTTACAAGGCACTTGAAGATGAAAGTTGGGTGGAAGCAATGCAAGAAGAACTGCTTCAATTCAAGCTTCAGAAGGTATGGGTGCTTTGTGATTTGCCTTCTGGCAAGAAGGTAATAGGTACTAAATGGGTGTTCAGAAATAAGAAGGATGAAAGAGGAATTGTTATCAGAAACAAAGCTAGGCTTGTGGCTCACGGATACACTCAAGATGAGGGTATTGATTATGAAGAAGTGTTTGCCCCAGTTGCACGAATTAAAGCAATAAGGTTTTTCTTAGCCTATGCATCCTTTATGGGCTTTAAAGTCTATCAAATGGATGTAAAGAGTGCTTTTCTATATGGGCAGATAGATGAGGAGGTTTATGTCTCACAACCTCCAGGCTTTGAAGACCCTGAATATCCTAACAAAGTTTATAGGGTAGTTAAAGCTTTGTATGGCTTGCATCAGGCACCAAGGAAATGGTATGAAACCTTAACCACTTATCTTCTTGCTAATGGGTTTCATAGAGGCAGAGTGGATCAAACTTTGTTTATCAAGAAAGACAAGAATGATATCTTGCTTGTTCAAGTGTATGTTGATGATATCATTTTTGGATCAACAAAGACAGAAATGTGCAAAGAATTTGAGAAACTGATGAAAGAAGAATTCCAGATGAGTTTTATGGGAGAACTCACATTCTTTTTGGGACTTCAAGTACTACAGAGGCCAGATGGTGTTTTCATCAATCAAGATAAATATGTGGCTGAGATACTAAGGAAGTTCAAGTTTACTAATGCAAATTCATCCAGCACCCCTGCAGACAAGACTACACATCTACTTCTAAAGGAAAATAGTGGTGAAGCTGTTGATGTGCACATGTACAGGTCTATGATTGGTTCTTTGATGTATCTTACATCATCTAGACCAGATATCATGTTTGCAGTGTGTCCCTGTGCAAGGTTTCAAGTTACTCCCAAGTTCTCTCACTTGACTGCTGTGAAGAAGATTTTCAGATATCTTAAAGCATTTCCTACTCTGGGATGGTGGTACTCTAGAGATTCTCCTCTAGATCTGGTTACTTACTCAGATAGTGACTATGCTGGAGCTAGCTTGGATAGAAAATCTACAACAGGTGGATGCAAATTTCTTGGCAACATATTAGTGTCATGGCAGTGCAAGAAACAAGCTATGGTGGCTAATTCATCAACTGAGGCAGAGTATGTGGCTGCTGCAAGTTGATGTGCTCAAGTTCTATGGCTTCAGAATCAACTTTTGGACTATGGGTGCAATTTCATGAATACCATCATCCATATTGACAATAGCAGTACCATTTGCATCATTAAGAATCCTGTTCAACACACAAAGACCAAACATATTGAAATTAGACATCATTTCATTAAAGATTGCTATGAAAAGGGACTAATTCAAGTTGTCAAAATTCATACTGATGACAACTATGCTGATTTATTAACAAAAGGACTTGATGTGGGAAGATTTCAGTACTTGGTAACAAGTATTGGAATGCTTAATCCATAATCTTTTTGGTCAAAATGTTCTCTGGTGTTGAGGGGAGGCTGTTGGGTACTGAAATTGTTGTATGAGTTTGTATATGCTTGCTTGTATTCATGTTTATGTTCTTATGAAGCTTTGATGGGAGTTGATCTTAAAAGGTCTATATCTGAGATACACAACAAATGGTTATTGATTCACCATGTCTTATCCACATAAGAATCAACTAGTCCAGAGCAAACGGCTACTGGTAAAGACCTGTCAAATCCATTTATGGTTGGTAGTTTACCAAAAACTATATGGTTATCAACTCACCATATTCTTTATGATTAAGAGTTGGCTAGTCCATAGCAAACGGCTCATGGTAAAGACATACCAAATCCGTTGATAGCTGGTAGTTTGCTAAAAACTATGATAAGAGCAGTCTAGTTTTCAAATGATTTTATTTACCACTGCTCTTTGAAATTTTTGTGAAAAATTACCACTGCTAGTTCACAGTTTCCACTAACAGTGTTATTTTACCACTGTTGTTCTAGCCGTTACAACTGATTAGGTCAGTAACTTATTTTTTACTAGCCGTTGAAAGTAACCACTGATTTCTATATACATAGGGTTAAAATTTTAAGGAAATTATCTTCTTTCCATATTGTGATAAATACTTTCTAAAGATAATTTTTCTTGCGCAATAATTCTAAACCCTAACCCTATATATCGTTCTCTCTCAATTGGCTAGTTATTACTTCAATTCTTACTGAAATAATATCGTTTTTCAACAAAAGTTTCTATGGCACCTTTGAAATTTACAGATGAGCACAACCTAGTGGCTTACCTACAAAAGTCTGACGAGAAAAGTGGCCCTGTTTTTCATCAGATTGTGTACTTTCTTCATACCACACATATAAGGTATGCTTTGCTTTTAAATCTCATAATCTATATCTCTTAAATCAAACAGTTTTGGACTTCTGCTAAGTCCATAACACTTGAGAATGGAGATACACATGAAACAGTGGATGCTTTAAGAGCCACTGTGGATGGGGTAACTATTGATGTTACTGAGGCATCCTTGAGGAGAGTACTCCAATTGGGTGATCTCAATGGTCTCATCACATTACCTATGCCCGAAATCCATGATACTTTATCATCCATGGGGTATGATGCCACTGACAAAAAGGCTACTTTTAAAAAGAGTGGTTTTTGTCCCCAATGGAGATTTTTGATTCATACTTTGTTACATTGTCTCAGTCCAAAGAAAACATCTTATGAGCAGTTTAGTTCAAACATGGCTTACCCTTTGGTTTGTCTAGTCACTGATAAATTTTTAACTGGTGAAATTATATTTTTACAAGTATGCAAGGAAATGTACAGAGTAAAACAAAATTTTTAATGTATCCAAGTTTTGTGCAAGCAGTGCTAAATGAGTTTCAACTGCAACCCCATACTAATATTTATGAAATCAGTTGCCTAAAGCCTACAGTTTTTCAAAATTTGAACAAAGATGGCAATATGATTTTTACACCTCTCCTTCCTCAAATGCTTGCAAAGATTACAACTGAACAAAACACACCCATAATCTCTATTCCAAACATTGATTATACTCCACCTGTTTCTCAAACCCATGAGAGGAGGAGCAAACAGCCACCTTCTTTCATGACAACACAACAAGTTTTTGAACCTTTTGGTCTAGGAACAAGCAGTGGTAGTTCTAGACTTCAACCTAGTCCAACTAGGGAGGAATCTGAGCCAATGCCCCATGATTCACCTTTCCCAACAGGTAACACAGTTGGAAGTGATGAGGGCAATGGGCAACAATTGGAATTGATGGTTGTGTGTACAAAGTTAGCCAAGCAGGTTGAATCTCTATAGAAGGACTTGGCTCATGTCAAGAAGCAGCATGCCATGGATGTTAAACACTTACAAGAAGAGATTCAGACCTTGAAGAAAGAGTTGCAGGGGTTGAAAAAGCACAAGAAAACTACAAAGTTGGTGATTTCATTTTTATCCTCACCAAATGATGGTGATTCAGCTGGTTTTGATCAAGATTTAGGTCATTCTCCCAAACAGGGGAGGAAAACAAGTGCTGAAACTCAGGGGAGGAAAATTGATTTTGAAGATGAAGGAGGTTCTAGTAAAGGAGCAAAGGAAGCTAATACTCAAGAAGAGCAACTTGATGATCAAGACATTTTCTGTACTGCAACTGATTTTACCACTGATTCTATTTCCACTGCAGAGCCAAATATTGCCACTGCAAGTGAAGAATTTGATAAACTGAAGAAAGACAAAGGTAAAGCAGTTATGGAAAGTGTAGAGCAAACTGGAAGAAAGATTTCAATGAAACGACAAGCACAAATTGCTCTTGATAATGAAATTGCTAAAATGATTACTGAAGAACAAGTTGCTGAAAAGAAAAAGCTTGAAGAAATGGAAGTTGCAAGCTTTTTGGAGACTAAAAGATTGAACATAATGGAAGATTTTATTGAAGATCCACTTTCCACTGTTCAACCTACAATTCTTAGAGAGAAGACTCCAGAGTTTAGCTATGTTCCTACTGAAGAAGATATTGAGTTCTTGATTGCTAATGATCCAATAATCAAGAAAAAGGCAATTGACCTTGTAGCTGATGCATCCTTAACTGAAGAATAAAGAACTGCTCACTTGAAGGATTTCATTCAAATGAAGAACAATCAAGCACTTGAAGATGTGATTAGTACAGTCAAAAAGGGCCAAAAGAAAGCAAGACAACCTACCAAGGCACAAATTCTTTCATATATGAAGACTTATTGTTGTCATGTTGGTGGTTGGAAGAAGCATCAATTCAAAGGAATGTCTGATGATCAAGTTGAAAGAGCTTACTACAGAGTTCAAAAACGTGATAAAGATTTTATTCCAATGGGCTCTGAAGAAGAAGCAAGAAAGTTTCCTGGATTGAAGAGAAAGGCCAAAGAAAGTGATTCTCAAACTGTTAAGAAGACTAAGGTTGCTGAAGAACAAGAAATTCCTATTGAGAAATTCACTGAAGAACAACTGACTGGAATGATTGTGGTTGTAGAAGAAGATTTTTATCCAGAACCACTGCAAGTAAGACATCCTATCATTGATTGGGAAGTTTATACTGCTAGCAATTTTTCTCCAACATGGAAGATTATAAGGCTAGGTGGTGAAACTTCATCATTTATTCAATTTGAAGATCTTATAAAATCTTTTGACAGAGATGACCTTGATACACTATGGAGGTTAGTTCAAGAAAGGTTTAATGCTCAAGATCTTAAAGACATGAAGGAGATGCAGTTATGGGTTAATCTTAGAAGGCTCTATGAACCAAATGTTAATGATGATTTCTGGAAATTCTCATGCACATGTCCTGGTACTAAATGGTTTTATTATGACTCATGTGAAGTTCATCATGTCTCTAGAGCAAATGGAGAAGATGCATTCATGCTTGCTGAGAAAGAATATCCACTCAGAGCTGGAACTCTCACAGTGATGTTATGTACAACAATAAGAGTTCATGAAGACAATGAGAAGGTCAAAGCATTATTACATAGGCTTCAAGATCAATGTTCCAGAGCTATTCAAAAGTTAAGGAAGAAGTAAAAGTGTTTGGTTGAATTCCCCAAATCCTTAAAGATAATGCATATTGAAGAAACTTATTGATTTGCAGAGAAATCATAAGTTTAGGGGAGGATTGTTGGGAATAATCGGTTACCACGGATAGTTGTGGTTTACACTGCTCGGATTAACACTAGCAGTGGAAATGTATTACCACTGCTGGTACATTATTACCACTGCTATTAGATAATGTTTAGATGAACGCGTCTAGATAAGTATAGAATAGATTTCGTGTATATTCTATAATGTTAGCTTTATACTTATCTTGTAAAGGACTCCTTGTTGTATAAAAGGAGGTCCTAGGTCATTGTCTTACGTACGTGTCTAATTACCTACGTATTACTCACAAAGGCTTCAAGGTGTAACCCTAGTGATAAGTTAAGATCACTCGTATTATTCATTAATAATATTGGAGCTTAAGTTTTGTGTTTAATCTGTGTTTACATACAATACATCATACAATCCATCTTCTAAGTATTACTAAGTAAATTCCGCGTGCTTAATAATATCATACAAAATATCATTGACACAAGGTGTGTGTCCAGATCCATCAGTTTATCACAGATATGATTAGAATCATAGTCACGCATATAATAAACACAAACAGATTCTCAGATTTAACCATGTACTCGTGACAATCAAAGATACATAATCAGTAGCAGTAGTTTATTTTGAAGAACCGAAACCTAAAAAAAATAAAACAAATATTAAAAATCTTACAATCGTGAGAGAAAAAAAACAAAATATGTTTTGAAGTGTGATGAACCGAAACCCAAGAACCAGTAGCAGCAGTTTAGGGTGGTTTTGAAGAAAAAATAATAATAACAGAGAATGTGAGAGAAAATCTTTTTATAGGGATAATTTTACTTTATTGACACAAACAGTCCCTAAACTTTGCAAATTTTTTATGTAACCTTTATTATTGATCATTTGATATTTAAACATGACAATTTAAGCCATTTGAAGTAGAAAACAAAGCATTTAAGATCCAAAACAAAATAAGAGTAATTAATTAATTTATTTATTTTTTTAAGATTTTATATTTTTGTATTTTGATTTTAAAATATGTATTCACAAAGAAAAGTCTCTTTTTTTTAAGAACGTTTGATTAAATTTTCCAGATCTTCTGGAGTCAGACACCGCATACCAATTTGATGAACAAGCTCAGTAAACCTTGCGGGTGGCAAAGCTTTGGTGAACAAATCTGCCAATTGGCATTGAGTACCCACAAAGTATAATTCAATTGTACCCTTTTCAACATGCTCTTTGATGAAATGATATCGGAGAGCGATATGCTTTGAATTGGAATGTTGAACCGTGTTGCAGGAGATGGCAATGGCACTCTTGGAGTCACAGTACATTGGTATCTTGTTGAATACAAAGCCGTAGTCCATCAGTTGTGATCTCATCCAAATTATCTGAGCACAGCATGCTGACATGGCAACGTATTCTGCTTCTGTTGAGGACATGGATCTACAGTGTTGTTTCTTAGACTGCCAAGACACAAGTTTATCTCCGAGAAACTAAACACCACCAGATGTACTTTTGCGTGTATCTAAACACCCTGCGTGATCAGCATCTGAAAAAGCGATTAGTGCAAAACCAAAATCCTTCGGATACCAGATTCCCAAGTGAATGGTTCCCTTTACATAGCAAAGTATTATTTTAGCCTCATTGAGGTGTCTTTCAGTTGGTCTTGACTGATAACGGGAGCAAAGATATACAACAAAGACAATGTCAGGTCTGCTGGCTGTTAGATACATGAGAGACCCAATAATACTTCGGTATTTTGTAGGGTCAATCACTTTCCCATGTAAATCAGCGTCCAACTTTGGTGAGGTTGCAGACATAGGTGTGTTATAAGTATCATAACTGGTCATTCCATGTTTCTTTAAGATTTCAAGAGCATATTTGGACTGATTTAAAAATATGCCACGGGGAGATTGATGAACCTGAAGTACTAAAAAGAACTTTAGTTCACCTATCATGGACATTTCAAAATGTTGTTTCATTAATTTGCAAAAGTGTTGGAGTATTTTTTATGTGTTGAACCAAAAATGATATCATCAACATAAATTTTAACAATTAAAATATCTTCCCCGTGACGTTGAATGAAAAATGTTGGATCAATAGTTCCTTTGGTAAACTGATTAGCGAGAATAAATTTTGACATTTTGTCGTACCAGGCCCTTGGAGCTTGTTTAAGACCATAAAGAGCCTTTTTGAGCTTGTATACGTAGTTCGGATGTTCTGAATCAACGAATCCTTCCAGTTTACCCACATAAACTTCTTTACGGAGTTGACCATTTAGAAACGCCGTTTTCACATCCATTTGATAAACCGTGATATTCTTGTGTGCAGCATATGCTAGGAATATCTGTACAGCTTCAAGCCGAGCTACTGGTGCAAACGATTCTTCATAATCGATTCCTTTTTCTTGAGAATACCCTTTAGCCACAAGATGAGATTTGTTACGAATAACATTACCTTCAGCATCCAGTTTGTTTTTCCAGATCCATTTGAGTCCAATGACATAAATCCCATCTGGTCTTGGAACAAGTTTCCAGACTTCGAGACGCTTGAACTGATTCAATTCTTCTTGCATTGATTCAATCCAATTGTCATATGTCATAGCTTCTTTGATGTTTCGTGGTTCCTCTTGACAAATGGTAAGAGCATAAACGCAAGTTTCAGCATCGGTGTGAAGACGTTGTCTTGTCATGAATGGGTTAGAATGGTTGCCAATCACATTCACTAAGGGATGATCTTTTGTCAATTTATGTGTCGAAGGGTGATGATTGAAAGTTGCATGCATATTAGACAGATCCAAATTGCATGAAGATGATTTGCCAATGTCAGGAATGGGTGGAGCCGGTGCAAATGGATTGAAGAAAGCATTTCTGTTATAATTTGCGGGTGCGGGTACTTCTTGATTTTGTGTTTCATCAGTTGTGTCAGTGTTGGATGCAATGTGTTCTTCTGTTGATTCAGAATCATTCAGCGGTGCATCTAGTGCAACGGTTGTTGTTGTTGGAGCAGGTGTATCGGGGATTGGATTATAATCAGGGTATGCAACGGAAACATTCGATACATCTAGAGCACTACGTTCGGGAATCTCATCAAACAGAGGAGCAACCAAAGTTTCCAATTGTTGACGAGTGAATTCCATGGGTAGAACAGCTGATGAAGAGGGAAAGTTTAGACGGTTGGATGCGGGTCCTAAGCAGTTTTGCTTAGAAGCCATATTTGTAAGCTCATCAAAGTTGACCTGAACGGTTTCCATCATTTGTCGAGTTCGATGATTCCAAATTCGAAATCCTTTTGAATTTTCATAATATCCAATGAACACTCCAATGTCGGCTTTCGGCTGAAGTTTACCAATATAATCACGATCATTTTTTGGATATCACAGTGCACCGAATACATGAAAATATCTGATATCTGGTTTGCGGTTGTGAACAATCTCATATGGAGTTTTATTATGGCGCGTATGAATGATGGAACGGTTTTGAGTAAAACATGCGGTTGAGACGGCTTCAGCCCACAAGAAATCTGGTAATTGTGAGAAAATCAACATTGTTCGAGCATCCTCCACTAACGTTTGGTTTCGTCTTTCAACAACAACATTTTGTTCAGGAGTACGAGCAATCGAGGTCTGATGTGTGATTCCAACTTTCTCAAAGTAAGCACGAAGTGTTTGATTCTTGAATTCAGTTCCATTGTTTGTTCTTACAATTCGAACGGTGTTTTTGAGTTGAACCTAAATCTTTGTGAGAAAGGTGATAATCATTGTTGGAGCTTGATCTTTAGTTCGAAGAAAATAGACCCAAGTCCATCGTGAATAATCATCAACAATAACCAGAATGTAGCGTTTGCCATTCGCACTTTGTACACGCATGGGACCACATAAATCCATATGAAGCAAGTGAAGAACATGTTGAGAACTTGGTTCTGGTTTTGAGGGAAAGTTAGATCTCTTGCTCTTGCCTTGTTCACAAGCCAAACATAAGTGATCTTTGGTGTATCAGAACCTTGGAAGACCACCAACTAACTTATGACGAGCGAGTTCAGTCATGGTTTTGAAGTTTAAATGAGAAAGCCTTTTGTGCCATAACCATGATTTTTTCGAAGTTGCTTTTGAGAGAAGACAAATCGGTGAAGATGCAATCATATCGGACATAGGAATTGTATAAAGATTTGTGCTCCGATTGCCGGTGAGTAAGTCATGTCCTTCCAAATCACGTACGTAACACGTTTTGGAGCGAAACGCAACTTCCAAATCATCATCACAGAATTGTCCAACGGAGAAAAGATTGTGTCCAAGACCTTCAACATAATAAACCCGACTGATCTCGATGTTTCCATTAACATAATCTCCATATCCCATTATTGCAGCAAAATGATCATTCCCGAATCTTACAGTACCGATGAACTTTGAAACAAAGTTTACTAACAGTTTAAGATTGCCTGTCATATGCCGGGTACATCCGCTATCAACAATCCACATAACGAGTTGAATCACCTGCAACACACGAAGACAACGGGGGTGGTATGATAGAAGCAGTGGAACCCAAAGAGTTAGTGGGTTCCATTATGTTAGTGTTACACACATTTGCACATTTAGGAATCCATTTAAAACTTGAGGTACGCTGCAACCATTGTTGCCATAACCAATTATTTTTCGCTTTGGTCTTATTGAAGTCACTAGGTGAGTATATTTTCTTAGAAGATGTTTTTGCAGCAATGGGTGTGTCTACAGATTTCTCAGAAACTACACTGTGCACCTTCCCTAAATTCGATTTTACAACTATAGTGGACCTAGAGGGAGGGCCAGTTATAGATTTCTTAGAACGAGCTAACAGAGAATTTGCAACACATTTTTCATGATTACCGGACATCATACTTTTACAAAAGAAAACACAAGAAGCATTTACATTTGAAATGTTTACAGACTTATCATTCGTTACACTGACATTAGAATTACAAGTTTCCAAATTTGAATCTAAAGCAGATGCAACATGATTTTTATTCGATTTCCTAAGATGAACTTCTACTTCTGATGTCACACGAGTGCTCTTCCTATGTTGCGAGATCCTAGTATTTTCTTTTTGTCTCTTTTTCTCAGATCTTCTAACATTAGTGGACGCAACTATTCCTGTAGAAGTGGAAGAAACCAATTAGTTTCCTGAGTTTTGTCAATTATATACATGCCAGGAGCAATCATGTTTGTGTTACTAGACTTGCTAGAGGCTTGTTTAGCTAGCTTTTCTTTAAGCTCAATGATGATGTGTTTTTTATCCTGAATTATGGAATTTAATCTTCCTTGTTCACCCAACATTTGTCGAGTGTATTCAACATGGTGATCAAGTTCTTTTGACGCTTCAGAACGAACAGTTTTAAGAGAATCAAAAATCTTTTGATATTCCTTTTTTACTTGTGCAATCTCTTGTTCATATTTGAAAAGTTGACATTTTAACGACGCATTTTCATCATCAAGAAATTCGACTTTTGATAGTCGCGACTGTTCCAAAGAAAAATTTTCTTTTTGATTTTGGAAAGCAATTTTAGATTCAATTGTTTGAGACTGACACCATTGAAGTCTTCGTTTAAGTTCAGAAATCTCCATTGAAAGTTTAGATTGGACATCATCATTTTGTGAAAACATTTTCTCATTTTCCTCTTTTAATTTCTCAATTTCATGCCTTAACATCTGATTGTCCATTTCCAATGTTTGAACCATATTGAGATTCTCAGCAGTTAACACAATATCATTCACAGCAGCAAATTCACAATATATAACCACAAAAGCAATATTAGCAGAAAGAGCATCTTCTAACAACTGATCAAAGGAATTTTAAAGATCTTGGTTTTTGCATTGTTCTTGTGAAACTGAATTTTCAAGTGTGTTAAAAGCTTCAATCATTGAAGTCACCTCTTGTTGAAGTTCCCTTTCCCAGTGTGTTGCACACAGACGCAAATGTGCGACGTGAGGTGAAATTTGTGTTTGAAACATTTGTCGTTGCTCTATTGCATAAGCAGATTGAAAATTAGATGCTTTTAATTCAGAATTTTTCTCAATTGCCATTTCTAAAAATGAAATATCTTCCATAAACGTTTGAAAGTACCTTAATACTAAACAAGGTTTAGGAGTTTTTGGCAGTGAGTCGCTTTTGCAAGAGGACGGTAAAGGACAATTTATTTGTGCAACACTGTGAACGGGACTTTCCACACAAGATGCCTCAGTTATTTCAGAAAGATTAAATGATGGTGTTGAAATGGCATTCAGTTTGTAAGAAGCATTTTCACTTGTGTAATCATATGGTAAAATTCCATTTTGTCGCAATTTTAAACGACTTCGATCATCTTGTGTCCATTGTTCCTCACAATCAAATACAACAAGTTGCATGCTTGGATCTAAAAGACATTGAGCACTATACAATTTGGGTATTTCCTTGAGAGCTGTGTGAAGAAAACATGGGTGATTATACCCAAGAGCAAAACGTTTTGAGTCATCGGGACTCGGTAGTAAAGTGGACATTTCAATTTGTTTTACTGAGTGGCCAATCTTATATACAACAGTGCTAAAATCTTTTAACCGTCTTTCCAATCGAAGAATTTCCTCGATTTGATCATCAACGCGTTTTTCTGAAAGTTCTTTTAAGATTTCCTCGACTTGTTGAAAAATCTTGTTTAGTATTGGAAAGTTCTTTTAAGATTTTCAATGTTTTTCTGAAGTTCAGACTTTTCTTGTTCAATTTTAGAAATCTTTTCGTTATTTGACGCAACAATTTCATGCATCTGATGTTGAAGATTTTGTTCGTTAACGTAAGATTTTTGAAATGCCTCTTCAAAACTTGTTTCTCGGGTGGTTTTTGTTTCAAAATCATTTATCCGTTTTCGACAACTCTCAAGTTCAGTAGTCAAGGAGGTAATCTCAGCCCTAAGGTTTTGGTTTATCTCATTACATTTTGCAATTTGGGCTTGCAATGGCAGAAGTAATGAATTAAGATATTCTGAATCTAGACCATGAATTGCTTCACTTGTTCAATATGCTCATTATTTTCTTCATCACTTAGTTAATCAAATGTAACCACGGGGTTAATTTGATCAACTTCAGTATGCGTAAATAATGATTCATGTTGATCAGATTGCTGCTCATCAGGTGCAGATGCAGACACAATTGCATTTATGAGGCATATATTAGTGTCAGGTACCTGAGATAGACCATCTGTGTCATAGACCGGTCCATTCTCTGTTTGACTGATGTGATGTTCCTGCATATTTGCCATTAAAACAACTGCAGCATTTGCTTCCAAATCTTCATATTCATCATCTGAGAGAGTATCTGCCATAAAACCTTGCTGAGTTTCACTGAGTTCTCCCCCTGCTTCATTCTTGTATGCCATCAGCATGACTTGTTTGTAGTAATCACCCCCTCTGGTTCGTGGTTCAGGACAAGCATTAGCAAGATGTCCTTGCTTTTTGCAATTATAACAGCGAATAATAGTCCCTAAAGCCGGTGAATTCCATGTTTCTACAAATTGAACATTTCTCTTGAAGTTATTACTACCCGATCCCCCTGATGATGTTTGACCATTCCCAGAATTACCAGAATACCCACTTGTAATCATTCGACGACCACTAGTTCTGTTCTGAACTTCAACTTTTCCACCTTGTATAACTGCGTGACTTTTGGGATTTGATGATGAATGAAGACGATTGTTTGACTGGGTAGAGAACTTGGAGAAGGCTTTAGCAATAAAGGCCATTCCATGATTCAATGCTTCAAAAGCATCATCTTGATCATCATTGGTTTGAGCATAGTATGCAGTGTTAGAATCACCTTCGGGATTGACTTGATGAGAAGGTGTGGGTGGAGCATAATCAAAGTGAGGTTGTTGTTGATCAAAAGCATGATTTGACTTTGGGTATGGATTCGGATAACCATGTGCCATGAGAGCAATCTGATCAGCAATCGATGGTGGAGGAAAACCGTGTGTGCCACGAGCTTCTTTATCTTTGAGAACCTCATATTGATGATGTTTCAGATAATCATACAACAACCCATACTTGACATCCTGAAGATCCTTTACTTGAAGAACAAAAGTAACATACTTATGCCAATCCGGTCCTAAGGAGTTCAGAAACTTTGTGTTAATAGTAATTGTTGGAAGATCAATCTTATGTCGGTGCAACTCATTGACCACATTTGTGAAACGATGATAATATCATTCAAGTGATTCCCCAGGCTCAATGGTAAACACATCAAAGTTGTGATACAGCTTAGACTCCATATCGATCTTGTTCAGTTCAGTGCCTTCCATCAAAAGATGAATTTGTTCCCACATAGCTTTTGCAGTTTTCTGTGCATCAATACTTTTGTAAATCGGATTAGGAATTCAAAGAAGTATTTGTTGCATAGCAAGCTCATCGGCTTCAAGATGAAGTAGTTGTTCTGGTGTTAAACGACTCAGTGGAACAATTGAGATAGTATCGGGTCTTGGAGGAACAGCTGTAGGATCTCCAGGAACAGTTTTAGATGGCATTTGAAACGGTCCTTCTAGTATCACCTTCTTCGGATACTTACCATGAGGTTTCTTAAGTTCCATATACCTTAGAAATCGACTTGTCCATTGCACATGATTTTCAGGTGTAAGCATTGGAGGACGAGTATCCGAACCAGCTTCATGAATTGATTGCTGACTTGTAATAGCTTCACACATTTGATAAAACCAAGTTTGTTGTTGAGGGATTTGTGGAACCATTGACATTCGTTTTTGAACTTGTTGAGGAGGAGCTTGTTGTGGAGCTTGTTGTGGGGGTTGATAAGGATAATAGGGGTAATGAGGATAATGCGGATACGGTGGTTGAGACATAATTGTTGATTGATAAATGATGTGGATCGTTAAGGATAATTAAGGTTTATGTTGTTTAGGTTTAGGTAGATTAGTAGCAAAGTCCGGAAATCCTAACTCACAGAAATTCAAAGTAGCAAAAATCCAAACTTGTAGAAATCCTAAGTAGCAAAAATCCAAACTTGCAGAAAAGCAAACTCGCAGGAATCAGAAAAAACCAAACTCGCAAGATTCTGAAAACCAAACTCGCAGGATTCTGAAAAAACCAAACTCGCAAGATTCTGAAAACCAAACTCGCAGGATTCTGAAAAACCAAACTCGCAGGATTCTGAAAAACCAAACTCGCAGAAATTCAAATTTGCAAACTCGCAGGATTCTGAAAAACCAAACTCGCAGAAATTCAAATTTGCAAACTCGCAGGATTCTGAAAAACCAAACTCGCAGAAATTCAAAATTGCAAACTCGCAGAAATTCAAAAAATTTCAAACACGCAGAAATTCAAATTTCCAAACTTGCAGAAATTCAAACCAGAAATCCTAACAGTTTGCAGTTACGCCGTAACTATCCTAATGAGTTACGGCGTAACCAAGAGTCAAAAGACGAAACAGGTCAGAAATTGGGTTACTTTCAAATAAAGATGTTTGCACAAACGGGTTCGTCGTTCCATGTTCAGTAAGGAATCATGATCTCTTGGGATTAGCAGATATTGGGTTTAGCATTAACATCATGTCACTCTCAATATTTTTAAAACTTAGATTAATCCATCTTTGGAAAATGGACATGGTGATTAAGATGGCTAACATGACCAAAGCAACCCCTCTTGGGATCATGGGTGGTGTTTTTGTCAAGGTCGACAGGTTCCTTTTTGCATCCGAATTTGTGGTTATCGACATGGAGAAAACCCTGAGGGAACACTTAATTCTTGTTAGACCTTTCCTTGCTTCATCAAAAGCCCGAATCAAGGTTTTGGAAAAGGAACTCTCATTAGGATATTATGATGAGAGAGTAGTATTTAGAATGGACGATACTTGGTGCCGCGAACTAGATGAAGTCGTGACAAATGAAGTTTCCAAGGAGGTACATGTTAATTGTTCCGATAATTTTCCTCCTTCATATTTTGGCCATTTGCAGGGAACTGAGTCTAGTGATGAAGACAACAACGAAGAAGAAGATGATGATGTTCGACCTTCCGTACCTGATATTGTTGTTACGGGAAAACTTCATTGTTGTGCTCCTAAAATTTCTTTGATTATGGGTTCTAAATTAACATTGCCAACGTGTTCTCCGTTTCTCAAATGATGCAATGGAGGAGGGGAGTTTTTTATTAGAAGGATAAAAGTGGAAGCAAAACTTTGGTGGTGCTGGGAAGACAAAAAACTGATCAAGGAGCATTGGTTTCAAGGACACAATATTATGACTGATTGGTTCACTGAGGTTGATTGGACTCTTCGTTTTTGTGAACCTGATATTATGTCCGATGATTTCACTAGAGCATGGCCTACTTGCGATCATAACTAGAAGATTTGCAATGGAGGAGAATTCCCCGATCCAAAATGGCTTAAACATAAGGAATGGGCGTGTTTTGATGAAGAAAGGAGAATGAAGGTCGGATACAAAGGAATCTCATTCGAAAATTGGGTTAAAGTGAAGTATGGGGCTGTCAAGATAAAATGGGAAGTGGAGTCTAAATTTTGCTACGAATGGGCAAAAGCTAATTTTTTACAAGAAAATCGATACTCCTTGACTCCGCTTATTCCTACATGTGTTTGGGACCAGCCATCCTCTACAAAAAAGCAGCTAAGGAGGAAGATGGCCAAAGGCTACCATAAAGCCCCATGGCCTTGAGTCTAACTTAAAGACTCGTAAATAAAGAAAAGTGCTCTTTTGGGAGACAACCCGAATTATCCCTTTCAATTTTTTTATTTCCATTTCTGTTGGGTTTTGTGTTTTTACCCATTTTTGCAGGAAATTGGAGAAAGTTGTTGCAGCATGCTGAACGGGGACCTGATCTATCCATAGTTACGGCGTAACTCAATCTTATGGTTACGCCGTAACACATATTTTGCAGTAGTTCTTCCCAGAGCATTACCAATTACGGCGTAATCCCATTCAATGGTTACACCGTAGCTACACTCCTATAGCGATTGCCAGGTTTTTCAATAATTACGGCGTAAATCCTTATAGGAGTTACGACGTAACTATCCTCTATAATAATTTGTTCATTTTAAATGCAATGACCTTGTATTAGTTTTTAAATGAACTTTGTGGGTATGTTCCCTGTAAGCCCTCACGATACTACACTCGTCCACTTGGGACACCAAGTGGTTTAAAAGGCTTGTTGCATACGCTAAATACAACCGTGATTCCTACAAAAGTGGGTTAGGTTTCTTTTCATTTTTCTTTTTCTTTTTTAGAATTATGCTTGTTGGTAGTGTGATTTCAGGGATTGAAGTTTGCTCGTGGATGCTTAAGCGAAGGCACGATTCTTTTCGTGGGCCTTCTTTCTTTTTGGAGCAAATTTCAGGGAAGTTCTCGCTCTAATTATACTTTTCTCTTCACCTTTATTTAACGTCTAGTACAAAAGGGACTTTGTACATTTCAAGTGGGGAGACGGGAGTAGAATTATCTCTTAAACTTTATTTTGCCCTTGTTTTTCTAGTTTATTTTGAAAAATTATGCCATTTTTAAATTTTGACATGTTTTTCTTAACCTAACTAGATTAGACCTTAGCCGACCACATTATAACCCTTGATATTATATGGTGAGATTAGCCTTATCCATGTCCAAATTTTTACCCCAAATCCACCAAATTATGAGTGTGCTGGTAGCTTGTAAACTTTAGAGCTTGGCCTTTATATCATTTCGAGACCATAGACGAGGTATGTTGAGTTAGCTTGATGTATTTGGACTTTTCAGTTTAAAAAGGCAATATTATAGGATTATCACCCAAATAGCCCATCATTGTGTGTCTATCGATTAGTCACCTCGACTTCTCGACCCTCATGTTAAACCCTTTTGTTGCACTCACCTTTAGTGCAATATACCCCTAGATACACCCATCTGAGCCATTCCTTTCAGTTTGTTCATCCAACATATTGTTTTGTTACACCCATACTCCTTAGCTTACCCTGTAGTCTTAATTTGTGATTGTGAAGTCATTGTTTGCCTAAGTTCAAGGTTCAAGTAGAAAGGTTCAGGAATCATGCTTTCGTCGATGACATATTCTTAAAGATCATTGAAGACCCCCCAAATTTTCATATTTTTCACCTCAAGTGGGGGGATGCTATGTTTAGTTATGATTCAAAAAAATGATGAAGTAATTCAAGAAAAAATAAAATAAAATAAAATAACATAAAATTTATAGTTATAGTTATTGATTGTAAAGTGCGAAGTTATAAGCACTATGTTTATGAGCTCATTATAGATTTAGTATCGAGGAGGCCACCTCGGTCACATTTGAAGAATGGAGTTGGTAATTGCGCCAACTGTTGAGGAAAAGGTAATGTCCCCATCATGACGTACTCTAATAGCACATCTACCTGGTATATCATGATCCAGTTTCTTTACTTCTAAACTTGAACTTTGGATGAACGGTAAGCGGTGGTGACTTGGTTATAGATTTAGACTATTTGCTTAATTTTATTTTACACCAATTTTATCCCATATCTTATCCTACCCTTTAATCATGAAGCGTGTCTAGGTGATGCAGCGAGCAATCTTTGGTGTCTTGGCCATGGATTTGGTCATGTATCATTGATTTTCTCCACTTTGCCGTGACATGTTAGTAATGACGACTCACCCTTAACCTTTGTCATGTCTACCCATATTGCCTTCGAGAATTGTTTAGTCTTTAACTCTAGTGGTGGAGATTTATGTAACTGCCAAGCTTATGATAGAATACATGCTATGACCGTGCGTTGAGTGATCACCCCAAAATTGACACTTAGAATAGTTGAGAGATTTGAGTGTTTTGTTCCCATTTTGTGAGGTGTTCGGCTTTGTTTTATTCTAGAATAAGGGATTTGTAAACTTATATTTTCCAGGTAATGGGAGATATCTTTTGAGGAATCTATCTAATAAGGTCTACTTGAGGGCAAGTATAGTTCAAGTGGGGGGATATTTGATAACATCAAATAGTCCTGAATATTAAGTGTCAATTTCCCCCGATAATGCTCGTATTTTATATCATTTATACGGATTTACACTTGTTTTCCTCTATATTTCACTTTCAGGTAATTTACGAGAATTGGAGCTAATGAGACGCGGATTTGGAGAGTTTATTGAAGATATATGTTAGTATGCCCATTTTGAAGTAATTACGGCGTAACTCTTCTCTCACATTACGCCGTAACAGAAGTGTGACTCAGAAAACCAACTCAACTGAAGATTACGGCTTAACTTCATCTTAGGATTACGCCGTAACTAATTAGGTTAAATGATGTTCCACGCCGCTGCAAGCTACGCCGTAACTATTTCCATAAATATGGCGTAACTATGATTTATTAAAGATACGGCCTAACTCATTCCAGATGTTACGCCGTAACCAGCTTTTCCAGAGCAAAATATGAAGATATTGATGTTACGGCGTAACTCTCATATTAAGTTACACCGTAACCAGATCTGGCCTATAAATACCGCCCAAAATTCTGGATTTCTGATCATTAACTCCACCCACAAAAGCAGAGAACGTGGGTAGGAGGCTGAAGGCAGATCTTGAGGAGCATACGGAGCCATATCCAAGGGAGAAATCACTCACTAGCGATAAGCATTAGCAATTTATCATTTCTTTACTTTCAATTCATGTATTTCATTATGTCAAACATTGAATCAGTTGTTTCAGTTAATATGAGTGTCTAAGCACCTCTGGTGCTAGCCTAAATATGATTCCTTAATTGTTTTGTTTATGTTTACATTTCTTCCGTATAATTGTTTCTAGTGTATGCATGCATAGTTTGTTGGTAGCTACCCCTTTTTGGTAGTTTTGAATGGCGGTAGTGTCTAGTTTCTTAGGAGATATGACCAACTGACCCTAAGTAGGTAGACTGAGTGGGAAAAGGGGTAAGAATTGACCAACTGACGATCCTTCTTCGCTTGTACGATTTGACCAACTGATCATCTACCGTTTGGATGAACTTAGGAAGTTAGGGATGAGTGTTTAAGATGCTAGCGCCCGGGCACTCATTGTTATGAATCTTGCATGTAGCGGAACTTAATGACTTGGCTCAGGGGACTAAAAACAAATGGACTTTCAAGGGTAGTAGCTTGATCTCCGGTGGAAACCTTTGCTGATAGGTTAGGATGAACTGACTAAATGATGTCCTAGCGACTTAAACCCCCATTTGAAGCAATTGGAAGTAATTAGACGTGAACTTAACATGATAGGATGAGTAACTAGGTTAGCACACTTCTCCTCTATTGATCACAACCTTTGCCTTTATTCGCTTTCTTTTATTTTTTTGTCTTTAGTTATTAATTAATCATTTCAACCTTAAAATCTGTGACACCTATACTTAATTAGAATCCGCTCACATAGCTCTTGGGACGACCTCGGTTTTACCGAATACTACACTATACATGATCGGGTACACTGCCCATTAGTGCATTAGGGTAGACCATAGGTATAACGAGACACTTACAAATATTAAAACCTGTTCAGTAAAACCTGCATCAGTCATCATCAAGACTACTAAAGTTATCTTGTTGATAGTTCTTTCCTCCCTCATTAGAAGTGTTGTGTCGAAGGCATTAGTGAAAGATGCCAAACGGGTCAAGTCAAAGGCATTAGGATGCCAAACGGGTCAAGTCGAAGGCATTAGTGAAAGGTGTTGAAGGCATTAGCGAAGGGTGCCGAAGGGTCGTGTTAAAGGCATTAGTGAAAGGAGCCAAGGGTGTACATTCGATATGGTTCATCGATGTACAAGATAAATTAGTTTGGGTTAAAGGAGAGTGAGATCCTTATGATGTTGTTATAAGGAGTGTGTCTCATTTGGGATAGTTATTGTGTAGTGTTGGGTAGTAGTTCCTCCTTTGTAATGGAACTCAGTATCTAGCCTTGTACCGGATAAAGTGTAGGTGACGTTGTGATAGGTTTGGTTTTGTTGAAATCACTCCTAAACTATATTTTAAGTGTTTGTAATTAATATGTAATAGGTTGCTTAATTAGGCTTTTATGTTTGTATTAATGGCAAGGCTTATGTAGAAAGCCCATAAGCCTTGGCCCAAGCCCAATAATGAGGAAGGGACTAGATGTGTTGCCCTAGTTCCCTTCCCATATAAATACTCGTGTAAACCTTCCTTAGAAGGTTGGTTGCTCATATTTCGCTTAATTCCTACGCATACTCTTTATCATTTCATACGTGTGTTTTGTGTTTGTGTTCATTCGATCTAACTCGTATCTATTTCTTACATATTGATGCTTGTGTTACAATATGGTGACCTAACAGTGGTATCATTCACCATCTAGTTGGCTGAAACATATTTGTTTTTGAAGTTTGTTATTCATACGCATGGGTTTTATAAGCTAATCTTTCATACGCCTAAAAGCTTTAAATTTTACGCTTAAAAACTCAAGATTTTAGTGGTTTAAGTTCTATTTAGTGTTAAAGTTTAAGTTTTTAGCATTAAGTTTGAAACTTTACGTGTGTAGAATAGTTTTTGAGCTTGATTTTGTGCGTATACATCTGTCTACGCGTAAGGTGAAAACGTGTCTTAGATCATCAAGTTTCAAAATTTTGTGTTATTTTGGTGATATTGAAGCTCTTTCATCATAAAAATCAGGTTTCTAAACACTTTTGGGAATAAAAATCAGTTTTGGTGATAGTTTGTACTTTCTACTCGTAACAAAACCCTAGTTTTACTCGTAAGCAAAGTCTACGCCTAAGCAGCACTTTACGCGTAAGGATTTCTTCACTTGATCTTCACAGCTGTTGGTTTACTCAATGTTTTCTTGCTTGGATAAGCCTGAAAACACTTCGACTTTGGATATATTTTACACTGGTATAAGTATAAAATATTTTTGGGCAAAACCCTAGTTTTACGCCTAAGCTTAAAAACTTACGCATAGAATCTTTCTTTGCCTAAGCATTTCTTACACCTAAGCTTGCCTTACGCCTAAGTAAATATTACGCATAAGGATTCTACTACTAAGTCTTTGGTTTACGCCTAAGCTAAGTTTTCCTCAAGTCTACGCGTAAGCTATTCCTACGCATAAGGTACTTTCTACCCATAAGCTGGTTCTACGCTTAAGGTTACTTCATCAACAAACTCCAAGTTTCATTCGACTACAAAGATCCATCATCAACACAAGTTTCAAGATGTCTCAACCACCATACTCTAGCTACTTTCCTCATGAGTATCCTCAACAACAACAACAACAACAATTCTATCAACAATATCCTCCACCATCTCCACAACAATTGCAACAATTTCAACAACAATTTCAACACTTTCCTCATGGAGCAAACCCTCTTCCACCACAAATGGTTCCACCAAACCCTCGTCAACAAGTACAACATTATACATACTTTCAAAATCAGTATCCAGCCAAGTATGCTATGAATGTTACAATTCCGAAGGAACCCTCTTGTTTTGCAAAGATGTGTGAAGCTTTAAGTAGCCAATAATCCATTCATGAAGCTGGATACCTTGACAGACCTACAATGCTCACTCCCAGAAACTACGATCAATGGGTGATAAGGTTCTTTAGGTTTTGTGATCTCAAGAAGCTTCAAGGTAAGTTTTTGAAGAAGGTCATCCTTGAAGGTCCTTTTCAGATACCTACGATCACTGTACCCGGAGATCCGACTGCCAATCCACCAAGAGATGATATCACCAACGTTGTCGGTCTTGATCAACTTACTACTGATCAACTTCTTCACTTAGAAGCTAATGAACTTGCAATGCAATATATCCTTTTGGGATTACCCAATCCGATACTTCGTAGTGTTGATGCTCAGAAGACTGCTAAAGCAATATGGGAGCACATTCATCTTCTAATGGAAGGCACTGAACTCAATCAAGAAGACATGGAATCAAAAATCTACTTAGCATATGAACACTTCATGATTGAACCAGGGGAGGCATTAGAGTCATATCATCATCGGTTCTTAGACATCATAAATGACTTGGATAAACATAATATCATTACGCCAGGAATTGCAATCAACACAAAGTTCCTGAGCTGTCTTGGTCCTGATTGGGAAAAGTATGTTACATTCATCCGTTAAGCGAAGAATCTTCCTCAAGCTACATACGGATTGTTGTATGACTATTTGAAGCACCACCAAGAAGAAGTTGATAAAGAAAGAATCATCCGCGGGGTCCCAGCTTCACCTTCACTCCCGGATAATCAAACTATTGCTTTATGGGCTCAAGCATGTTATCCTCAATTCCTGACCTTGCAAACTGTATTCACTCTCCCTCCACAACCAACTGCTCAAATTACACCATATGATCCATCACAACAACAATCCCAAGAAACTCAATTGGTTCCATACAACAACAACAACGATCAAGCACTCTATAGTGAATCAAATGAGGGTGCAGAAGCCTTCGATGCATTGAACCAATGATTTGTTATGATTGCAAGAGCCTTCGGACGATTTGCTAACAAATCCAACAACCGCATTCGCACCTCATCAAATACAAGGAATCAAGCTGTTGTTAACAATGGAAGGATTGAGGTTCAGAATCGTGGTAATGGCCGTTAGATGAATAGTGGTCAAGGGTTTAATGGAAGGAATAACATGGGTGCTCCACAACAACGGGTTCAAGTGGTTGATCAGGGAAATGCTCAGACTGGGGTTAATGGTCTCCGATGCTATAACTGTAATGAGAAGGGTCATCTGGCTACTGCATGCCCAAAGCCGAGTACGAGAGGCAGCGCTTGTCATAAATAGGCTTTACTCTTGGCTCTCAAGGATGAATCTGGTGGACCTCTTAACAACAAGGAACAGAGCTTCATGGAAAATGCAGATTCTGATGATGACATGGAGTACTTGCAGGCTAATGCAGCTGTGATGTTAATGGGAAACATGTAAGAGCTACACATGAGTGACACAGGACCAGTATATGACACTGATGGCTTGTCTCAGCTACCGGATCCAAACATACTTATACATGATCTAATATCTCCTTCAACATCTGCATCCGACAAGGCACAGAGTGTTCAACATGAGCCTTCAATATCTCATTCCGACGTGAATCAAATGGATCCCATAGTCATATTTGACGATCAAGATGACCTTATGGTTAATATTGATAATCAAGTTGACTCCGTGGTTATATTTGAGGATCTAATTAATGATCATGTTGAGACTCAAGTTGAACAAGATGAACCTTTGTCTGATCCAGATCTTGAACTCATGACCACCTTATTTCAGACCACCCAATCTAAATTTGAAAAGTGCAATGACATCAATAAGAAATTACAAGATAAAATTGCACTGTTGACTAAGGATAATGAATGCTATAAGTTCCAACTAAACATTTTTCAAACTAAAGAGAAACGTGAAAAGGGTTTTGAAGTCGCATTTGCTAAATCATACCAAAATGAAAAATCTTTGGAAAAACATATATGTGATCTAGTTGCATCCAAGAATGCTTTGTTGTGTCAAATAGAACAACTGAAATATGATCATAAACAACAACTTAACGCTCTCACTTCGGAAACTCAAAAAGCCAAGTTTGAGTTGTTAACTTGTCAAAAACAGTTATGTGAATACAAAAAGCATTCAAGGAAACAAATAGATGACTATCTTGAGGAAATTGTCGACTTTCAAAACAAAATCAAGGAGTTTCAAAATGTTGTTTACAAACATGGTGAGTCAATCACAATGATTCAAAAGTTTACTTTTAAACCAAATCCTAATGGATATGGACCAATTCTTGCTGATTACAAACCACGCTTTTCTAATAGAGCATTCAAACCAAATCCTCAAGTTTACAGTGCAGAACATAGAATTGATGACTCCATCATGAGTGTTGTTGAATATAATCGTATGGAGGTATTAGATGCAGAAGAAGAGAGTCGGTCAAAATTGGAAAATGTTGTTTATTGCAAACCATTTAACTATTCAAAAGCCATAACTTTCGTCACACAACAAGATCATTCTAACACACCTTGGGTTGTCACACCACCTCTAGAGTCCTCTTCTAATGATGGTTCCCGACCCAATGTTGCAGAAATTAATGGTCCTTTACCTTCTTTTAGTGAAATAAAGCCATTAGCTGAACGATGTCAGGTTCTAAAATATTTTGACACTTTTATGTCTGACATCAAACTTTTGGAACATGCAATTGAAGTTAATTCTGAAATTAAAGCTGAACATTTTCAATCACCATTTGTGCGACAACAAAGGGATATTTTTCAGAAAGGGCTTTTACCACAAGTCCGAAATCTAAAAATGTGTGCAATATATTGGGAACGGGATCTTCAGAAGGAGATTGGACTTGTGAAAAAAGTTTTCGAGCAAACAGAAACATCGATTTCAAACACTAAACGTAAAAAGAAATTGATAAGAAATCATGTTGACCGAGTCTTGGAAGATGTTATCTGTGCTGATACCATAAATGTTGTGTTACTACATACTGTTGCATATGCATTTGATTATATCGATGTTGATTCTGTTGATTCTGTTGATAATGTTGAGAATACCGATAATGTATCACAAATCAATTTTCAAAATATGAACAAGAAATTGACAAAGTCAAAACTGAGTATGGTGTCATATTTGATTTACTCAAAAAGACTCGTGCTCAAGCGTCAAAAGATGTTGATGATCATCTTGCATATACCAAAGAAGTTTTACGAAATAATGGAAACACTCACTCTGAAAACCAAGATTTGTTACACACTATCCACGACTTAAAAGCGGAGTTGGTAAAACTTAAACAAGATAGGATTAGTCACATACATGTACCTACTCCAGGATTGCTTAAAATTGACACTAGAACGCCTAATGACAAACCATAAGATACTAATGTGCTTCCTTCCACTGAAACAGGAACATTTGCCTCTTTTCCCAACGCTAGCACTTCACAGCTTAAGAGCACATCAAGGAAGAATAGGAAGTTGCGACGTAAGAAAAGAACAATAAAGACCTCTGAAGTAGAAGAACACCTTAGGACTTTGAATAAGACTCAAGTTGCACCCACTTTAGACATTGCGTTAAACAAATGTAATAGTAAAAGTGATGTAACGAATGCTGAATCTTTAATTACTTTGAATGTTTTGTTTGAAGCATCTTGTGTTGGTTGTCGTAAAAGCATGTTTTCTGGTTGTCATGATAAATGTGTTGCTAATGCTATCTTATCTCGTAAGCGGAACAATAGAAAATGGAATACCTCTAGGCCCACTAATGCTTCTAAGTCTGTGCTAGATAAACCGCCTACTAATGTTTCTGCTACAGCTATAGATGTACCCATAGAACCCACTTTACCTCCTAGGAAGAGAATATCACCTAGTGCATTCACTAAGACCAAAGCTAAGACTAGTTGTACTTGGCAGAGATGGTTACAAAACATACCAGGCTTTAAATGGATTGCCAAAATCATTAACAAGTGTGTGTCTAATGTAACTGTAACAGAACCCTCTAACCCTTCAGGTTCCACCTCTACTTCTATTCCACCTGTGTTGTCTGTGTGTAATGCAGGTGATACAGATCATCCAATGGATTGTTGATAGCTGATGTTCCCGACACATGACAAGAAATCTCAAACTGTAATCAAACTTTGTTTCAAAGTTCATCGGTACTGTCAGGTTCGGGAATGATCACTTCGCAGCTATCATGGGCTACGTAGATTACATCAATAGGAACATCGAAATTAGCAGAGTTTATTATGTGGAAGGTCTCGGTCACAATCTCTTTTCTGTCGGTCAATTTTGTGATAGAGATTTGGAAGTTGCTTTTAGGGAGAAAACTTGTTTCATTCGTGATCTACAAGGAAACGATCTTATGTCTGGAAATCGCACATCAAGTCTCTACGCAATCTCAATGTAAGACATGATTGCTTCATCTCCCATCTGTCTACTTTTGAAGGTAACATCTACAAAATCCTGGCTATGGCACCGTCGTCTCTCACATCTAAACTTTCAAACCATAACAAACCTTGCACGATACAAACTTGTTGAAGGTCTCCCAAGATTTTGTTATTCTAAAGCTCATCTATGCTCAGCTTGTGAACAAGGGGAAAGCACTCGTGCTCACTTTCCTTCAAAGGTGGAACACAGCTCTCAGCATGTGCTTCATCTTCTTCACATGGATTTGTGTGGCCCGATGCGTGTGCAGACGACTAATGGCAAACGCTACATTTTGGTAATTTTCGATGACTACTCAAGATGGACTTGGGTTTATTTTCTTGGAAGTAAAGATCAAGCTCCACAAATGATCATCGCCTTTCTCACTAAACTTCAAGTTCAGCTCCGGAACACAGTCAGACAAATCAGAACAGACAAAGGAACTGAATTTGTGAACCAAACTCTTCGTGCATACTATGAGAAAGTGAGAATTGAGCATCAAACATCAATTGCACAGACACCAAAACAAAATGGAGTTGTTGAAAGACGAAACCATACGTTAGTGGAAGCTGCAAGAACGATGTTAATAAATGCTAAACTTCTAGATTACTTGTGGGCTGAAGCCATGTTAATTGCATGCTACACACAGAACCGTTCATTGATTACTAAACGCCACAACAAAACACCTTATGAGCTTATCCATAACCGCAAACCGAATCTAAAACACTTTCATGTATTTGGTTCCTTTTGTTATCCAAATAATGATCGTGATGACTTTGGTAAGCTCAAGGCTAAAGCTGACATTAGATTCTTTGTTGGATACTGTGAAAACTCTAAGGGATACCGGATATGGAATCATCATACAAGGGAAATTATGGAAATGATTCATGCAAATTTCGAAGAGCTTACAGATATGGCTTCTGAGCAAAACAGCTTGGAACCCGGACATAACCGTCTACACTTCCCCCAAACCCCATCATCAGCTAAACCAAGCCTAGAGCTTACTCGTTGTCAAATGGAAAAACTATTTTCTCCTCGGTTTAGTGATGATATTGATCAACGTGCTCCAGATGTATCAACTGTTTCCGCTGCTCAACCTGATAATACTCCAATCCCTGATACACCTGAAACAACAACAACTGTTGACGAAGAACCTCCAATTGATTCTACAACAACAGTTGAACAAACTGCATCCAATGACGCTGAACCAGCTGATGATTTTCTGAACCAAGAAGTACCTACACCTGCAGATTATGATCTAAATGCATTCTTCAATCCTTTTGCTAATGAAACTACCACTTCTGATGTTTCGGAATCATCCACAAGCCATTTGAATCCTCCTAATCTGCACAATGTATATCAACATCAACCCTCCATACATCGTTGGACTAAAGCCCATCCTCTTGTGAACATCATTGGAAACCCGAATCAACCAGTCGTAACTCAACAACGCCTTCAGACTGACAGTGAACATTGCATTTACGCACTTACCGTTTGCTAATCTGAACCCAAAAACATTAAAGAAGCAATGACTTATGACAACTGGATTGAATCCATGCAAGAAGAACTTAATCAGTTTAAACATCTTGAAGTATAGGAATTAGTTGAAAAACCAACCGGAGTATATGTTATTGGTCTTAAATGGATTTGGAAAAACAAGTTGGATGCTGAAGGTACGGTTATCAGAAATAAGTCACGTCTGGTGGCTAAGGGTTATAGACAAGAAGAGGGGATTGACTTCGAGGAATCATTCGCACCGGTTGCTCGACTTGAGGCTGTACGGATTTTTCTGGCATTCACGGCTCATATGCACATCATGGTTTATCAGATGGATGTCAAAACCGCTTTTCTGAATGGTCAACTGAAAGAAACGGTTTATGTTAGTCAGCCGGAAGTATTTGTTGATCCAGAGTTCCCGAATCACGTCTTCAAACTGAAAAAGGCTCTATACGGTCTCAAAGAAGCCCCTCGGGCGTGGTATGATAAGTTATCATCCTTTCTCATTGCCAATAATCTCACTAAAGGATCGGCCGACACAACACTTTTCATTCAATATCATGGGGCTCACATTTTAATCGTTCAAATCTATGTGGATGACATCATTTTTGGGTCAACACATAAAAAGTACTCAAACGAATTTTCAAAACTTATGAAAAAACATTTTGAAATGTCCATGATGGGTGAACTTACATTCTTTCTAGGATTGCAAGTTCATCAATCACCCCATGGTATTTTCCTAAGTCAGTCCAAATATGCTCTTGAAATTTTAAACAAACATGGAATGCAAAGCTGTGATACCTATGCCATACCAATGGCACATACCAAGAAACTGGATGCTGATTTGCATGGGAAATTGGTTGACCCTACCAAATACCAAAGTATTATTGGGTCACTCATGTATCTAACAGCCAGTAGACCTGATATTGTATTTGCTATTTATCTTTGCTCCCGTTATCAGTCGAGACAAACTGAAACTCACCTTTCTGAGGCTAAAAGAATCCTCCGATACATCAAGGGAACCATTAATTTGGGAATTTGGTATCCGAGGGATTCTGGTTTTGAACTAATAGCTTTTTCAAACGCTGATCACGTAGGTTGCTTAGATTCTCAGAAAAGTACTTCAGGTGATCTATAATTTCTTGGTGATAAATTGGTGTCATGGCAATCGAAGAAGCAGGATTGTACATCGCTGTCCTCAACGGCGTGTTGTGCTCAAGTCATTTGGATGAGAACACAACTCAAAGACTATGGTTACGTATTTGACAGAATCCCGATGTACTGCGACAATCGAAGTGCTATTGCGATCTCGTGCAACTCTGTCCAACATTTGAAGTCCAAGCACATCGATATTTGATATTATTTCATAAAGGAGCATGTGGAAAAGGGTATTGTTGAATTATATTTTGCGGGTACTGACCACCAACTGGCGGATCTCCTCACCAAAGCCTTAGCTCCTGCTAGGTTTACTGAGTTGATCCACCAGATTGGCATGAGGTGTTTGACTCCAGAGGAACTGGACGAACTGTTGACACATTCTCAAAACCAGTCAAACACCAAAACCTCTTTTGTAAATATTTTCTCAAAAACAAATTAGAAAAATATAAAATTTCATAAAATACAAAAATATTCTTCTATCTAAAATTCTTTCAACATTGCAAGTACAAATCTTCCATCAACACTTTATTCTTTCAAACAATTCAATATTTTCACGGTCAAGTGTTGAGGGGGAGAAAGTAAATATTTTCTATTTCATAAAACCTTGTACTTGCATGTTTCCCAATTTTGGTTGTATCTTTGATAATGGTGGATACGTTTCTTGTCTCTAAACACTCCTACGACTCAAATTTGTAAAATTTCTCTAATTTTTAAGTCGAGGAGGAGTGTCGTTAAGGTTCTTTCCAAACTTTCACTTCTTGCTTAACCAAATTGGAACTTATGGGCTGTGGATGAAAATGGTTGAGGTGGAGGGGCCATACTTGTCAAATGTTTAAACTTAATTTTACAAAACTCTCCACCTAATACACTTTAACATTTATTTCTAATATTTATTTCTACACCCCAAATTTCATCCTCAAATCCGTGTTATAAACATCAAATTTGTAAGTGTTTAAAGCTTCTTTGAGCAATTTCAAACATTGGTTTTAAATCGTTTGCAAATCCAACGGGTTGATTTTCATCTATGAATTATTTTAGTTTTACGCGTAAGCGTATAAACTAGGAATCATTTTTGGTTGATTCTGATGAAATGGATTGTGTTTTCTATGTTAATATCAAGTTTTAAAACCATTTTCAATAAGAAATCTAACCCAGAAACAAGTATGAATCACTTTTCAAATTTAGGGTTTATGCGTAAAATTGGGTGTTTTCTATTGGGTGTGTTTCAGGACAATTAAAGGTTTGCAAAATGCTTAACATGTGTTTAATTAACCAATAAAATCTTTGAATTCAACCAAGAAACAACATAATGGTGAAATTGAACTTTAGGGTTTAATCATTCGTAAAATTGGGTATTTTTTATTCTTAAGGAGTTTGATGTTAAAACTTGTTGAATGTAACTTATTATGCCTCTAAGTCATCCCAGAAATCATTTGGTTGTGTTTACATGGTTAGATTGTTTAGGCGTAGATTTTGAATCTTTAGGTTTAACTTTACGCTTAAGCAAATTTTACGCGTAACAAAATTCAACTTAAGATGCCATGTGACTTTGAAAGGGATTGGATAAAATGTTAATGAAGATGTTATAAATGATTTATTTTCAGGTTTTATGCGTGCAAAATCAGAATCAAGGGTAAAATATGGCCTTACGCTTAAAGGATCACCTTATGCGTAGCAGTTACGCATAAGAGAAATCTTACGCGTAACCTACACGCATAAGGTTCTACATTGGGACTACGCGTATCCTATGAAGGATATGCGTAAACTTGGATTCTTACGCATAAGGTTCACTCTTACGAGTAAACCTTACGCATAAGCTCCTTAACTATGCTTACGCGTAAGCCTTATGCCAAGAGCCTTCTCCTACGCGTAAGATGGACTCCTACGCATAACCTTAAATTCTACGCGTATGGTCAAAATGTTTACGCATAAGCTTACAATCTTACGCTTAAGCTAAAATTTTAACTTTACTTATAAAATGTTACGCGTACAAACTTGTAAATAAGTTACTCATAACGTCACAAGACCAAAATGTCACTAATAAGCTATAATGGTTAAAATGTTGTGTGAATGAGTGAAAATTTGGACTTTAAAATTCAAAATTAATATACTCACGAAACTTATCATGACTACTTTGGACTGTTGGAAAAAAAGTGACATTCGACTCGTAACATTCATTAACACAACATATTCAATAAATTGGACAATAACATCAACTTTTGACTACTGTAATGTCTTTCGATATGTTGGTACTTTTGTCTCAATATCTTTCAGATCACGATATGGACATCACCATGGAAAACATTAACGCACCAAATGAGCTCACGATGGAAGACATATTCCCTACTGATTACAGCATCAAGATTGGAAAGAACAACCTCAAGGTCAACTTTGAGAATTTCACCTGCTCTGAGTCTTCACGTCGAATTGTTGTGGATATTCTCAAGTCTCATCCCTACAACAACATGCTTATGAACTCTGCAACTGTGACGGAGATCTACATTCACCAATTTTGGCATACAATGAAAAAGGTGGATGGTCAAGATGATGTCATGGTTACTCTAAATGATAAGCAGGTCACCGTCACTGTTGCTGATTTACGAGCTATTCTTTTGCTTCCTGCTATCCAGCCTGCTGAGTATGTACCAATTCCAACTGAAGATGCTACACTACAATTCATGGTCGATATTGGCTATGATGAAGCTGCAAGAATTATTACCAAGCATTCTTCAGTATAATTAAAGAACAATCCTCAGCCTTGGAGAAATTTATACATCATGATCGCCAAGTCTGTTTCCGGAAGAGACAACGGTCATGAGCATCCTAAACTCATGAACCTACAAATCTTCTGGGGCATGGTCAACAAAATGCACATCGACTATGCAAGTCTAATCTAGGGAGACATGATGTCTCACCTCAAGAAGCCCGACACAAGGGTTCCTTTCATCAGATACACGAAGTTGTTAATCCAGAACATTCTCGGGAAAAATTAGGACATTCCCTTGAGACTTAACAACCTCAACAATCATTCTGTGTTGTATGAGCCCACGCTAAACGTTGTCAGATTCAAGGACTCATCGACTAAGAAACAAGGTGCAGTACTTCTTGACTGCCTTCTCACTGCTGATATCAAAAGTTTTCCGTCGTATTCACGATACCTAGAAGCAGTGAATAAAGGCATAGTCGGTTTTATGGATGAAAAGTCTTCAGCCATTCCAGTAAAGAAGACCAGAAGATCAGGCAGTGCTGGAAGTGTAGAAAGCACTGGGAGTGCCCTTAAGTATCCTAAGAGGAATCCACGCCTCAAAAGAAAAGTTCCATCTAAAGGTGCCATTCCTAATCCTAAGCCAGAACTCAAACTAAAGGATGAAGACTTTGAAGATACTGAGTCTGAAGAAGTGGTTCATTACTCCGAACCAGCTACACATGAGATTACCTCAACAAGGTTAGAAGATAAAACACTTAGTACCAAATCAGACAAAGGGAAAACACCCGTTGCTGAAACAGAAGAAGAAAGCTCGGATGATGAACCAAAGGATGAAGAAAGAGAGTACCACAAGACTCTTAAAGATCTAAGGCTTCAACATGCTGCTAAAGAATTTAGCCTTCAACAAACCAGAGGCCCTAGAGGTTCTAGTGGTGGTGCACTAACCACACCAGTTCTCGATGCGGTTAATCAACCCGATAAGGGAACTGGTACCACCACTCAGGAAACAACAGGGCAACAGCAACAAAAGGATGAAATCACTTTTGATTTTGAAGAAGTGGAAAAGGAGAAGACTGAGAAGATAACTGATGAAGACATAGAGGAAGCAGTTAGGGAGAGAGCTGAAGCAGAGGCTATGATAAAGGCCGAAGAAGAGAAAGAAGCTGATGATTATCTTCAAGATAATCCTGAACACAACCCTGAACAAACTTCTGAGCCACCTAAAGATCCAGAACCCTCTCATGACTCATCTTCATCAGATTCATCGTCTCACTCATCACCACCACCATCCAAAGATGCTACCACCAGATCCACATCCAAATCAGTCAAAAAACTGACCGACACTTGGGTATCACGTGCCAAGACCAAGATTGTCAAAGCTGTCAGGCAAGCAAGGAAACGCAACATGGTCAACAAGAAATTGAATCAGCTTGCCAACAGAATAAATTTACTTCAAAATGTGGTGAACGAGTTCTCGGACGAAAGAGACCAGATCCAAAAACGGGTCAATCTCACTAAACCGTTGCTCCACTTTCCCGATATCATCCAACTCTCTCAATACACCATTCTTAAGAAACCAAAGTTTGGCGTAGTTTACCGCAGTGAACTTCACCATAACTGTTTCATGGCATGCAATGAGCTTCACAAGTTTTGTGACCACACTCTGAAGAAGGTTCGTGATGGGTTGGTGTATCGGTTAAAAGAGATTCATGAAGGCATTGGGTCGAAGAAGCGGTGGAATTCTAGGGAAAAGAGGGATGTGAAGAAAATCATCACAAGGATTGATGAAAGGTCTTGATGCTGCCTATGATAGATTTCAAAATCCCCTCAGCATGCTAGAGTTATACAAGGCAGAGGTATCTATTGAAGATGCCAATATCAAGTTCTTAAGGAGTTTGCCATCGACATGGCATGTGATTGCAACTATGATCAGAGGACAACCTGGTTTGGACACTATGGACTTTGATGATCTCTACAACCATCTGAAGGTGTATGAGCATGAGATGAATGGCCAAACAAGTTCAAAGTCTCATAGTATAGCGTTTGTGTCGTCTGAAAAGAGAGGCAACACTTCCACTAAAAGTACTGCTTATCCTACTCAAAGTACTGTTTCTCAAAGTACTGTTAGTTATCCTGCTCATTCTATCACAACCCTGACCAAACCCACATCATCACCAACAAACGCTATCCATTCTGATGAAGTCGTATGCTCATTCTTTGCTCATCAAGCCACTCTACCGGTTACTTATGAAGAGGATTTATCACAAATTGAAGAGGATGCTCTTGAAGAAATTGATATAAGGTGGCAAGTTGCTATGATCACTGCAAGGATCAAGAAGTTCATTAAGAAAACAAGAAGAGGCATCGACTTCAAACCAAAACAGGGTATCACTTTTGACAAGTCCAAGATTGAATGCTTTAACTGTCAAAATACTGGACACTTTGCAAGGGAATGCAAGTTTGCTAAATATCAGGCAAACAGAATAACTGAGAAACCTAAGCTTGAATTAAAGGAAATTTTTATTACTGAAACAAAAGCTTTGGCTGCTCAAGATAATCTATCAGAGGTTGATTGGAGTGCTGATTTTAATGATGAACCAATAACCTATTGTATGGTAGCAGTAGAAGAATCAGTGGAAGAGTTTGATTGGAGCACAGCTTTTGATGAGGAACCTGGACATGCTGTTTTGGAATCCAGAGATGGTCTAGGAAGTTTTGATTGGAGCATGGAGACTGAAGATGAACCTGTTCTGCTTGCTATGGTAGCTACTTCATCAAGTTTACCCTCTATCTCTGATGTATGCTCTAAGTGTCATAATTTTTATAAAAAAGTGCTTAATGATTATGTAACTGAAAGAGATAACTATAGTAGGACTAGGTCAGAGGTAGCTGGTTACCAAATCACTTTAGAGTCTATGGAAGCCAAAATTATAACACATGAAAATAATGAAATGGCTTGGGCAGAAAAGTATGAACAACATGATTATCAGTTAAAATTAAGTGAATGGAAGTTAGGATGTAAGATTTATGAGATTGAAAAGCTGACTAAGGAGAGGGATGAATTGCTAGAAAAGTTTGCTGCTTGGGGACAATCTGGTCTTTCTCATGTTAGTTATGTTGAAAAACAGAGAAAATCTTACATTAGAACTGGACTAGGATTTGGTATGGACTTTAGTAGCATAGAGGAAAATCCACCTAGTGATGAGAACCAACTTGATTTTGAGGATGTAACAACTAGTGATGATGAACTCATTAATTATGTAGATAACACATCTAGTGATGAGGAATCAGTTAGTCAAACACCTCCAGAATTTAAGAAAGACAATGGTTATCATGTAGTCCCTCATCCCACTGGTAGTTTTCAACCACTTAGGGCAGATGTATCTCGTTTTGGAGTAGACAACCTAGAGTTTAGGAAGAAACTTACAGGTAAATCTAGTGTTGAAACCCCAAAAGAAAGTGTTGAAAAAACTAAGGTTGATAAAGTTAAGAGTCAAGCAGTACCTTCAACTCAAAGTACTGCTGCACGATCAGTAGTACCTTTAAGAAAATCTTTTAAAAATACTGCTAAAACTTTTTGGAATAATTTTGGTCAAAACAGTTTTCATCATTCACCAAAAAGACAAGATACTCTTAATCATAGACCTAAAGGAAGAAAATTTGGGAGTATGGATCAAAAACTGTGTTTTGTTTGTTATAGTCCTGATCATCTGATCAAGGACTGTGACTTTCCCTCAGATTATTTAAGCAAATTCCCAAAGACCAAAACTGCCAACCAAAAACCAAAGGAGAATAAACCAGTCTGGAATCATTCACATAGGGTCAACCATAGCAATTTCTCACAAGACCATAGGTACCCTCACCAGAGAAGAGCTTTTTCAAAACCACCAGTACTTTCTCAAAGTACTGCTATATTTTCACCTAATCAATGTACTGATAGCACTTTTTGGAATAGAAGGCCTAGGAGATCTAATTACTATCAATCTAGAAGAAGTTTCAACTCAAAGAAAGTAACTAGATCAAGGAACTCTACACCAGAAGTTATAACCAAATGGGTTAAGAAGGAAAGTACTGATGGGGAACAAACAGTACTTTCAGCAAGTGTGAGTGAATCAGAGATTTTTGTTGAAAATAAAAAGGAAAACTTGGATGAAAAAGAGATTTTTATTGAAAAACCAACACAAGTTTTTGAACAACCAAAGATAATTGATCATATGCTTAAAGATAGTGGAAATTACATACTTAAAGAATTTAAGTATGTAACTCCACAAGGGAAACACAAGTCAGTAATGGCTTGGGTTCCTAAAATTAACTAACTCTTTTATCTTTGTACAGGGCAACCCAGAAGAGGAGCTTAAAGATCATTTAATTGTGGATAGTGGTTGCTCTGGAAGCATGACAGGAGACAAAGAGATTCTGTTAGATTTTAGATCCTATTGTGGAGGAAGAGTTGTATTTAGGAATGATGCTAGTGGAGGAAGAATAACTGGCAAAGGAACTATCAAGGCAGGAAGAATAGATTTTGAGAATGTTCGTTATGTGAAGGAGCTCATATTCAATCTTTTGTCAGTGTCTCATGGTAGTGTAAGAAGCAAACTATTGCAGCAACATCGTCTACTGAAGCAGAATATGTGGCTGCTGCAAGCTGTTGTGGACAAGTTTTGTGGATGCATAATCAACTCTTGGATTATGGGTTCAACTTCAAGAATACTCCTATCAATATTGATAATGAGAGTACAATCTGTATTGTGAAGAATCCAGTTTAATACTCCAAGACCAAGCACATTTAGATTAGGCATCACTTCATCAGAGATTGTTATGAGCATAGACTCATTAATGTTGTCAAGGTTCATACGGATGATAATGTAGCTGATTTACTCACCAAAGGATTTGATGTTTCAAGATTGAATCACTTGGTGGTAAGCATTGGAATGATTAATTATTGTGCTACATTTAAGGGGAGGACTGATTAGTTAGTTAGACAGTCCTGTGCTTTGCTTAAGGGGAGGCAATACAATGCCTATTTGAAGTTTTTGTCGTTATAGAGAAGAGGATGGAAAGGTACTGCTGTTTAGTTATATGAAAGTACTGCACTGAAAGTACTGCTTTGGAAGTACTGCACACGTGGAAAGAACTGCTTGTCTTATCAACGTACTGTTCCAACAGTCAAAAAGAGGGGTAAAATTCAAATAACAGTAACTTTGTTATTATGGGATGTGATTTTTTAAATCCTACCTATAAATAACTACTTTCCAATTTTCCCTCTCATCTTTATTCTTATCAATCTTTTCCATATTTTGTCTCTCTAACAATTACCTATTCATCAAATCACTCACTTTTACAATCATCCATGGCGAACCGAAACACCGTTTCTAAACACAACATGGTGGCGAATTTGGATAAAACTGAAGCTAATGTCGCATTCCATGATATCATTGATTTTCTCACGGGGTCTCCAATTGGTTATGCACTTTTGGTTGAACCAGATATCATTGAGCCCTGGATTCAACAGTTTTGGGCAACTGCTAGGGTTCACATGGAGAATGATGATTTGTATATCCAAGCTAAAGTTGCTATCAGGATTGTGAAAGTTACTGAAGCATCAATTCGTGAAGACTTATTATTTGATGATGCAGAAGGAGCTGTTCGATTTGATAAACAACTTCTTTGGGATACGTTGCGTGATATTAGATATGAAGGGTTTTTAACAGAAACGACATTCAAGAAGCCCTTATTTAGTCCGCATTGGAAGTACTTGGTTCATGTTCTTCTTCATTGTATCAGTTCAAAGAGTACTTCATGGGAGCAGTTTGGTTCTAATATAGCATCTGCACTGGTGGGATTGGCTACAAATCGTATTTTCAATTTTTCAAGGCTAATTTTGGATGGTATGCTATCTCACATCTCTCATGGATCACGCTGGTTGATGTATCCAAGATTTATTCAAGTTTTCTTGAATAAACAACTTCAAGATGTACCAAAACCTTCAAGCTTATTACCAGTTGTGGTACAACCAGCCAAGATTTTCACCTTCATGGCTAGGAAGAGTGATTTGTTTACTGGAAGGAACACTCCATTGACTACATCAATGATGGAAATTGTTCAAGCAGTTAGAGATGAGGCTGCATCTAGTGCTGAAAGAGAAGGTACTGCTTCTCAAGGTACTGCATCTCAAGGAACTGCTTCTCAAGGTACTGATGTCAACTAAGGTACTGCAGTTTCTCCTACCTCATCTCATCATGATACTCTACCTATTGTGTCAGAACCAGATATCCCTGTTCCCTCATCATCTTCTGGAGGAGACGCAGCTACTATACTCCCTGAAGGTTTAGTGCTGGATAATTATGTTCTGACAAGGGAGCTAGTCAAATTGAAGAAAATAACTGAGGCTCAAGCTGCACAGATTGCACAGTTGAAGACCAAGTTTAGAAAACTTAAGAGGTCAGTCTGGCCTTTAGTCAAACATCACAGATTATGGGTCAAGGCTGAAAAGAAGAAACGAAAGCTTTTTAAAAAGACTTCTAAAGGCAAACAGGTTCACCAGCAATCTTCTGTCCAATTGGGGAGGAATTTAGAGCAAGAGAATTTGAAAGAAGATGCTAGAGTTCAAAGTACTGAAGCACAAGTCAATATTGAAAGTACTGAGCCTGAAAGAACTGGACTTGAAAGAACTGGTGTTCAAAGTACTGATGATCAAGGTGCTGCTGATCAAAGTACTGGTTTTCAAGAAACTCATAGACAAGAACTGATTACACCAAGAACTTTGAATTTTGATGAAGAAGCTGGTCCTTCAACAATTCTACAAGAAGAGGAAGCTGTTACACCAAAAGTAGTGCACACTGCAAGTGATGATGAAACTGTAGTTGAGATATTGCACGACTTATCAAGACCAAGAGGTGTTAGCATTCCAGGAGTTGCTGAAGAAAATCCACAAGCTTCTCAACCAGTTTTAGATCCAAAAGATAAAGGTAAAGGTAAATTGGTGGAAACAAAGAAGAAAAAGAAGCTTACTTTAGCAGAAATAAGAGCAATTCAGGTAGCCAAGAATGAAGAAGCTGCCAGGGAATTACAGGCTAAGTTTGATGCTGAAGTTGCTGTACCAGTGAAGGAGCCTAAAGCTGTTATACCTAGAATACCAATAAGTAAACCTAAAGAAAGAAATGCTATGATGGCTTATTTGAAAAGTCAAGGGTATACAGGATTACAGAAGCTGAATTATTTTGAGATGAAACAGTTGTATGATTTGGTAAGAGAAGCTTATCAAAAACAAGTTGATAGTATTAAAGATTTTAAAGAGGATGTCAAGCAAAAGAAGGATGATACTAAAAGAAGCTTAAAAAGAAAAAGAACAACTGAAGCTGAACAGAAATCAAAGAAGATTGATTTAAGATCAGACACAGTTGATGAGCTGAGAAATTACATTAGAGTTGTTGATTTTGAGAATCCTAAATCCAAAGATGTTGATGCAGTAAAGAAGACAAAGATAATCACTTTTGAAGTTGTAAAGTCAAAAGATGGAGATTATTTGATGTTCCTTAGGGAGGATGAAAGTTTCAGAGTATTCAATTTACTATGGGATATACTGCATATTATTGATAGAGCAGATATGTTTCAACTATACAAAGTAGTGCAAGAATACTTTGAACATATTCCATCAAGTGGAGTTGGCTTAGTATTACTAGGAGATCTGACAACTATTTTCGAAACTGAGGAAACAAGCAATGATGAACTCTGGCAAAATCAAAAAAATTATTAAAAGCTGGAGATTCTTTGAAGAATCAGGAGTTCATGCTTTATAATTGGAAGATGGAACTATGATCCACATGCTAGCTGAAAGAAGATATCCTTTGACAAGTGATCTCATGAGAAGAATGTTGGATCATAGAATGGAAGTTGAGGAAGAAAATGACACAGCCCTGATGGTAATCGAATTATATATCAGATGGACAACTATGGCTGAGGATGAAGCATAAGTACTGGTATGATGTTTAATTGTATAAATTTTTGAAAAGTAAGTACTTTATTCAAAGTATTGCTGGACAAACAGTATTTTAATCAAAGTACTGCTTGCAGCTTAAACCAGTAAATGTTTTTCAAAGAAAAACTTTTGTTATGTAAAATATTTTGAAACAAAAGTTAAAAGCAAAAATGGTTTTTGAGATGGTTATAACAATAGGTTATCAATTCACCATGTTTATCAAAAGGATTGGCTAATCTATGAGCAAACGGCTCTGGTAAAGATATCTCAAATCCGTTTTATAGTTGACAACTTGCTAATAAGTTGTATGGTAATCAACTCACCATATCAGCAATGTAAAGAGTTGGCTAGCCCACAAGAAAAATGGTTTGTGGTAAAGGCTGTGGAAAAACCATTTATATGGTAATTAGTTCACCATGGTTGCAAGAACTAACTAGTCCAAAAGGGTACAGCTTTTGGTAAAGACAAATCAAATCTGTTGATAGCTGATGATTTGCTAAAAATAATATGGTTATCAATGTACCATGGTCTTACACACCTAAACATTTGACTACTCCAGAGTTAATGGCTTTGGTAAAGAGACATCAAAACCATTAAAATTTCAATGATTCACCTCTCACAGGAGTTTACACACCTGGAAGTGATGAGAATAGATTGAAACTTAAACTGAACTGATGTACAATTTGCCATATATTGTTGAGTTGCTAAAAAGATGGAGCTTGCTGATTATTGCTGAAAAGAATTACTGATAAAGATTACTTTGATGATGAAGAATATAAGCACAGAATCTACAAAGACAAAATTTGAAGATAAAGCCACAATCTCTCTTTGAAGACAAAAGATGTTAAAGTTGAATATACAAAGGAATTTGAAATCAAGCAAGTAGAATTCAAGTTAGGGGAGGATTGTTGGGATATATAAAGTCAAAGTGCTGAAGAGTTAAAGTACTAAACTTAAAGTACTGCTAAAGAGGAAGGTCAAAGTACTGCTCGATCATTAAAGTACTGCAAGGTCGAAGGACTACTATGCAAAATCGTTAAGGATTATATTGTAATTCTAGAATGTTCTAAGTATTACTTGACGTACAAGGGATAGAATTGTAAACCGACTAGGGTTATCCTTAAGCCTATAAAACGACCCCTAGATTGGCATTAGATGTATGTGCATTATTAGAGTTTTTAGAGAATACGATATTAGAGTTTTAGAGTTGTTAAAGAATCTGTATAACAAGCAGATTCAGAGTTTTAATATAATCGTTAAAGTTGAAGTTTATTCTTCTTAGCTTTGTTAAGTAAATTCCGCATACTTAATAGAGTTTGTTCAGTGTTTCATTGTTAGTAACTTAGGATTTATCCGAAGTTATTAAACCCTTAACAAGCTATATATGTTAGTTTGGTTAGAGTACATCGATCCAACAAAAACCCCATATGAACTAGTGAACAACAGAAAACCTGATATCTCTTACCTTCACGTGTTTGGCGCTTTGTACTATCCAACGAACGACATAGAAGATCTAGGAAAACTGAAAGCTAAAGGTGATATTGGAATCTTCATTGGATACTCAGAAAACCCGAGGGCACTCAGAGTTTATAACAGAAGAACTAGGAAGATAATGGAGACGATGAATGTGAATTTTGACGAACTTTCACATATGGCTTCTGAGAGACTAGCTCTAGAACTCGCGCTTAATCCGATGGCTTCTAATCAAAACAGATTAGGACCCGCACTAAACCCGAAGACTTCTGGACACATCAGTTCAGGACTCATACAACAAAGAGCTCCATCAACTTTTGCTGACATACCTCATGAACAAGAATGGGAGAATTTCTTTGAGTTAATGTTCGATGAATACTATGGTGGAACTTCGACAAATGCATCAAACCATCATTCCGCTGCACCCGCTCAAAATCATCCACCACCACCAACAGAAGATGCATCTACAACGGTCGAAACCAATGCACCAACTCCATCAACGTCATCTACATCGACTTCTACAAATCCTATTCGTGAAACAGTTTTACCAGCAATTGATGAGCAAAACCAAAACATATCATTTAAAGAAGAACCTTCACAAAACCAGAACGATGCAACATTAGATGAAGACTTATTTGAAAACCCGTTTGCTACGGAATCAGCTGAATCATCTTCAAGCTTACGAGAACCATCTAACTCGCATACGTTTAACCAACGGTATCCTTCTACTCTGAAGTGGACAAAAGACCATCAAATTGAACAAGTTATTGGTGAACCTTCACGGCCAATTCAGACGAGACGCCAACTTGCCACCGATTGCGGCTTGTGCATTTACCTTTGCTCAATTAGCACTAAAGAACCAAAGAACATTCGGGAGGCAATGGCAGAAAATGTTTGGATAGAAGCGATGCAGGAGGAACTTCTCCAATACTGTCTACATGACTCATGGGATCTGGTTCCAAGACCAATTGACATTCGCGTCATTGATCTCAAATGGTTATGGAAGAACAAAAGGGATGAAGAAATGATTGTAATTCGCAACAAAGCTCGTCTCGTGGCCAAAGGATACAAACAGGAAGAAGGGATAGACTTTGAAGAGTCATTCGTGCCAGTAGCCAGACTTGAGACAGTCAGGATATTCTTAGCCTATGCAGCTCAAAAAAACATCACGGTTTATCAGATGGACATTAAGACCGCGTTCTTGAATGGAACTCTAAACGAAGAAGTGTACGTGAGTTAGACAGAAGGCTTCATAGACATGGAACATCCAGACTACGTCTACAAACTCAAAAAGGCAATCTATAGTTTGAAACAAGCTCCGAGAGCGTGGTATGACGAACTGTCCTCTTTCTTGATCAAAAACTATTTCACCAAAGGAACAGTTGATCCTACCTTGTTTACAAGAAAATACAACGATGACATTTTGATTGTTCAGATTTATGTGGATGACATCATTTTTGGGTCCACTAATCCGAATCTTTCAAAACATTTTGAAAATCTCATGAAAAGCAAATTTGAAATGTCCATGATGGGAGAACTAAAATTTTTCTTGGCTTACAAATACATCAGTCCCTACATGGAATTTTTATCAATCAAGCTAAATATACAATTGAGATTTTGAAAAATCATGGTATGGATAATGGTGATTCGGTTGGTACACCAATGGTAACTTCACCAAAAATTGGAGCCGATTTATTTGGGAAACCCATCGATCCAAAGAAATATCAGAGCATGATTGGTTCTCTCATGTACCTCACTGCTAGTCGACCCGATATTCATTTTGTTGTTTGCTTATTAGCACGGTTTCAGGCAAAGCCTACCGAACTGCACCTCAAAGAGGTTAAAAGGATCTTTCGGTACCTGATGACATCCATTCACATGGGACTTTGTTATCCGAAGGAATCCGGATTTGATCTAATCTCCTTTTCAGATGCGGACCACACAGGTGATCAAGTTACAGCAAAAAGTACATCAGGAGGAGCACAATTTTTGGGTGAAAAGTTAGTCAGCTAGTCTTCAAAGAAACAAGATTGCACTGCACTTTCAACCGTTGAAGCCGAATATGTGTCTCTATCTGCGTGTTGTGCTCAAGTTCTATGGATGAGAACACAACTCACAGATTATGGCTTTACTTTCGATAAAATACCTGTGTATTGTGACTCGAAAAGTGCCATAGCCATATCCTGCAATCCTGTTCATCACTCAAAGACTAAGCACATTCGTGTCTGCTATCACTTCATAAAAGAACACGTGGAAGAAGGTATTGTTGAATTATTTTTCGTGAAGGCAGATTGCCAACTCGCCGATCTCTTTACTAAAGCCCTTCCAAAAGAAAGGTTTAACGATTTAGTTCGACGAATTGGAATGCGAAGCCTAACCCCTGAGGAGTTAGAACGTCTTCTCGAATCTTCTTGAACATGATTTTCCAAAAAGCTTCGATGTAAATATTTTTTGAAAAACAAAATACAAAATTTGAAAAACCAACAAAAGCAAAATATAAAAATTTTCAAAAATACAAAAACAATATTAAATCAAAAATCCAAAAATATTCTTCTACGACATGTTTCTCGTATAATCGATATTTTGTACGTTTCTAGAAATGTCATTTAACAATGTTACAGACATGTACAGATGCTTGAGCGAGAGTTCATTAAATGTTTTCTAAAACATGTCGTTTCTCAAAAAAATTCTTCAAAAAATGGCTTTCGTATACTTCAGTACGAAACCCGGACTAAAATGATGACTTTTGATTATTTTAAATCAAAACTCGTGTTTTTAAAGAAAAAATCTAGTGTACGCTTCAGTGCACTACATTTAAAACTGGTGAGAAATCATCATCATCTTGAGCACCTTTTTCAAGATTGTTCACAAAGATTTTCAAAATCTTTCAAAATATTTTGTGCTCAAGATAACTCCCTCTAAAACCCTTTAATTGATTATGCTTTATTAAAGGGGGAGTATAAAACCAAAATGTTCCAAATTCATGCTCAAATCAAATCCGTTTGTCTCCCTAAAAGATTCTAAAAATGCTGTTTAATCCGTTGATATAAAAAATATCACGAATATGCTATTTTTGAGGGGGAGAAAACGTGATTAAAATGTGATCAAAAAAGTTTAATGATCGTTTTTTGATTCTCAAAATAGCTCGACTCAGTTGAAACCATTGAATTGATGAGGAATCAAATTCAGTAAATGTACCATTTCGAGAAACTCGTGATAGACATGAACTTACATGGGTCTAACCTTCTTTTCAAGAAGAGTTTACAGCTTCAAGGTAGTTATTAGAGCTAGTTGTCACCTAAAAACTGTCAATGGAACTCTTTAACTAAGCTACGTAACTGTGTCTCGTGGGGAATTGTTTATCATGAGCCGATCAATTTAAAAAAGTGCGAACTCTACCCTCTCTATACAGATTTAAGGTAAAACAATATAAGCACATGTGAATGGGGAGTGTTTATGAAAATATAAAACTCTCGAAGTGTCTCAAACATGTTTTCATTCATAAACACTTTAAGAGATTTTCAAGAAAATGGTTTTATGGCAATAATAGGACAGTCATGGAGTTATAAGGTGACTAAGGATAGGAAATCAGTCCTATGATCCGCCAGAGCCGGAGGGGTCTACCCAAGGACAATACCCATAGTTAGTATTAGAAGTCCTTAGGTACGATTGAAAAAAAGGAGTAATGTGAGAAAGGAGAAAGAAGGGGTTGAAGAATTAAAAAGAAAAGTAAATGAAAGGGTGAAAAGAAATAGCCCTCCATAATCAACCTTAGGGCAGAAATCGGTTTCAATTCATCTGCTACTGGTTGTCACTTAGATGACGCTGCTATTAAAGACCAAGACGTCATAGACCCAGTGACGCAGTTCACCTAACCTTCTTGCCACTTAATTCCTCTTAAAAGGATTTGTTTCACTCTCACTGGGAACCCTACATAATCTATCGACTTTCTCATAGAGATGGTTAGTATTGAAGAAGGAGACCCTCTCCCTACTCTCCGCTTAGGAAAACCAAAATGCACTAATCGAGTCTAGAGCCACGAGATTCATTAAAAGATCTCATAGGAACACTTGACATTTCATCATTTGTTGTTAAACAATAAGAACACAAGTGATACATTCTAGAGTCCTACGCAGATCTTAGCAATCTGCCAGAACATTTATGAGAGGTTTCACAATTGTGATCCTCAGTGATTGAATGGAAATCGCTACCAGGGTCAACATCAAACAGCCCTGACAGCAGGTCACTTCGGTAATTATTTATGGGTTACGCTTAGTGTGTATCAAACGGTCTACAGTCGTGAAGTGATGCTTCGGTGTACTTCAGCGACTCACCTGAACTGTAGATGTACTTCGGTATGTCGTGTTAGCCTTCTTGAGGGCCTCCAGTTTCAGGAACAGCCTTTGTAAGAATTAGAGATGTGTTTTCACAATATGTTGTTAACACCCTCGACGTTCGAACCTGTAAGTGCTGGAAATCCCGCTAAGGTGATTCCTTTCACGAATCGAATCCTGAAGATGTGGGTCATTACTTGAACTTTTTCAACGTAATGCCAACTGTCCCTTAAGGGATTCGGACGGCTGATTCGCCCGACCAAGGTGATTGGAATCAATACATTCATCAGTAGAACAATTGTAGTAATCAATTCTTTAAGAAAAGATTACAATGATCAATTGGTGTTCGTGACTGTACCTGGGAAGCTGCTGCTGATGGATGCTCGCGGGAGGAAGAGATCATGCAGATTCTCCACATGCTCATACCAACATCACAAAACATGGAAGTTCTCATCAAAATCAAAGGCTACACAAAGTTAAAGATGATTCTTCGTCAATGTCAAAGAATCTACAAAGTTTAAAGACTCAAGAACTTCATCATTGGATACTCAAAGTCAAAAAGAAGTGTGAGCATGGTGGAGAATGACGTGGAGACACCTACACCAAAGAAGTTGACAAATGGCAGAATACCACATTAACTGATAACAAAGCATGAAGGAACGAAAACTAAGATCATTATATATCTACACACAAAGTTCAAGCTCAAGGAAAGTAAAGACCTGAATGACACCCCTTAGGGGGATATTGTTAGCCTTAATAATAATTAATAGAAGTGATGGTCATTCAGATTTAGGAACTTTGTAACGTGTGTTAGATATCGCAATAGAATAGTCAATGGGCTCATGGATTGGGCTAAGCTAAATGGGTATTAGTTATGTTAAGCTAGCCTTGTATAATTTCATGTAACCCAATCCAATCTAAGTCCATCTCACGGCCCATGGAAAGCCCATAAGGTCGTTTAGTCTAGGAGTATAAATACCCCTCAAATGTGTCATTTGAGGGGTGTGCTTGAGTGTGTATGTGTGTGTGTTTTCTTTGAAATAAACATCATCTTGTTTTCATCTTTCTCTCCTCCATACACGAGTAACATATCTTCAAGTCACCACCTTTCTTATCTTTCTTTCTTCTTATACGCATAAGCTTTGTGTTTGTTTACGTGGTATACTCGCTTGGTAAGCTTGGTAAAGTGATAAGGTTGATATATTTAAGGTCCTACAAGTGACACCATTGTTTTCTCACATGGTGCTGCTGGCTCAAAATTTAGGTGAAGGATTATGAACTCCCAGCGAATGCCAACACACACCCACACTTTTGGCTTCAACCTCCCAACCCTAAAATACCTATACACGTAGGAAAGCCAAAAAGGGTACTGTGACATCTCAAACCAGTGCTCCTGATAAAAGTGGTGATGAGGTGACTATTCTATAGGAGGGGGATAGTTTGGTAAGGGCTGATACTACTCCCTCTAGCTTAGATGCACGGGAGGATGGTAGTAACATAAATAAGACCCAAACAAAGGAAAATTTAGATAAATCAAGTTCCAATGGAACTAGCTCTGATGATGGACCCAACCAACTAAAAACTATAGGGGGTCTTTTTGCTCATGCTAGGCATGAGAGGAGGTCTAAAAAGCTTAATGATTCACCTCTCTTAAAAGTTAACACACTTGGAAGTGAGGAAAGTAGTGTTAAACTATACGAATTGATGGCTACTTGTACCTTACTGTCTAAACAGGTATCTAACTTACAGAAGTAAACTTCCTCACAAGATGCAGCTATTAAATATTTGAATAGGAAGGTTAAGCTATTGGAGAAGAAAAAGTCAGGTACCTCAAAGATGAAACGATTGGTGAAGGTTGGAAAATATCAGGTTGTTGAATCATTTGCTGAAGAAGTTTTAGGTGATCATGAGGAGGATGCATCCAAACAGGGGAGGAGTAATGAACAAGATGGTGATTTTTCATTTGGGATGGATGTGGATGCTTTAGGGGAGGCTGTGAATGAAGTGGAGAAGATAGTTGAAAATGATAATACTGTTGAAGATGTTAGTGTTGTCATTGCTCTAGTTTCTACTGTCAGTACAACTATGGAGCCTGTTCTTGCTGTTAGTAAATAAGTTTTTGCTGGTGGTACAATAATTCAGCCTAAAGTTGTTACTACTGCTAGTAGATCTGTTTCTGCAACTAGTAAGGGAGTTACTACTGTTATTTTTAGGATTTAGTAAATCCAAGTATTAAAGAGTCGGTCACCTCAAGTATATGTAATCATTAGAAAGCTCGTAGTCGTAGATTATTATAAGTTAAGTAGTATTTAGTTTAAGTAACACCGTGGAGGACGGACGGGTCTTTACCCACTGTATGCCTGATCCACAGCCCGATAGGTGGCGATTTATGTAAAGACTATAAATACTCTCTACATTCGAAGGTAGAGAGTTGGAGCTCATAATAAGACTTTTCTTTCTCTCACTAAAGTTCCCAAACCTCTAACTTTCTCTCTCAAGAACTCATTATACGCCTATTTGATCTTATGGTTCAGTGTGTTCGTGAAATCCAATATGTTACCAATGGTATCAAGAGCCATGGTTTAATCATCTCTTACATATCTTTGGATTTCTAGTGACTTTTAGGTGATTTTAGAGTTTGAAAAAGTTTAGTGGTTTTTGCATCATTTGGTTCATTTCTAGTGTTAAAGTTTGAATCTTGGGTGTAGTTTTGTGTTTAGAATCATTGTATGTGCTTGGGTTTTGATTTGGTAACCTTGAATCATCGTGGTTGGGTTGTTTTTGGATTGAAAAGTGGTGTTTTTGTGTTTTTCTAGCTAGCAACTTGTGCCACGGATAAGTTGTCTTGGTAGCGACTTGCTTTGTAATTTGGTAGCGAGTTGTAGTTGAAGGTCTTAGCGAGTTGAGCTAGCGACTTGTCTATTGAGACAAGCCGACAAACAGTACACTTAGTGGATTATCCACTACGGGTAGCGACTTGGTGAAAGTTAGCGACTTGTACTTAAGTTTGTTAGCGACTTGGTGTTAACGATTTGGTGCTTAGCGAGTTGCTCTTTAGCGACTTGACAACTTAGCGACTTGGTGCTTAGCGACTTGCTGTCAAAATTTTGCTAGCGACTTGGTGCTTAGCGAGTTGTTATCTAGCAACTTGGTATTTTAGCGACTTGGTGCTTAGCGACTTGGTTCAGGTTTTCTTAGTGACTTCGTTGACTCTGTCTGTAATACGGTTTTCTCTTGATTTAGTAAAATCCCGTGAAAGAATCTATTTCCCGGTTTAATCATAGAGTTATAAAATCCCGTTTAATCTGTCAACATGTCTACCAACGTTCCTACAATCATCTCCACTGTTGCCGAGGATGTTCAAGCAGCTGGTTCAGATACTCGTCCACCCATGCTTGACAGAACTGACTACGACTCTTGGGCTCAACGAATCAGATTGTACTGTCTTGGAAAGGAAAATGGAGTCAACATTCTCAAATCCATTCATGAAGGACCGTATCAGGTTGAGACTACTAGAGACTTAATTGATACAGCTGAAGATGGAACAATGATCTATGGAATAGACATACCAAAGACATATGATGAGCTCGATGATAAGGAGAAAAAGAGATTCGATGCTGATATCAGGGCTTCTAACATCGTACTTCAAGGTCTTCCAAAAGATATCTACAAGCCGATCAATCACAACACCGAAGCCAAGGCAGTGTGGGATAATGTCAAGATGCTTCTCTCAGGTTCTGAATTAACTATGGAAGACAGAGAATCACAACTCTATGATGAATTTGAACACTTCAAGATGAAACCAGATGAGAGTGTCTATGAGTATTACGTGAGATTCCACAAGCTTGTTAATGATATGAGGAACATCAGAATGACTATGCCAAACATTCAGCTGAACTCAAAGTTTGTGAACAACATGAATCCCGAATGGCACAAGTTTGTGACCTCTGTGAAGCTAACTAAAGGATTGAAGAATACAAACTATGAGCAACTCTATGCATTCCTTCTTCAGAATGAGAGACGTGCTATGTTTGAAAAAAGGATTCTTAATCAGTTCAAAACCAATCAGGGAGAGACAAGCTCATCGAATGATTCAACTGCCTTCTACTCAAACATTGGAATCACAACCAAAGCCTCACAAGTCATACCCATGGGTAATGGTAATCACAAACTCATTCCCGATCCTATGTTCAAACAAGCTGATGCTGATGCACACGTGGGAAACTTCATTAATCAACTGGCTCTCCTGATTAGTCAAAACATGAACTCTCTTCCACACACCAACAACAATCTTAGAACTGCATCCAATCCACACAATCAAGCCACTGTCAGAGATGGGAAGGTTATGGTGCAGCCAGTTCAAGAAAGGCAGTACGAACGAGGAAGAGGTGGAGCTGGTAGAAGTTATGCTGTGAATCAGAATAGGGGAAGGAATGGAAACCAGGGTCAAGCTAAGCCAATCAAATGTTACAACTGTTGAGGTGAGGGACACATTGCAAGGAACTGCACATCACCAAAACGCCCTCAGAATGCCGAGTACTTCAGGGATAAGATGTTGCTTGTGCAAGCTCAGGATAATGGTGCAGCTTTGGATGAAGACGAGTTATTGTTCTTGGCTGAGGGAAATGCTAAGACATATGATGCAGATGTGGATGAGCAACCAATTCAGGAGATAGGCCATAATCATCAGAATGCCTTTCAAGCAGCTGATTGTGATGCATACGATTTTGATGTTGATGAAGAACCCACTGCACAAACCATTTTCATGGCTAGCATTTCTCCAATGGTCTCTCCTAAAGTCTCCTCATCACCACAAGCTGGTCCATCCAAAGACAAAATCATTTCTGAGGTATTAAAATTATAAGATGAAGTTAATGTGCAAAAGATACATAACGAAGTACAATCAACTGTAATTATTGAGTCAGATATTGAAAATATGGGTAATATCAATGTTGTCCCATATGATCAATATGTGAAACAAAGTGAAAGTGAGATTGTACCAAGTGATGTATCTTATGCAGTCAATGATGACTATGCTTTTGATGAATACATTGCACGTGCCCCTGATGATTCTGTTATTTCTGAACTTAATGCTTATAAAGAACGTGTTGCTATTTATGAACAACGTGCTAAGTTTGAATTAACCACCCGTGAGCAGGAAATGGATGACCAAATGCGTACAACTATTAGAAAAAGTAGGTTTAGAGAAGAAGTATTAAAACAAGAGTTAAACTCCTTACAAGAAAAACTTTCTAAAACTGCTAAGCAAAAACAAGAACTTCAAGAAAATGTTAAAATGCTTAAGCAAGAATTCAGTGCTAAGGAATCAAAACTTTTGAATGATTTTTCTACTCTAAAAACCTTGAAAACAAGCTTGAAAATAAGTTGTACGTACAAGGAAATACCATTCAGACTGCTCACTTAATCACTAAGCATAGAGTCTTAAGCGATAAGCATAGCATTCCCCTTGTTGAGGAACCAAATCCAGAGGTCATTAAAAAGGCTAGAAATGCTCATAAGGTTCTTTATGATGGCAATGAAATCCTTAAGCCTAGACAGAAACCTAGTTGCGTTGAGTGCACTGAGGAAGATAAGAAATCATATGAAGTCACTAGGGAAAAGATGAACAAGAAATTAGATGATCCTAAATGTAAAGAGAAGAAAATAAATATCACACCCCATGATTACAAGAAGGAGAATTATATTTCCTTGAACATTTTTAAGCCTCAGACGTTGCTAACACCCAAACAAGTGTTCTGGAAAAAGGATTTAGATAAGCAAAAAGCAGAGAATCTTGTTGTAACGAACCTCCCCTTTAGGAAAATGCCTTCAGCGACGGTGTATCCTCCAAATACACCAACGCATTTAGTACCTAGGACTATTGCCACTAAAAGCAAGACCTTAATCAGTCAATATGTTATCTTTCAACTATTTGTTGATTTTGAGAAAACTTGTAAGAAAAGTATCACACCCACTGGTATAACTGAAGGGGAAAGGGGTTTTAAGCAAACGAAAGAATGTTATTTAACTGAAGTCATGCCTTTCTTTAAACAACTAAAAGATCATTTTGAAAGTCTTAAAAAGGGAATGAACATAGATATTAAAGAAATGGAAAAGGAGTTTGATGCAATGATAGTTGAGGTTAGTGACTATGAGGGAGCACTAAAAGATAATGAGATTGAGAGGAAGAACTTGCATACATTTAATAAGACTCTTATTTCTGAATGTATTACTCAAGATGTGTTTTTCACTGCTACAAACTGTTCCATTAATGCTTCTCAATTTCATGAATTATCTGTTGCCCTGAAAGTCTCCCACGATCGTGTCATTAAGCTTGAAAAGACTAATTCTAAACTAAATGAGAAAATTGAACTGGATGATCACGACAATTTGGTTAAACATTTTTCTAAACTAGAGGTTGAGCATTTTAATTTACAACTAAAATATCAACATCTTACAGAAAATGTTAAAACTTCAAATATCAAGACATCCTCAGATGCTCCAGAGTTTGATGCAGTTTTTCAAATTAACAAATGTGATGAACAGATTCAAGCTCATTGTAACACGATCAGAAAGTTGGAAGCCCAAATCTCTCAATTAAAGGGTCAAAAGAACAATGTGACAGGCTCCCAAATGCCTCCTCCTTTAGATTCTCAGAATTCTCAAACGTTTCATCTTCAAAACTTAGTAAATGCATTACAAAAGGAAAATGAAAGTTTTCTAGAAGAAAATGAAAAGGTTAAACGTCATTTCAATGAGTTATTTGAATCAATAAAGGTCACTCGTAACAAAAATAATGAACAAATAGCTTCATTGCAAAAGGAAATTGAGAATCTGAAGAGCCAGGTAAAAGGGAAAATGCCAATGACCAATGGGGAGAATGGTGTATCAAAGGTTCACTCTTGTAATAAATATGCTTTGTCTGTGAAATATGTTCCCCCTCATCTTAGGAATAACAAACTTGCAATTCAAACATATTTCTCATACCTTAAGGATTGTCTAGAATGTCTCCGTGAGATTGTTGAAGAGGATAAGTTAGAGAAACCACTTGATAATGCAATCGGGCATGCATGCTTATATGCCGAATGATCTCAAGAACTTCTAGAATGCTTAATCACAATATGCCCTAAGTCCTTAGGTGAGAGAGTTAATCCTTTGATTCCTTGTTCTATGCCTAGTGCCAAGCATGAAATCCATTCAATGCCCAATGTTATGAATGTGAAACTTAGTGTGCCTTCAAGTAGTTCAGATTCCAGATCTGTTAGTGCTAAGAAAGCGAACTCTAGTGTGCCTTCTAGGAGTACAAATCCCAGCACTTCTTGTGTTAAGAAAGTGAACCTTAGTGTGCCTGCATGTAGTTCAGATCCCAACACATCTAAACAGGAGATGCAAAGAGTAGCAAAACCAACTAATGTTCCCATTCCCTCTACAGGAGTAATTAGTGACATTAAAGGAAGCAGGTCAAAGTCTCAAGACAATACAAGGAATGATAGGACCTCGCAAGCTAAGAATGTGCATTGGAAGAGAGTAGAAGACCAACCTAGGAACTTTAAGTTTGAGCCGAATAAAACGAATCGTGTTGATTCTAGTATTTGCCATAGGCATACTATAATTAATTCGAATTCTGATACTATTTGAAAACCTTGTAATGATATCTGCTTGAATTCTGTTACTAATCATGAATGTGGTGTGAATGTTTTGTCTAAAGTTGTCCAATCTCCAGTTAACATTGTTAAAGCAAAATATCATGCCAAGAAGGCAAAAAGGCAAAGGCTAAAGAAAGTTAGAAAATAGTGGAAGCCCACAGGAAGAACATTTAGTAAGATAGGTTATCAATGGATACCTGTTGGCCATAAGGTTAATCTGACAATGCCCACTAGAAAATGGATGCCTACTGGTAGAACTATTCCTTTAAGAAGTGAACATACTTTAAATAGGGCAAATACGGACGCTAGTACTACATCTATTCATAATAACTCCATTGATTCAATTTCTGATATGAATGTTTCTATTTCTGATGTGGGTGTTCCAAACACTGTTACTAACCAAATGGAACCCATTCTTGCATGGGGATCCCAATTATCCAGTTATCCATTTTTGTCTGTGTTCAACTGCAGATCGTTCAAATCGTTTTGTGGTACCTGGACTCAGGCTGTTCCAAGCATATGACTGGAGACCGGTCGCGGCTCATGAACTTTGTGAGTAAATTAATCGAGACAGTTAGATTCGGGAATGACCATTTTGGAGCTATTATGGGATATGGAGATTATGTGGTTGCTAAAAGTGTGATTTCCAGGGTATATTATGTGGAAGGTCTTGGTCACAATCTGTTCTCTGTTGGTTAATTCTGTGATTCCGATCTAGAAGTGGCTTTTAGAAAACATACTTACTTCGTTAGAGAACTTGATGGTGTAGAACTATTAAGAGGTACTCGAGGTTCTAACCTATACACCATCTCTATCAATGACATGATGAAGTCCTCTCCAATCTGCTTGCTATCAAAGGCTTCTAAAACAAAGTATTGGTTATGGCATCGTCGTCTCAATCACTTGAACTTCGGCACCATAAACAACCTTTCCAGAAAGGATCTTGTCAGAGGCTTACCCAGATTAAAATATGAAAAAGATCATCTTTGTTCAGCTTGCCAATTGGGTAAAAGCACGAAATATGCCCACAAACCAAAACCCACAAATTCTGTAATGGAAGTTCTTCATACCCTTCATATGGATCTGTGCGGACCGATGAGAGTGCAAACAATAAATAGGAAGAAATACATTCTAGTAGTTGTTGATGACTACTCTCGATTTACTTGGGTAAAGTTTTTGAGGACAAAGGATGAAACTCCAGATGTCATCATCAAACTAATCAAACAGCTTCAGGTTCGACTCAACAATACAGTCAGAATTGTTCGAACAGACAATGGCACAGAGTTTGTCAACAAAGACTTAATTCAGTTTTATGAAAGTGTTGGAATCAGTTATCAAAGAAGTGTTTCACGAACTCCTCAACAGAACGGTGAAGTTGAAAGATGAAATCGAACTCTTGTAGAAGCCGCAAGAACAATGCTTATTTATTCGAAGGTTCCAATGTTTCTATCGGCTGAAGCCATTGCCACTGCATGCTACACCTAAAATCGTTCCCTTATACACACCTCTCATGGAAAAACTCCATATGAACTTGTTCATAAACGAAAACCTGGTCTCTCCTACCTTTGTGTGTTTGGAGCTTTGTGCTATCCAACAAAAGACAGTCAAGATTTAGGTAAATTAAGAGCAAAGGCAGATATTGGAGTTTTTGTTGGTTATGCAGCAAACAAGAAGGGTTACCGAATCTACAACAAGAGAACCCGAAATATCATGGAAACAATTCACGTTACGTTCGATGAGCTGACCGGTCAAATGGCTCCTGGACAATCCAGTTCTGGACCCGCACTTCAAAACAGTCCCATTGGTTCATCCCTTGTACCAAATTCCTCTCCAGCTACTCCATATGTACCTCCAACTAAAGATGATTTGAAGAAATTGTTTGATCCGATGTTTGATGAACACTATGAGCCAAGTGCTAATGAACTGTCAATTCCCACAACAGAGGCTGCTCATATCCCTGAGAATGAAGTCAATCCTTCAGTCTCAATATCATTAAGTCAAGAAGCGCCTGCTGCTGATAACTCAGTCTCATCAACAAATCATCAATCTTCGAATGTACATCATGGAAATGTTTCTGGCATCAATGATGAAGTTAATCCCTTTGCTACTCCTGAAGGTGCTTCATTTGAAAACATATTTGCTCCTGAATCATCATCAGAACCATCTTCTTCAGGAGACATCGACTCAGCTACCTTAGTCCCTCAACAACTGCCACATGAACACCTTAGAAAATGGACTCACGATCATCCATTAGACAACATCATTGGAAATCCCTCTCGTCCTGTATCAACACGAAAACAACTTGCAACCGATGCCTTATGGTGCTTCTTCAACTCCGTACTCTCTAAGATCGAACCAAAAGATGTTAAAACCGCCATGAATGAAGACAGCTGGTTCAATGCCATGCAAGAAGAAATTCATGAGTTTGATCGACTTGATGTATGGGAATTAGTACCTGCTCCAGATTGTGCTATGATCATTGCTCTAAAATGGATCTTCAAAGTGAAACTTGATGAGCATGGTGATGTCTTAAAGAACAAGGCTCGATTGGTTGCTAAAGGATACCGTCAAGAGGAGGGTATTGACTTTGAAGAATCATTTGCTCCTGTTGCTCGTATCGAGGCAATCAGAATCTTCTTGGCTAATGCTGCTAGTAAGAACATGGTAGTCTATTAGATGGATGTAAAGACGGCATTTCTGAATGGAGATCTTAAAGAAGTCATCTATGTCAGCCAACCTGAAGGCTTTGTGAATCCAGGGCATCCTACTCACGTCTATCGTTTGAAGAAGGCTCTTTACGGTTTAAAGCAAGCTCCAAGGGCATGGTATGATACACTATCAAAGTTTCTTCTATCTACCGGATTCAGCAAAGGAGCAGTTGATCCAACATTGTTCACCAGGAAGTCAGGCAAACATTTAATTCATGTTCAAATTTATGTTGATGATATCATCTTTGCCTCGACTGACCCCAATGAGTGTGATCGTTTTTCAAATGAAATGGGTTCTAAATTTCAAATGTCAATGATGGGACAAATGTCATTTTTCTTGGGATTACAAATTTCACAAAGTCCCAGAGGCATTTTCATAAATCAATATAAATATGCAAATGAGATTTTAAAGAAATTTGGATTTGATTCAAGTGACCCTGTTGACACTCCCATGATACAGCGTACTAAACTTGGTGAGGACCACTCAGGGATCATGGTAGATCAAACGAAATATCGGAGTATGATTAGATCCCTGATGTACCTCACAGCTAGTAGACCAGACATCTTGTTCACTGTGTGCATGTGTGCCAAATACCAGGCTAAGCCTACTAAAAAGTACCTTGAAGCAGTTAAACGGGTCTTTCGGTATCTCCAAGGTACCATCAATATGGGACTTTGGTACCCGAAAGACACCGGTATGTCACTAACAGCCTATGCAGATGCTGATCATGCAGGATGTCAAGATACTCGTCGAAGTACTTCTGGAGGTGCTCAGTTTTTGGGTGATAAGCTTGTGAGCTGGTCTTCAAAGAAACAAATGAGTACTTCTATTTCCTCTACATAGGCGGAATACATAGCCATGTCATCTTGTTGTGCTCAAATCCTATGGATGAGATCCCAATTATCTGACTATGGCTTTGAATTCAACAAAATCCCTCTGTACTGTGATAATAAAAGTGCTATTGCTCTCTCATGCAACAACGTACAACACTCAAGAGCAAAGCACATCGACATTTGACATCATTTCATCTGGGAGCAAGTTGAAAACGGTGTGGTGGAACTTTACTTTGTGAGGACTGAATACCAGTTAGCAGACATCTTCACCAAAGCTCCTCCTAGAGAACGTTTTGAGTTTATTCTTCCACGACTGGGTCTTAAGAGCCTACAACCAGAAACACTCAAACGTCTTCAAGAGGAAGAAGAGGAGTAAAAGGTTTCCTTCATCTATCCCCTGTAAATATTTTTTCGAAAAACAAAATACAAAATTATAAAACCTTAAAAAAATCAAATAGAAAAATATAAAACTTTCAAAATCCATAAAAATTTGAAAAATTCGAAAAATCTTCAAAAAATATTGTCATTTTGTCATGTTTCTCTCGATTCGATAATATCTACGGTCTTGATGTTGTCATTCAAAGAATGACACGGGACTTTAGATGTTGTTCGAATCTTGTTAGATATTACTTTTCACATACACATCAAACCATAACACAAAGTAGCATATAGATGGAATTCTAGAGAGAGAAAGTTAGAGGTTTAGGGAACTTAGTGAGAGAAAGTGAAAGATATTATTATGAGCTCCAACTCTCTACCTTGGAAGGTAGAGAGTATTTATAGTCTTACAAAACTCGCCACACTTTGGGCTGTGGATCAGGCATACAGTGGGTAAAGACCCGTCCGTCCTCCACGGTGTTACTTAACTAAATTACTACTTAACTTAAAAGAACTACGACTACGAGCTTTCTAACGATTACATATACTTGAGGTGACCGACTCTTTAATACCGGGAATTTCTAATTGGGGGAGGTTACCTCAATAATGTACCAAAATTACATAGAATACAAATAGATTTTACATTAACACTTGATCTTGTATTCTTGATGTAGTCCTTTGCTCCTAAGCTCGTAGTCATTGATTCTTCACATTGCATGTTTGGTTATTCCAAGTGGAGGTCTTTTACTGATCCACGTGATGATAATTTTGAGCCATCATTTGAGATCATCAGCAATCAACAATCTCTGAGACATCCATTGTGGTGTTGTGACTTTGGGACCGACATGCTCACATTCTGGATCATGATATCTTCTCATCAGAGTAGCGGAAGCATTTGTTGAATCATGATATTGGCAGCAGCGTAGCAGAAGCATGGAGTGAAAATATCAGAGTCATTGATGCACTAATCATGATTTCTTTTGAGATGAATGTGTTAAGTGAGCATGCGGCTGTGGATTGACCGCTTCATTCTGATCAGCTGCAAACGTCGGGCGTACCTGCATACAACAGTTATCAACAAATCGCACGAAAGTGTCTTTGATCACTTTCGTTGAATTGAGGTACACGGCCCACGGTTCCCCGTTGATCAGTACAAGTACTGCCTGTGATCAGGTAGGATTCCTAAGAATCTCCTTGACAGGGTTTCGCAGCTATTCTAGCTGTTCTCAAACCGGAACATCTCAAAGAAGACAACACGGAGTGAGTGAACCAGCGAATTTTAAGTCCACTGATTGATGAAAAGAGATTTGAAAAACAATCGTGTATTGCTCAATAGAAATTGTTTTTGCAATACAACGAAGGTTTTATTGAAAATCAATTATCAATCAGAAAAATACCTTTTGGTTTGAAAAATGAGTACACAGTCGATGTGCTAAAGAAAAGAGTTTTTAAGCACAAGGACCGGTTTTTCAAAGGTATCCGTCAATCCATAACCTGAACCAGGTTTGATTCAAGAGATTGAATCGCCCCATTGTTTCTGTTCAGTTGTCACATGGTTAATCTATAAAATAGATCTCACATGCCACCTACCAGGAGCTTGTTTGATGTTGGCTCCAGAAGGCTTTCCATCTTCATTGTGAATATGTAAACACATCACTCAGATGTTCTGGCAATACCACAAGGATAATGCGTAGGACTCAAGATATAATTTCTCTTTTCACATTATGTGAAACAGGGAGTCTTCATTGAAAGTGTCCTAATGAGATTTATTGATGATCTCGTGGCTCTAGACTCAATTTGTGCATATTTGGATCCTATAACGGAGACTAGGGAGAGGGTCTCCTGCTTCAATATCAACCATCTCTAAGAGAAAGTCGATAGATAATGTCGGTTCCCCGTGAGAATGAAGCAAGCCCTTTTAAGAGGAACTTGAGTGGTTTGGAAAGTTGAAGTGCAGTGCGTCACTGGGTCCATGACGTCTTGTCTTCAATACCAATGTTACCATCAGTAGCATATGAATTGAACCCGGTTTCTGTCCTAAGGTTGAATAAATGGAGGGCTATTTGTTTTCACCCTTTCCTCATTCAATTCTTTTTAATTCTTCAACCCCTTCAGTGCTTACCGAGACTTCATAGCTAGAACCTTGTTGGGTTTATTCCAGTACTAGCTCAGTCTTAGTCCGCACTCTTCCCTTATCTCATTTTTCTCCTTTTATCATCATACCTAAGGACTTCTACACTAACTAGTGGATTGTCCCTGGGTAGATCCCTCCGGTTCTGGCGGATCAGGGGAACCAATACCTAACCTTATCATCCTTATATCACCGTACATAAAGTAAAGTTGGTCGGTCTAATTGGTATTGTTCATCTGCCATTGGATCCAATTGAAAACCATTTGAAAATCAATACAGATACTTGTGATATATTATCAAAGCATTTTGTACCTGAATTGTTTTTGATATTTTTAGAACGAGAACTCCCCCTCAACATGTGCATCAAGTATTTGAAAATGTTTTGCACACGGAGGCAAGAGAAATAATTAACTTCTTTTGATTACCATTTTCTAAAAGATATCAACATCACTTCCTTCAACAGATCAAGTGGGTATAGCATTTCCGGGAATGATGAGGTTTCCATAAATTTGCTCCCCCTCAATATGTGCTTCGTGTTTGAAAAGAGTTTTGCACATACTAGAGGGAACCTGCACATTAGTATGAATGATCACGTTTCAAATCAAAGGTTTAAGATAGATGCTCCCCCTCAACATGTGCATTGAAAATTTGAAATCGTTTGTCACATGTGGGAAGGACAACATGTACATTCATGTGAAACCATTTACCTTAATATCAGTTTAAATCCAATTTAAATCACACATTCTCCCCCGATCACAATTATCAAAACATTTGAGATTTGTGATCTCTTATAGATTTAAATTGATTTTGAAAGCTTTTAAGGAGAATTGTGACTTGATTGTGAGAGTGTTTTAACTGATACGGATCGGATTTTGAGACTTTAAACTCCATTTATAAAAACATGCATGTATATCTTTTGAAAACAATTTAATGCCAAATAACTTTTTAATTTAATTGAAATCATTCTCCCCCTCAATCAATGACATAGGTTGTTGATTGAGAGATAGAGATTTTGACAAATAAGTCCTGATGATTTTCAAAAATAGGGATCGAGTTATTTTTCAAAGCATTTAGTTTTCAGCAGATAAATGTTTATAGAATCACAGCATGGAATTTTGAAAACATGATAAAACATGGCTCTGTTCTTTCTTTTAAAAGCGGGTTACTGCCTGAAATGACAATAAACCATTTCTCTTTCTCCCAAAAATATTTTATTTATTTTTTTTATTTTTTTTTTTTTTTAAAGAATTCGAACAACATCTAAAGTCCCGTTTCATTCTTTGAATGACAGCACAAAGACCGTAGATATTATCGAACTGGAAGAAACAATACAAAAAAGACAATATTTTTTGAAGATTTTTCGAATTTTTCAAATTTTTATGGATTTTGAAAGTTTTATATTTTTCTATTTGATTTTTGAAAGTTTTATAATTTTGTATTTTGTTTTTCAAATATATATGTACAAGAGATAAATTAGTTTAAGAGAATGACGAATTGAGTACCGAGATAAAGATATCGTTCAGCACGTTGTAGAAGAAAGGAACCAACATCTCTTAAACTTTCGCCACCAAAGCATCCGAGGCTTCTAAGAAAATCGTCTGGACATGAGCCTTCTCAATTTGAATCTTTGGTAGCTTCCCCCCAAACCGACAAACATCGAATAAAGACCATTTCCCTAAGAAGTAGAGTTGAATACAAAGCGGTCTCATTGATTGAAGCTCAGCACCCTGAAGAACACGAGAACACCGAAGTAACAAGTTGAACATTGATCGTCTCAGTAGTTATCAAATCCGGATTAACTGATTACGACCGATCACATGAACCTGTTGTGCATCCCCGATGTACACCTTACTCTTCGAGATTGACCAGTTGTCTAGTTAGGGGAACAATATATCAACATCTTCATTTTACCAAGTGCATTCCAGCTATATAACATATAACCAATCAGCACATAATGTACACATGTACCCAACAAGAGTAGAGACGATGGCATCCATGTAACATGTTGAGTCACTAATCATCTCTATGGATGTCAACTCTGAAATAACTGAATTAGCTCGATCAAGTGAACATGTTGTGCATATAACCGGAAGCACTTTATCATAAACCGTATATAAGATGTCGATAGGCAGTATCATCTCACGTTCCAAATATTCTTCTCACATTTCTCCCAACTGGACACTAAAGAAACAAAAACCAAAGGTCTCCAGAGACCACTTCCCCTAAATAGTTGGAATAATATATCCTTCCCCCAAATAGTTTTGATACCTCAGAATCAGCAAAACATAATATATCCATAAACTTGAAATCTTGTGAGAAGAACTCAAATAGCCCAAATGAATCCTGTGAGAATCAACTGCTACATAAACTCTCTCTAACTATCTTTATCAACCCATATGTAGACAATTTGAAGTGACCACTGTTGAAGAAAAACCGATATACCCTACTTGAAACTAAAGTCAACTTCCCCACATTTGTATCTTAAGCTTGCACCTAATGATGGAAGAACGGTGTAGAGAATTTATGCTTCAAGCAAATCTCTAAGTACTCACTACCCAAACAAAGTAACTCCTAGTAGTGATAGTTAACCAGGTCTTCAACCATCCACCTCGACTGCTGGTAACTAGATAAGCCAAGTCTTCAACTCAAATTCTTAAGCCCGAGCAAGTTATCAAATAAGAACACGCCTTTGTGAAAGTCAACTTCAATCTCAAATAAGTGATAAATAATTAATTCCGAAGTAATCACCTTGTGTCAAATGTCCAACAATAGTCAATATCAACGTCTCGAGTAGTCACTGCTAAAGTATATGAGCACGTCTAATTGGGAATTGAATCTAACTTATAACTTTCACCCAATTAGTGCTCTCCCCTAAACCGACAATCTGTTTGTTAAATGCCCAGAATAAGAAGAAGTCTTTAGATCGTTAAATGCAACTCGTCTTTAGTCTTCTAACATGTAGCAGAAAATGTAGAACAGACTGTAGACTCGACCTTCTTCAAGATTGTGCAGTTGGGGAATAGATAGTTAACATCTTCAACTCACCAAAAAATAAGAACATCACCAAAAAGCATCCCAATTAACTTACATCTTGCAAGTCCCATTAACTAAAATCTCTCCCAATCAAACAAGAACAGAAAGATGTTCATCAAGGAAATCAGCAATCAGGCCGCAACGAACACACGAGATGGTAACACCAAACTACCAATCACATTAAACAAGAACAGAGAGATCGTTCGGAATCATCATGTTGATGTGTACGTCAAGCATTAACCGGAAGCACTTTGTCGATGATCATATCAGCCGGTGTGAAGATGTCAACCAACGGCTCATAGAAGAAAACTCCATGTAAAGATGTCCCGATAAGAAGAAGCTCGGTTCTTACACGAGTTTTGAGCCGTTTAACCATTTATTCTCATATAATAATCAACCATGCAGTAATTTCACACTTCTTCTCCCCCTCAAGAATTGCATACGGAGTTGCCATTCTTGATTAAATAAGTGAAAATCATCCGAATGTTCTATTCACACTTCTCTCCTGCAAAATAAGCACATGATGTCGCCATCTTCATTATAATCGAGCAAGTGGAATGAGAAAAACACTCAGTGGTAGCCCGGTTCACTTGATAACTGAAGCGCATGGAAAAAGTATGAAGCATGTTGATGAGAATGGTCATAATAAGAAGATTTCTATTCTTCAGAAGATAAAGCGCACTGAAGCGTACACTTTTCTTTTCTTTAGAGAACGAGGCATGAACTGAGTTGTTCATACGTCATAAAGAAGATTTCTCTTCTTTGGAAGATAATGCGCACTGAAACGTACACATTTCTTTTCTTTGGAGTACGAGGCCTGAACTGATGTGAACAGACGTCATTGTTAAGAGCCCAGTCATATGTTTAGAGCCGCCCGAATCCAAATACCAAGGGACGATTTGTACGACCTGCTTTGGACAACAGACGAAGACAGAGAATTGGAAACATTGGATCCCCACGTGCTGATGGGTTCCTTTTGGTTAGCACAAACAGTCTTTGAATCAGCAGAAACCCTAGATGCAATGGCATTATCCCTAGGAGCTGAACTAGTAGAGGCATCAGACTTAGTCAAATGACATTTTGTGCTTAATGGGATTATTCTACCAGTTGGCTTCCAAACCTTAACAGGCACTATTCTCGGCATAGTGGATCTAGTTAAAGAGCAAGGTTTGCCATTCGTGAACATTCGACCTGTTGGCTTCCACTGAAATCCTACATTGGTAAAAACCTTCCCTGTAGGTTTCCAGGATTTCTTAATCTGTTTTGCTTTCCAAACTTTCTTAACTGGGGTATGATTCTTAGATCTCAGAAATAACACATCACATTTATCATGATTACCAGAAGATAAATGATCTGCTTTAAACAGTCAAGTCAAAACAGACTTAAAACAGCTCAGACACAAATACAATGAAGATCAGAGAATACAGGGGATTCCCGGGTCGTTATGTCCCACGGAGACTCAATGGTGTGTTAAACACATGATCAGATGATAGAATGATCACTAATGATAGTGATCAGAAAGGATTTGAAAAGGATAATTACACTACTGAAAAAGTTTATAAATCATTGCAAAAATCCATTAAATTTAAATACAAAATCAATTTTATCAAATAAATTCAATAAAACAAAATATTTAGTATTTGCAAGTAGTAACATTTATATCACTATCGCAAATAAATTATAGAAAATAGAAAAATTAAAAGAATTAAACGTAAATTCAGCGAAATAAAATATTTGAAAAAGTCATCACATTAATAGGAAAAGTTTAGGAAAGACTAGTGATAGTAATCACTAGTAAGATAGTAGACTAGTACACAAATTGTGTGGTAACTCAGAGGCACCCTGTATTGCTGGGCCCTTAGGGGACATAAGAGACTAGAAGTAACATAAACACAGACTCGACAAAATTCAGACAAAACTGAACTGACAAATCTCGTCTAGTTTAAAACCGCGGCGACGGCCCCTCCGAAATCGCACACAATTTT